>CAWUFW010011505.1:0-577500 GCA_963921515.1 Calotriton arnoldi | reverse complement strand
ACTGCAAGTTTGTGATTTAGTGTTTATACAGTGCTGTCAAAGTATTCTTTGTACATTACATGTATCACTAGTTTTGATGCCCTACTGGTGACTTATACTGAACTTGTATAGTTGTTGCTGTGCGCAGATCTTGAAACTACATAGATAACACTCTTTGGTGGTTAAGTCTTTTATAGGTTGAGCCTAATAGACAGCCCATGTGCTGTCTGTGGCGAGGCATATTGTGGGCTTACCAAGAATATACCAGGGACTGGGACCCGCACATTGGTTACCATTGGTTGGCTTTCCAGTAGCTTATGTTTGCCTGTTTCTTATTCGTGTCCCAGCTTCTGTTTGTCCCTCCCAAGGAGCAATGCCTCTTTACCATCTCTATTGATTTGCTGGCTTTTCTGCTTCAACTGCTTGCTTTTTAAGCTATGCTTTCTTATTTATTTTTTTGGGGGAGGGGGGGGTTAAGCATTCTACAAGATTAGATATTTTTTCCAGCTGTCTCCCCTGTGTACTTCTCTCCTCTGCACTCCAAGTTACTCTCTGGCCTAAGTGCTTCTCCCCCCGCCTCCCCCGTTTGCACTTCCACTCTTATTCCTCCCCCTGGGTTTTCCCCTCCTGTGTGCATCTCCCCTGCCCCCTTCATGCTGCTCTCTCGCCCATTCGCCAGTCCCCACCCTCTGTGTTGCTTCCCCACACCCGGGCCCTCCTCTCTCACTCGTTACTTCTCCTTCCCACTCCAGCACTGTGTTGCTTCTGCCCCCCTCGCGTTGCTTCCCTTGATCCTCAATCCTGTGCCCAACATGTTGTTCCTCGCTTAAAAACACACTTTGCACATGTATTGCTTTATACTTGCTGATCCAATTCAGATTGGCAAATAAAAAGAAAAAAGCGGCAGCAACATTTTATAGGCACACTCAAGCGTGGTGCAAATTCCTACAAAATGGCGGAGCCGGCCATACTGAATTCTGATGCACATCATTCAGGATGCTGTACAGCATGGCTAAAAACCATTAGCAAAGACAAAAGGTCCCAAAGTCAAGACCTATTGCTGTTGCTAATGCTTGTTTGGGTTTAGCACCTTTTTGACAAGTGACTGTGGATATCATTTTCTATCTTTTAACTGGGGAGTGTTGGGTGTACAACAGCTCTTGAAAATGCAATGGGTGCCACCACTGCACTAACAAGTGGAATTTCCCACTCTACTAAGTGGAATTTGGAGGTGTTGAAATCTGCAAATTATTAGTCTGTGAATCAGGACATATGGACTGTCCTCACATATTGAACTTTTTCAACACCTAGGTGATACTTCGCTGTTAAAAAAAAAGCTTTGTAAATCAGGCTTGAAAACATTAAATCAAAGGGTTTCACTTCAAGGTGTTTCATACAAATATATTTTGGTAACCAGGAAAAATACTACGTTGCTGATGAAATACCTTTCTCAGCTTTTGATCGCCTATACTTTAGTTTAAAGAGACTTTATTTGACCATATAATATCGTTTTTGGAATTTGGGAATAGAAGTTGATACTTGCAAAGAAGGATTTAGCGAGGTACAAGGTTTCTGATCTTAAAGAATTTACGCAACTTGGATATTCTATCATTTATTATTTACGAAAGAAGCTGTTTATCAGCCCTGAAGAAGTCAACTGTGCATCATACTGCACGACGAAACACATGTTGGCTGTTTTTGCTGTGTGAACTGAACATCTAGCTGTGTCTAAAAAGTTTACCTGGTTCCATTTTGAGAATTGGAAAGATTGAATAAATACATTGACCTTGGATCAAGAACTTTTTGGACTTTCTCAATGTATTATGGACTTTTAAGTTTACTAATTGTGTGCTCAGGGTCGACTTTGAATGTATCAAGGTGTTTCATGTTTGCTTCAACCTTTCAACAGATACATGATAAGAGCTTTGAGTTGGCTGACTGGTTCTCCTAAATGTTCCCTGTTCAGAGTCGTCTTCCTGTACACTAGGCTAGAGCTGAAGCATGAAAAAAGCTTCTCCCCACTTCCAGTCATGTACAGCCAATTGTGCAGTCACCACCAGGTGTATTGATTTCATTCAAGCGGACAGAGCTCCTTTTGTTTCTTGGACTTCAGCACTTTCCTTTCCAGAGGGACAGAAGGTCCACTTTACGCAGGGTCTTTCAGGCCTAACCTGGACCTTCTTATCCTTGGGTACCATTATTATTCCTATGTACTTGTTTTATGGACAAGTGTCCTAATAAACATATTATTCAATACAATTCAATTCAATTCCATTCAATTCTTGTGTATCAACAAGAAGCACCCTTCCTGGTTCTCAGGGAAGCCTTTCAGGTCCAACAATTCAGGAAGCAGCTGGAGTCAGACATTCCACAGACCTTCCATAAGGAAACAGGGAATTCTTCCAGCATACAACCATCCATCCTTTTCTCTTCTTCTGTTCCAAGTAACACTCTACCTTGAAAGTGGGTGCAGCAGTTTTAAGAAGGTGCCCCTCACTGAGTTTGGCATAACTCCCTGTGCTCCTTAGATATCTATGCAAAAGGCGCTAGCCTTTCTGCACACATCCGCTATCCCCACCTTTCATATCACCATGTTCCAGATCCTGTCTCAGTTAAAAAAAAAAGTGAATTATTTTCTCTCAAATTCAGTACTGTGGTCTTGAATCATCTTGTTCACGCTTAAAAGTGCTACAAATAAATAAATATAGACTTCTGCATTTTGTTTGCATTGAAAAACGGTATTAAATTATTTGCTAAATTTTTTGGGGGGGACCAGAACAGAGCAAAGCGCTATTTGCTCTGACGAAAGGCTCATCTTCAGTGCAAAATACCTTTTGAGCAAGAAAGTAAATACCTTTTGAAACCTTTACTCCACAATGCTTCACTTTGCGTGACTTTGTGAGGGCAGAAACCTGCAGTGTGCCTGGCCCTCTGTCTTTCTCCAGTAGATATCTGTTTGCTTGAAAGGGTACCTCACATTAGCCAGACTTGGGCATCAGCTAGGGATAATGTCTGCAACTCCTATGATGTCACATTGGTAACCCTGCATCCTACCTTTGACATCACAGCTTTAAGGATTCATGAAGGAGCAGCAAGGACAGCAAAAGTGAACAGGCGAGTTAGAGCCGCTTTACTCTCTGTTGTTTCCACACCTTGCTTTTTCTCTAGTCTCACAGCAGCTAATAGGAGGCTTGGTGGGAGAAAGGGCCAACCGTGTGATGTCATCAAGGCCAAAGATTTGTTGAAAAAACATCCATGTGGCCAGGATGCCTGTGAATATCCTATACTGCTTGTGTGCCTAGGATTTAGGTGTTTTCTGGAGCAGTAATATTAGGCCTACTCCCCTGCAGATACAGACATGAATATCTCCAACACAGAAAAGACAATGTTGCCTGGACATTTACAAAGATTCTCTTATCCATTGGGTTCTCTAAATTGAAGGGTTCTGATGGCAGTATAAAAAAGCTGATATTTGCTTCGCTTACAAGCCCACCTCCCTTCCCCAACAAGGTAGACCATGCGGCCAATTCACAAAAGCATTTATGAGCAGGGGAAAGAGTACTACAAGAAATTAGAAAAAGGGCAGAGTTCATTCTCTTTGTACTAATGGTATATGAATATTCCCTTATTGTCACCGTTTTATTCCCATTTTAGATGTTTCGGGGCCATACACAAAGGCAAGTTCAAGTAAATAAAAAAGTACTACAGAAAAACTACTTTGCGTTTTACAAAATGCCCTTGTGATTAGGCCCCACAGACTAGAAACAAATCAGATATTGGGTGCAGCAATGTGGCGAACAAAACTACAACCTTCCAGCCACTCCCCATACGATAGTGCAGTCCAGACTACACCACCCACAGTAGTTGGTGTGGTGAGCGACCCTGACCTCCTACCCCAGCAGTGCCGAAAAACATCATTTTTATGTGCAAGCTCACATCCCCCCAATCTCTCACGTGGGACCTCAGTGTCTCCACTTTTTTGGGGTAGTGATTGAAAACACACTCCCTGTTCAGGGGCCTCTGTTTCCTTTTGAAAATCCTAAATGTTCCCATAGCCTAGCCCTAGAGAGAGGAGAGCAGGCTCTGCAGTGCAGATTGTGTCTGGCTTGAGATGCAGACATCTTTGTCACTCCTCACACCAAAGTACAGCGGGCATTGGGTGAATCCAGCTACACTCCTTTTATTCTAGTGTTGTACACGGTTTACGCCACATAAGCCAGCGACTCACCATATTTGATCTGTTTGACCAAAATGATGTCTTTCTGAATCTCCTACTCTGCATGAAATATAACCTTGGATTTCTTCGCCACACACTAAAACTCTAGTTCTTGATTTCAATCGCAGTGTGCAAAGATATGTATCAATATGCATATATTAAGGGGCTTAGCTTCAGGGGGTTTGGGGTGTTACACGCCCTTAAAAATTGTATTCTGTAGTGAATAGTTGGGTACAAGTTCTTTCAGTCGGGTATGTTGAGGTGTCTGTCAGATTTCACTTGGGATTTTTGCATACACAGAGACACACACACACACACACAGACAGACAGACACAGACACACACAGACACTCTCTCGCACTGTCTTGTCTCTTTTGAAGGTCTTAAAAAATGTTGATTCGTTTAAAAATATATTTTTAAGTAGTCCTAACGCACTGCCCCTTCAGCCCCCCTCATACCCTGCGTCTCGTATAAGGAATTTTCACGAGATGTTCCAACGTCATTGTTGGGAAATCTGAATTTCACACTCCCCCAATCTTCCTGACCAGGCTACGTCCCTGCATATACTTCTATATGGTGTGCCTGTCAATATATGTGTATATGCACACATATGTGTGCGCGTCTCTGTGTGATACCTCTACCTGAAGTCGTTTTATCTCCTCTATCACACGCTGATACAATATTTGATTAATAAGATCTCACAACTTCTTCGATTCCGCTAGAAACACCCTCATCCTGACGTGAGCTTTTCTGTGGGCAGATTCCTTGGGGAACCGAGAACTGCTTGATAGAGTATTGATTTGTGGGAAGATGAAAAATAGATGACTTCTGTTTTGTTCTGGTCTGAGGTATAAATAAAATGAGGAAATTCATATCCTTTTCGGAACATACCTTGGAAAAGATGCGCAGAAGTTCTCTAATGCGCCTAACTGAAAGGCTTCTCCAGCCTGTAAGATTTTAATTCACCTTTTGCAATTTATATTTTTATATACATAGATATACAAGGCCTCTACTGCAATACAGTTTACAGCTGACAGAGACAACATGATTCTTCATCTATGTTATTGGTACCAAGGGTCGAATTTTGTGTATTTATGTATTCTGTTGATTTTCACTTAATTAATGAAAGAATGTGTAATGGAGCTTTGTCATCTGAGATCACGTGGTACTGGGACTGCAAGAAATAGCTCACTGAGATGTGATTTTGATGGGACACATGATTGGCACAATAAATATAAATAAATGAAGAATCCCTTTTCGAATAAATATATTATTTCTCCTATAATAAGGGACTTTAAGTATTTAATTACCATTTATTACTTTCATTGCAGAATGACAGAAAAGAGTGTTTTCGTTTTTTTCACAAATGTCTGCATATTCGAAGAAAATGTTCACATTGCTCAGATTCCAGCTCACTCAGGGCCTCCTTCAGAGACTGGCAGATGAGGACATCTGCCAAAAATCAGTGCAGGTCCTACCCATCAGTCCCATGGTTCGCTTACCTGGTTTAGAAATGGTTTCTGATCAGTGCTTAATTTGAGCCGGTGGTTTCCGGTGCTCGGCACCGTGCTTAATTGCCGGAACTTACACTTATGACAGCTGCCACATGGTGGCGCTGTTTGTGCAATTTAAAGATGCGCAGGAAAACAGCTGTTTGGTAATTCAATATACATTAAAAACAACTAATACCTGCCAATCAAGCCATATTGTGATGGTTAGTAGTTGTGTAAGTACAGTGGCAGTGTATGGTGCAAACCGTGGTGGCCTCCTGACGAGGGCCCGGCACTTATTTTTTTACAAAAAAGGAGCTGGAGCTCCGATGCCTCTACCATCAGTAACATCTAGCCAGTGGGCCATTGGCAACAAGCCCATTGGCCGTACCGTAATCAAAAGCTCTGTCCTATTAAGGACACGCCTTCTCATGCTCTTTCTTCCAGGTCACGACTCGCATCTAAACCATGGCAACCCCCACAATCTGAGAGAAAACTTTTTAGAAACAAATTACAGCTTTGGGGACATAGGTTGTGTAAATCAAAAAAGGCACTGGCCACCCCATGGCATAGGGGCTAGCTGGCATTTGCTGAGAGTGCTTTAGCCATGCTGAAAGGAGCAGTTTTTGGTGAAAATACATCTGTAGATGGGTAGCTATGGCTACAAAACAAAAACTACCCAAACTTGAACCATAAATAAATATCCACTTAAATATACTTCAACCTACATCTCGTCCCACTATCAGCCACTACCCCCAAATGCCCTGGGACTGGAGTCAGAACAGTAAATTAACACAGTCCTAGCTTATTTTAAAAGTGCGTTTGGATGCATTTAGGAATTAACTAAAAGTTCACAATTTTGTAGGTAGATGTGTATATGAGGTGTAAACAGGGACGTAGCTTCAAGGGGGGTGTTAGGAGAGTTACACTCCCCCCTTGTAAATCTATTTTCTGAGAAATAGTTGGGTGTTGGGGCTTTCAGTCGGGTATGGTGAGGTGTCTGTCGGATTTCACCATACAGACAGACAAAAACGCACACACACTCATCCTCTCTCTGTTTTGAAAGTCTTAAAAATGTTTAGTTAGTGACAAAATATGTTTTCTCTCACTTAGTACCCCTATCAATCCACAGTCCTCTCCCATTTCACTTCCCCTTAGGCCCCTCTCATTCACCTTGCTTGTTGCATAATGTATTTTAACATTATATGCCAGCATGGTTGTTGGAAACTCTGAAAATCACCCCCTGTCCCCCAATCCTACTGACCAAGCTACGCCCCTGGGTGTAGAGTTTGGCTGCATGTTTTGGAACCAATGTTTTGATAAATTATGCTTTTACAGTCTCTGTTTTCAAGGGTTGTTCTCTGTGCTCAAATAAACTGTTAAATAATTGGTTGTAAAACAAGAACAGTGGCGTTTTCAAGATAGAGCTTTGCGGCCTGCCTACCAATCGGGGGGTGGGGAGTGGGGGGGGGGTGGAGGAGAGAAAAGTGAGGAACACCAGGGGGTATATTTACTAACATTTCTCACAGCGCAGCAATTAAAGTTGCTGCACTGCATTGCGTGAAAGGGAAGTAGAAGAACTGTGCCATGTTTACAAAGATATGTCGCAGTTCTGCTCTCTCCTAGCGCTGGCACACTTGTGGCTGCCTAGCGCCAATGCAGGCACCCTTGCGTCATATTCCAAGGGTGCCTGTGTTAAGGTCAGGATAGGTTTTGTGCAGGAAGGGATCCCTTACTGCACAAACACTATCCTTTGAGGCTTATTCCTCTTTGCTACACATGCAAATAATTAAGTACCAAGAAGTAATACAGATATTTCTCCTGGGTACACAAACCTGGGCTAGGCGCACCATTTTGGCGCAAAGTCTTTAGTAAATATGTGATATACCAAAATCCAAGGGTGGAGGCCTAACTCCATCCATGGAGCGCCTACCTGACACAAGGTAATGCAAGGCAGCAAAACTGCACAAATCAGGCTTAGTGTGGCTTAGTAAATACCAAAATAAATTGTGGGTTGGGCAGTGTCAAAACAGTGACCCACCCGACACAAAATCTTAGTAAATTCGGCCCCAGTAAACTAAAAAAAATAGAGCAATCAGACAAGATATTTTTAGGAGCTGGAGATTGGACGAGCATAAAAAGTGCCCTATGTGTAACAAATTGTGACAGTTATGGAAGTGTAGTTCCATAAATGGCTTTGAAAACAAACTTGGATCAGAAGCTTGTATTGTGTCCAGTGTTTGGCAGATAACCAGCCTCCTTTGTGTTGGTGTACAATTGTGTGTGAAAAGTGAGACAAATTGAACAGCAAATTATCTGATAGTGTACAAATTCATATTGTGTGTTTTCAAAATAAATTGTATTAGTTACAATATATCAATCTAATTTATAGCAAGCCAATGTTTGAGTAATCTTCAACATGCAATAAATATTTGAATCATATTTCTCATTATTCTTTGTGCACCATTACCAAACCAATGTTTTTCTCATCATCAACATGTTACAGATATTTGAATCAAATTTAACAATATTCTTTGAGTACCGTTGCATGTGTAATTTTCATTAAGAAAGAAACAATATTTATTACATGTTGATGATTACACAAACATTGGTTTGCTATTAATGAGATTGACATGATTTAACTAATAAAATGATTTTTGAGAATATTTAGAAGAAGATGAGTTACTGGTTGAGGGGAGTGAAACCGTACTTAAGCAGGAACCACAATCCTTGTCAGGGTGAAGTCACAAGCAAACCCTAAATTAACCTGTGGTCATCCCATGGGTAGCTTGGCACAGAGCAGTCAGGCTTAGCTCAGAGGCAATGTGTAAAGCATTTGTACAACACTTCAAACAGTAAGACAGTGACAAAGCACCACAAAAATGATCCCACACCAGATTAGAAAAATAGAGGAGATTTTAATAAATAAAATAAGAACAAAACAGCAAAAATCTAATCAGTAGAACAGGAGATATGCAATTTTAAAGATTTAAGCGAAAATAGTGCCAAAAAAAGCACAAAGCGCCAACTGTGGATATCTGTTCACACCAGACCGGCACAAAGTCACAAGTTGAGGCTGACCGCGATGGGCCAATGTCGGCTACAGGAGGCCCACTTAACAAGAGTACCTTAATAAATCCTTGTTGCAGAGTGTTGCGAGGTTCCGCGTCGAGGATGCATCACTTAACCGAGGTGATGCATTGGTTCAGAGTAGCTGCGAGCTTGGGATAAGAGGTCCCGCCTCATTGTCAAGGAGTTTATTGATGAGGTAAGCTTGCAATGCAAAGTCCTGCGTTGAGGGTGAGTCGCGTACCTAGCTAGTTCAGAAGAGACTGCGGGCTTGCGATGTCCTGAATTGTCATAGAGGCTGCCATCGATAAGAGGTTTCGTGGCCAGGGACTGCTTCGGGGATGTGTCATGCAGTGGCAGTTCCGAGGCGGCTGCAAGTCCTTGTGCTGGAAGAAGCCTCACAGCTAAGATGATGCATCAGTTCTGTTCAGACTTGCGGCACACAGCAGAAGTGATGCATCAGTTCTGCTGGAAGAGTATCTTCAGACCCACTTCCAAGGGCCCAGGACTGGGGTGTCACCACAAAGCAGGGCAGGACTCACAGTTGCAGAGTCCAGGTGCTGGTTATAAGAGACTAGCCCTTGGAGTTACTCTGGTGAGCCTGGATTCAGGTTGCAGGTCCAGACAATCTCACCCAGGCAACAGGGCAGCAGGCAGCAGGTCAGTAAAGCAGCAACAGTCCACCAGGGCAGCAGTCCAGCAGAGTGCCAGTCCTTTCAGCAGCACAGCAGTCCTTCTTCCTAGCAGTGTCTTTCATAGGTCCAAAAGTGTACTGAAGAGTTTGTGTCTGAGCTCCATTATGTATACTCTGTGCCTTCTTTGATATGGGGGAGACTGCTAGAGGATTCCCTTTCAAGTGTTTAGGTTTCCTACCTCTCCTGCCCTGGTTCCAGACTAATTACAGGGGGTATGCAATACTTTGTATGAAGACAGGACACAGCATATTCAAGTGTAAGTAGGGCTGTGCCCTGCTCTGCCCTCCCCTTCTGCCAGATATGGCCCATCAAGGCATCCCTAAGCTCTCTATTGTGTGTGGCTGTCTCGGAGGAACACACAAAGCCAAACTGCAAACTACACCCAGTCATGTGACACAGACACAGGGTGTAGGTACTAAGGGGCTCATTATGATGGTGGGAGGACCGCCACCGCCGGCCCGGTGGTGGCGATCCTCCCACCCTCAGAATGAGATTTACCCACCGCCAAATTTGGATGGCGGTGGGAATCACAAAGGTTCCGTGGCGGACGGAAAGTCCGTCCGCCATGGTTCCGCAAGGCAGTCCTTTTCCGCCCGCCTTGCGGAACCCGGAACCAGGGCAACATTGTGGCGGTGCCGTGCAGGCACCGCCGTAGTGATTATGATATGCCCTTCAGCCTGTCTTTTTGCGGCCGATATCCCGCTGCAAAAAGACAGGCAGAGACTGGCTTTGGGGACCCGTTGCGGGCCCCCTCTGTGGGGGGGGTTGGGGGTTGCACTGGGGGGGTACAGTTCCATGCACCAAGTGGCAGGCACCGCGCGGTGCCTGCCACGTTGTGCATGGAAATGCATAACATGGCCATTTGACATTGCGGCGGGTGCTGCAGCCAGCAGCACCCGCCGCAATGTTAAATTGCCAGATGCGACTGCCGCGGTGGGGGTCGCATCATAATTAGGGGTGCGGGACCGCCGCATAACAGGCGGGCGGTCCCGTTACCGCTAGGATGGCGGGCGGACTCAAGTTCGCCCGCCATCCTAATGACCCCTAAATGTCTAAAGAAGGAAAATGCCAACTTTCTAAAAGTTTCATTTTCAAAATTGTAATAAAAAATCGGACTAAATCATAAAAGGTGATTTTTCATTACAATTCCAAAGACATCAAACATGAACTGTTTAACTTTACCCATTTGGAAGTTACATCTTATTAAATGTAATAAGGTAACTCCAATGTTTTCCTATGGGAGAGGTAGCCTTTCAATAGTGAAAAACAAACATAAGAGTTTTTCATTATCAGTACATGTAAAACATAAAAGCACATGTCCTACTTTTTAAATAAATTGCACCCTGCCCTGTAGGCTGTTTAGGGCCTACCTTAAGGGTCACTTATAAGCAGTGAAAAGGAAGGTTTGGGCTTGGCAAAGATTTATTTTGCCAGGTCAAAATGTCAGACTAAATCTGCACACACAGGATGTAATGGCAACATGGTAACATGTGCAATGATAGTAGGGTACCTATCCTTTAGAGATCACCTAGTGCCGGACATAAGCTCTTTACCCCTTTTTCTTTGATATATTGAGTGTTTTTCAACACAATGGCATTAAGCCTAATTAAGGTGTCGAAATACTTAAACCCCTTTTTAAAAATAAACTAGTACAACTTACAGACCCTTCTAAGTGGCCAGGGCAATCACTGCTGCATTTGTGTTCTCTGGACAGAGAGCTGTGCATGCGCTGACTAAATAACTAATTCATAGCACATTTCAACAAAGAGACAAATTTTACACCCTTTGCTTAAGTATACCTTAATCAATAGTTTTGTCAGTGAATGCAAGAGCTAATGTCTCCCTCTTCCACTGAAACATCTACACTGTCAGTATAATATTCACAGGAGGAGGGTAAGCCGCCAAGACTTAAATGAAGGGCCCGATGCACTTTGTCACACATCCCCTGAGCACCACACCCCTTGCCAGGCCCTCCCTTGGGACTCTATGATGAAGCAATAAAGACTCTTCCTTGTTGTTTTGGCTGACAACCCCTAATATTAGTCATTTTGTAGGCTCTGCCAAGTGTATCGTGGAATTTTTCATTTGAAGGCATGGATCATTTTGTTGCAGATCCTAAAATGTTGGCGTACAGCCATGTCGATAACTTAGTGAAAACAATGCTGCAGTGTGTGTTAGCCCCAGAAGACTGACAACTAAGTGAAGATGGTATGGTGTTCAGGTGCGCTACATTAATATTGTTTTTATAGAGGTTTCAGATCTGAAACTGTTGTGGCATTGTTGCACAGATTGTGTGTTAATGTTAGCAAAGAGAAATGTAAGACTTACTATCGCATATGAATTCAGAATGAGAACAAATGATCCACCTATTATGTTGTGACCAGGTTGAGGGCCGCAATACTACAGATATGATAATAGAAGGATCTCAAGAATAGGCAATAAGCCTAAAACAAACACAGGGCTGCAATGTCTAACTACTGCCACAAAGTGAGCAGAAAAGATTTCTTTCAGCAATTATCAGTCATATATAGAATTATTAATGGATAACAGTGAACTACAGCGTTATTTCACATATGTGTTCTAAGTGACATCAAAGAGACAACAAGAGGGAGTCACTCTGAACCCCTTGGTGAAAAACACCTCAGTTATTCACTGTTACCCATCTATAATTTCATCCTGCGTATTGCCCACCCCAAATCATCTGGCCCTGCTTTAAACTGCTAAGCAATGGCACCGAATATCAGGGAGCCATTGGGGACCCAGGGGGAGCATGGCACGAGCCGGTCTCCCCCTGGGTTGTTTCGCACAATGGAACGGGCCACATGCAATGATAGGTGTAGGTAGGGGAGGGGGCGGGACTTAGGTAGGTTTTATATGTAGGTGCTTTTGGCGGGAAGACACTTGCGGCGTCAGGGCCCAGGGGTGTATGAAGACCTTTGTTGAAGTTTTTCCAGTCAGGTACTTCACCTTTTAGCTTTGCGGTACTGGTTGCTTCATTTAACATGGCCGGTAACGAGGCTGTGAGAGACGCGATACGTGTTCTCTGCGACGCGGGGCGGGAGGACCTTTTGAAGCCAGAGGTCCCTGGGAAGGCATGGGAGGGACTTGACCGCCCGAAGCGTAAGGCGGTGCGGGGGTTGCGGAGGCTGTTGCCGCCTGTCTGCCGGCGCCGGTAAAACCCTTGCGTGTGCTGCATACCTCCTTTTCAGCAACTGCTTCGGTCCCTAGCTCCGCCCAGCGGTCACTTACAGGGCCGTGTACCAACGCGGCTGCTCACGACTTTGCTCCAGCATTAGCTCTGGAAGCCGGGCAGCTTCCCCTAGTTCCCGGATCACGCAGAGGTCGTCAGGCCAGGCGTGGGCTTTCTCGGGGGGTGGCGCCTCCAGAAAGAAGCTTGCTGCGTCGCTCTCCCGCAGCGGAATGAAGCGGGTGGGGTTTGGCAGGCAAGGTTTCTGCCTCTGTTTCTCTTCTCTGGGCGAGCCCCTCCCCTGCCGGGCGGGGCCGAGGGGGTGTGCCGGCTGGCAGGGCTTTCTCCAGTGTGCATGTGGGGCGCCATAAAGAAAACATTGCGCCCAACCCTAAACTTTCTCAGCGGCCCTCCTCGCTTGTTGCTTATTCGAGTGACAGCGGGGAGGAGGGAGAGGTGGAGTCGTCTGAGTTACCAGCTCCACCTGCCGTAGACATTTCTCCCATTCATATTTATGGGGTTAGTTCTGGGTCCTTCAATGCTGGGGTACAGGCAGCAATTTATAAGACTGCTGGGTTCAGAGTCCATGCTTTGCAGGGTGACTCTCACGTTACGCAGGTGGGGGTTACTCATGGGGATGATTTGGTTTTCCCTACAAGTTGCCCTGCTCTTACACAGCCTCTCAATTATTTTGACTCGGTATTGGGTCCTCAGTCTGGTCAGTGGGTATGGGTGGAACATTCGGAGGTGGCCCCCTCAGCAGTTTTGGGTGTCAAGTCATTACAGAGGGAGGAAGGGGGGCAGGACATAGCGCCTCATTCAAGCAAGTGCGGCTTGAAGACCAAGGCGTTTTCTTCAACCATGACAGAGTCAGGAGGTTCCAGAAGTTTGCCAGCAGAGCATGATGCGGTTTTTCTGCGTAGGCCCGAAGCACAAGGCGGATCAAGAGCGGATTTTCCTCTGTCGGCTGGACATTTGCAGCGGATGCCAGTGCCTAACTGGAGGTCACATGATGGGGGTGTGGGTGATGGGGAAACGCCAGGAGTGAGTAATGTTGGTTTAGATATGTATGATGACCAATTGGATTACGGGGTCGACAGCGATGAATTGGAGGAGGGGGAGTTGAGGGAGGGGGTCTGTGCTGATCCCGTGCCGGTTCAGCCACACAAGAGTGAGGTTACAAGGGGATTGTCGGGGGCAACAAATGTGCTTAGTGTATTGCAGAAGTCAAGAGCGGACCGAGCAATGGATCAAGATCGGCTAAGCGGCCCTTGTCAGCGGGACGATCCCAAGGATTTTCAAAGACGTTCATCTCAGTTACTGTCAGGTAAGGCGCAGTGGTGGGCCTTTTGGACACAATCTGACAATAGGGAACACAGCACACGTTCTATTGATGTTGGGGAGGGGATTTTGACTACTGATTTGATCTCTCAACCTGAGGTTGTCATGCAGAATTTAGGTACGCAGGACAAAGCTACTGATAGTGGCCTAGTAGACGGGACTTCTTGTATTCATTCAAAGAAGGTGGTTGAGGTAACTCATTCTGGTAAAGAGGAGGAGGAAGAAGATCAGAATATACATAAGAAACTTCCTTATATGGGTATTGTGATGCCTTTGGGGTCCCAACTTTCTGACAAAACGAGAAATAGAATTTGGAGGCATGAGTTTGTAGATGTTTTTCAATTATTGCACAGGGACATCCAGGCAAAAGAGGGATCTAAGGAAGAAGAGTGGGAGCTTGCCAAACGGCCTAGGGTCCCCAAAAACATTGAAAATTGGACGTCAGCGTTCCTCATGTATGCGAGCATATATTGTGAACGTCACCAAGACAGGGCAGTAGCTATGTTTAAGTATATGGACATCATTCGCAAGGCCCAAATGCATTTTGACGGCTATGCGTGGTTAAGCTACGATGAAGAATTCAGGGCCAGGATTAGTATTTTTCATGACAAGCCATGGGTGATGTTGATTCTGAGCTGTGGCTCCAATGGATGTCTTCTACTCACAACACATACGGCAAGTGGTTTGCCGGTCACCTATCGGCCCTTTCAGCCTCGCCCCGCCCAGGCTGGGGCGGGTTGGTATGGGAGAGAACAGACACCGGTGTCAGGAGCATGCTGGAACTTTAATAGGGGATTTTGTAACAGACAATTTTGTCGTTACAAACACGAATGCTGGCAATGTGGGGGTAAACATCCACTCACCCAATGTTTCGCGGGTTCCAAGTTTGGTGTCCAGGGGAGATTTCAGCAGGGAAGGGGTTCACCATTTCAATATCCACCAAAGGGCCCATACCCCAATTAGAATTGAGGTTTTAGAACAATGGTTGGGTGATTAGTCAGACATAGAGGCTGCTTCTAAACTGTATTGGGGTTTCAGAGATGGTTTTAAAATTGGATATCAAGGACCTAGGCAGAGGAGATGGGCAGACAATCTAAAATCCGCTAAGGAGCTTCCCCAGATAGTACAGAAGAAACTTAACTCTGAACTACAAGCTGGCAGAATAGCTGGTCCCTTCCTGCAGTGTCCTTTTGAGAATTTGATTGTGTCGCCTCTGGGTGTAGTGCCCAAGAAGTCGTTGGGGGAGTATCGTTTGATCCACCATTTATCATGGCCGGAGGGTCAGTCGATCAATGACTTTATTTCTCCATCGGACTCCAGTGTGTCTTATGCTTCAGTTGATGATGCCTTGAAGTTGGTGAGGTCAGTGGGGGCAGGGGCGGAATTGGCAAAGAGTGATATTCAATCAGCATTTCGCCTTTTGCCTATACATCCTTCCGATTTTGAGCTACTGGGTATGTTTTTCAATGGTGCTTTCTATGTGGACAAGGTCCTTCCCATGGGTTGTTCCGTTTCTTGCGCCCTATTTGAGATGTTTAGCACTTTTTTACAATGGTGCTTTACCCAGTTTAGCGGTCATGATATGGTCTGCTATTATTTGGATGATTTCATGTTCATTGGTGCTGGTCACACGGATCAGTGTAGGTTGGCGTTGCAAAGGTTTCAAAACATGGCACAGGAACTGGGTGTCCCTTTGGCCCCAGAGAAAACGGAAGGTCCCAGCACGAGGCTGACCTTTTTAGGAATTGAGATTGATACACTGGATATGATAGCCCGTTTGCCTGCGGAAAAAGTGCAAGAAATCAGGTCCTTTTTAGGTCTTGCCTACGCAGCGTGCATGCGATGCATAGGTAAAAAGACCTTTTGTAATCGATTCGGCTTTTCAGCCAAAAACGTGCACGCGTTCCATTGCCTTCAATGGCAACGCGTGCACGTTTGGCGATTCGCTTGCGGGAGCGAGCAGCTGGCGCCATATGGTAGCAATTATCGCTCCTGGCGCCGCTCGCTCCCGCAAGGGAATCGCGCAGGTCCCCTCCTCTTCCCCCCCCTGCTGCAGTGCGAGGCGCGCGCGCTTGTTCTGCTTTGGTGGCCTCTTCCAGCACTCTCCCCGAATGTGTGGACTGATATTAAGTTCTCGGCGGATGTGTATGCTGCCTCTGAATTAGCAGCTCAGGTTCCTGTGATGTTAAGGTTCTAGTTGATGCCGACATATTGTCAAAACCATTGAGCATACCATTTGCAGCTGACCCACTTGGCATAACAGTTTTTTTGTGAGACTTGATTTGCATGCGTACAACATTTGTCTATTTTTAGCAATGACAGACTCCCTATTGATTTATTCTACCGCTTCCCTCTTTCATTTTAAATGCTCAGTGCTTTGAATATCCGGTTTGTTTTTTGTTTTTGTCTAAAACCCAAACTGCTGCAGCTAGTCTGAGACGAGAAAACAGCCGAAGGATTGTCTTTCTGCCAGTAGGGTGACCACAATTGGAAAAGACCAAATCAGACTTTGATCCTTCTGTGCCTGATATAATAAGTACAGTTATGTTGGGTAACATTGCCATGGTGTAGTTAGTGCCTTTGACCGGCAAAAACTGCTAGAAATTAGTTATAAAATTAAAGACTGAAACCAAGGTAAGTGATGCAGATTTGTTTGAAGTTGAAATTTACTTCGGGTTCAGGTAGAAACTTTATCTACATTCAACAGAAGGTGAAAAGATTTAGCAAGCAGCAATGGGTAAGGGTACCAGGTTAAAACAAATCTTTGGACTTGTTCTTCCTATGCACTGGCCAAGAATCACGACTTCTGAAAATCTTTTTAATACCCTATTTTCCTGACAACATCCATCTGCTGCGTTCTCTTTTGTTTCTCTTCCAGAATATAGATTTTTATTCTATTTGTGTAATTGTGTGTAGTGAATTGTGCTAGCCTCCTACTTGTTGACTGCAGCCCAGTGTTTCTATCACTAATGAGGCTGCTCTGTTGTGTAGAGCTACCCACAACATATTTATTAGCCACTGTCCTGTATTTTTCTTTAAATATTTTTTTCACAGGGTTAGATTACAAGTGCTCACCAAAACATTCATACCTCTTCTCACAAAATAGGCCTTGAAAGGTCGATCATGCCCAAGATACAAAGGACAGTCGAGGAGGATTTGTATGGTACACATTCCATGCGAGACGAAGTAACCGGCATCCTGCTCAGTAAGGGGTGAAAGGTAGAACCAAACCATTAGTTTTAAACAGGGAACAAGGCTTTAAGGTCCTCTGCCTTCAGTATCTTTTGGAACGTTAAGTGGTGTTCAGAGATGAAGGGAGGTTGCCTTGCACAGTGAGATTCCAGCTTTCACTTCATTTTTCTAATTTTCACCTTTTTGTGATTCCTTTACCGATGCGTAGAATTCTTTCTGGGGAAAAGCTGATGACTGTTAATATAATACATGTCCGAGGTTCTAGAGGATCCCTTGCTCACTTTGCTGTTTAATGAGATAGAACTAACATTGTACTTTGGCACAGCGGACTGTGGGTGGCCCAAATTCTGGTACTTGATGCTGGTGCATATATTTCCTTCAGGCTACGTCATCATGGAACCTGGTTTCTTGATTTTACACTGATCTTTCCCAGATATCGATGAATGATGGTCCAGTTGAAAAAGTTAATTATTTACTGTGCTAGTTGTGAATATAATTTTAGTTGGGTGCTCAACTGGGAATGGTGGATCTGACATTACTTGCTTTTATTTTACACAAGCCATCATTTGAAACACAGCCAGAAGTTTCATCTCCCGTGATTTAAAAAAAAAATATAAGCTTAACATCAAGCGCTGCAACCATCCACTGAGATAGGAACCAACTGGCACCGCTGTCTGTGAAAGTCTCAATTAGGCTTCCTCCTACTTGACAAATGCAAAAAAAATTCTGTTCACCAACTGCTATCCCCTATGAATCAGCCTTTATCCATTGGAACAGGGCAAGAAAGCAGCTTTGTCTAAGATGCTCTGCCTTGATGAAATTAATAGCACACTCAATTAAACGAATTGATGCGAGGGCTAAGGCACCGTTTCTATATGCAACTTATTGCATGAAAGGAATCTGAGCTCTGTCCCTTCCTTACCCATTGCATTTTTCATGGTTAGCCAAAGTAGATCTTTTCAAAAACCAGTTTGTAAAACACGATGGTGCGCATTTGGGACATGTATTTCGCTGCAAATAAGTGGGTGCTTCTATTTTTTGAGTTTGCAGTCGGTATGTCCTATGATATGGTTTCCGACTGACTCGGACATTGTGTGGCAGCTGTAATCTGTAAAGCGTGCAAACTTGAAATATTTAATAGTGGAAACCTAGGGGCCTTCCTCTGGCAGGAATCAGGCTATTTTTCCCTCTTAGTCTTGATCACAGGAGTTCGAATTGATAATGGCACAAATTCTGCCCATAATGCGAGATGATACTGGTCTTGTAGGGGTATTGCCATTAGATCCTGCAGATGGATAACCGAGGGTGTTTGGCATGCTCTGGCCCCGTTTCATAGCATGCCTTGACCAACTGTTTAACTTTTTTATGGGGGTGATGTTGACTGTAGGATGTTGCCAGGCAATCAGCGCCCTCAAGGTTTGACCTGCAAACCCTACCCTACCCTAATCTCTCCTGGGCTGCCCTCACCGCTGGTCTGTCATTCTGAGGTGTCAGCTACCAGAGCAGCAGTGGGAAAGTCATCTCAGTGCAACACGAGCCTTGTTTCTTTGGGTCATGACATGAGTGTTTGTTCCATTGATAAAGCACGTGAGGGCCCTGGTGAAGGGCTCGTGCACCGTCGGGTCCAGGTCACCTTCCCGTCATTCCCCGAGGCCAGGAAGTGGTTGCGCGCCATTTGTATTCAATGTCGCACTTCAGTGTGTGCACTGCAGGTGCTGGGTGTGTGGCTCCCTCTGCAAGATCAGCTCTGAAAGTGGTGTTCCGTTAGTGAACATGTTTATCATCAGAGCAAGGCAGAATAGGGAGATGGAGAAAGGAAGAGAAAGGAAAACAGAACAAGCATTGGCATAGCCAATAGGTCTCACTTTTGGGACATTATAAGTGTTTAGCCATGCAACGGTTGATGTTGTTGCACCAAGGATATTGTGCTGCATACCTAAATACTTATAAGGTCCCAAAAGCGAGACCTATTGGCTATGCCAATGCTTGTTGTTAACTGTCATTGACCAGTCTAAATTGGAACTCAGGCAAGTCCAGCGTTTGTTGGGTTATTTGAATTTTGTCTGTAGAGTGGTCAGGGCGGGTAGGACTTTTTGTAGGCGTTTGGGTATGTCATTGTCTGGGGCTTACCTCCCTCATCACAGGATCAGGATTTCCAAGGCTGTCAGGGAAGATCTCCGTATCTGGCTGCAGTCCCTTGAGGATTTCAATGGAGTGTCGTTGTATTTTGTTGAAGAAAATATGTTATGGCAGATACAACTTTTTTCGGATGCGTCAGGTGCACATGGTTTTGGTTTGTACTGGGAGGGCCGTTGGTGCGCCGAAAGTTGGCCTTCACACTGGTTGCAGCACGGGCATAGCATTGCCTTCCTGGAACTATTCCCTTTGATTGTGGCTCTTTTTGTTTGGGGGGAGGAATTCCGAGACCGGTCTGTCCTTTTCCATGTCGACAACATGGCTGTTGTGGACTTAATCACCAAACAGAGAGCAAAAGACTTGAGAGTTTTGCGCCTTTTGCGGGCATTTATGTTACAGAGTTTAAAGTTGAACATTGTATTTAAGGCTAGACACATTCCTGGTATCAATAACTCCATAGCAGACGCTCTGTCTCGCTTCCATTGGCAGAAGTTTCCAGTTTGGCGCCAGGGGCAGACACCAACAAGACTCCGATTCCACAGAGCGTTTGGGAGTTGGGGGATTGAGGATCGTCGAGCTAGTAGAGAACTCTGTAGCTCCCACCATTAGAAGAAGCTATCGGCAGGCTTGGAAAGAGTTTCTAAGTTATGGGAACATCGATTTTCATTTTGGGAAGGTGGCTAATAACGAACGCATTATACTGGGTTTCGTACTGCATTTAATAAACAAAGGCCTATCTCCCACCAGTATTGCAGGAAAGTTAGCTGGGATTTCCTTTTATGGTCAGTTATGGTGGGGACATGACCCAGTTGAGGGTGTTTTGGTGAGGAAGGTTTTAAAAGGTCTTAGCAAGGAGCGGAGACATACATCGCCTCTACGGGAACCAGTGACTTTTGAGTTATTACAACAGCTGTTGCTTCAATTCCCTTTTGTTGCTATGATGAGTGGGAAGTTTTTCAGATCAGGTTATGTATGATTTGGTTATATTTTGGTGCCTTTAGGGTCTCTGAGGTATTGGGATTGTGCGACTAGGCTGGCATTCGCAGTGATGAGGTTTTCTTGCAGCAGAAAAAACTCAGGATTTGGTTGAGAACATCCAAAACGGACCAATTAGGCATGGGCACGTGGGTACACTTCAACAGCAATGGGGTGGAGGGCTGTTGCCCAGTGGGTGAGTGGGAGAATTTTACTAATGCAGTCTGGTTTGGGTCTGGTGCAATATTTTGCCATAAGAATGGCAATAAGATTACTAGTACTCACTTGTTAGCAGTATTAAGGAAGGCTCTTGTTAGGTTGGGGAAAGATCCTTTTTTGTTTGGCACTCATTCCTTCCGTATTGGCGCTGCCACTGAGGCTTCAAGGTTGGGTTGGGCTTGGGCTGATATACGGCGGATTGGGAGGTGGAAATCGTCCTGTTGTGCTCGTTATGTTAGAAAATGATGTTGCTGTTAATTTTCTCTCTGCTAATCATTGCTTTTTTATTTAGGTTGCGTGCAGGGCCCATTATCAGGAAAAATGAACACCTGGATAGTGGGACATTCCTTCATAAAGTGGGCAGCGATTTTTGCAGAACAACAAATTTATGGCAGATCTCTTGGACTTCCAAGTGCCAGGCATGAGGTGTTCTGGAAGGGCAAAAGTGGTATGCGGTGGGCGGGTTTGTTTCCTACTTTAACCGAAATGTTTTCCTCTCGGGGTTCCCCTGATATGCTAGTCATTCATTTGGGGTAAAACGATTTGGTGTCATTGTCAGGTTTGTCTCTCATTAAGCAAATGAAGCTGGACCGCGCCGTTATCAAGACCAATTGGGCGGGCACCAGTTTAATTTGGACAGAATTTATCTATAGGAAAAACTGGAGAGGGGCAAGGAGTCACGCCGCAGTGGAAAAGGCCAGACGCAAACTTAACCGGGCTATGAAGGTATTTTGTCAAGCCATGGGTATTAAAGTGTTGTCAAATGGAAACATTACAGGGTCTGAGGGGCACTTATTTCGGGACGATGGTGTTCCCTTATCCCAACTGGGGCAGGCCTAATATTTGTTGGAACTGAGGGATCTGCTCGCAAACGTATGGAATGAGAATTTATGGTGCAATCACAGTTTATGATGTTTTTTCCTTTTCAGCAATTTGTAAGATGGGGCCAGGAAAACGCTGCGGTTTTCCTGGGTGGCGCTTTTTGGGGGGGGGGAAGTCTGGAGCGGGCTTATCCATCCCTCGGGGGTGGGGGCGGAAGGACAGAACGCAGGGGAGGGGAAGAGAAAAGATGGGGTTTGCAATTACATGGGGTTTATTCTAGAAGATTTGATTGAGTTGTTTGGGGGTATTTTTTCTCAAAGGTTGGGGGTTTTTGTTAGATAATTTAAGGTATTTATGATGTCAAGTTGTTTACAAAGTTGTTTGATTTAAAAGTGATGAAAATTCAACTGTCTTAATAAAGTGGCCTTTTTTGCTATAATAAGAAGTAGTGGGTTGTGATTTTTACGCGATGGGGACCCAGGGGGAGCATGGCACCAGCCGGTCTCCCCCTGGGTTGTTTCGCGCAATGGAACGGGCCACATGCCATGATAGGTGTGGGTAGGGGAGGGGGCGGGACTTAGGTAGGTTTTATATGTAGGTGCTTTTGGCGGGAAGACACTTGCGGCGTCAGGGCCCAGGGGTGTATGAAGACCTTTGTTGACCCACCCGCCCTCTTTAAAAAATAATTTTTAAAAAAAAGCTTTCTCGCCACTCTAAGACAGGTAATGAATTTTCCTACATTTCCCTAATTGTAGGCACTTTTTGGGGGGTGGAAAGTCTGGAGCGGGCTTATCCATCCCTCGGGGGCGGGAAGGAAAGAACGCAGGGGAGGGGAAGAGAAAAGATGGGGTTTGCAATTACATGGGGTTTATTCTAGAAGATTTGATTGAGTTGTTTGGGGGTATTTTTTCTCAAAGGTTGGGGGTTTTTGTGAGATAATTTAAGGTATTTATGATGTCAAGTTGTTTACAAAGTTGTTTGATTTAAAAGTGATGAAAATTCAACTGTCTTAATAAAGTGGCCTTTTTTGCTATAACAAGAAGTAGTGGGTTGTGATTATTGCGCGAACATAACTGCTTCTCCTCCCTGTCCATAAAAATTAAAATTAAAACTGGCCTCCTGCCACCCAGCCCTCCACCTTCTGTGCTTTCCAAACCCCTCTCCCAAAGCTGTGCTGGAGCCAGCGCTGCACTGACACTCTCTCTGAGAGCCGTGTCAGAGCAGTCTAATTTCTTCATGATGTAGCAACAGTGGGAAACTACTTTTCTTTCCAACTGTTGCTATGTCATAGCAGTGAATAACTAGATTTAGAATCTCGAAACCACTATTGTGGCTCAGTGAGAGCTATACTTAACATGGAGAATTATAGATGAGTAAAAGTGAATAGCGGGGATGTTTTTTATCAAGGGGTTTTTAATGAAATAAAATAGAAAATGAGAGCAAAGCTTGATTTGTCTATGAAGTCACTCAGAACTCCAAAGTATAAAGTATAAGCAGAGGTAAGGCAGCGGATTGAGCTTACAATAGATAGCTTGTTATTCATGGAGGAGGTCTCTACTTGCTGTATAAGGAATGGAACTATCTAGTGTACATATGTACATATGTACTACATATGAATGATTTCTGCTTGGAAAACTCATCACACATAGCCCTGCATCTTCTGTTACACATCTGGCAGTATGGAGAACAGATAAACAACTGCTACTGGCAATATCTGATCACTTCTGACACTAAGGAGTACATAGGAAGTATGACTAACTGCGGCACAAGGATCACTTGTTGCAGCTGCACTGACACTACTGAACACACAATGAAAGCGTACTACTAAGTATACCAGTAGCGGCTGGCAACATTAAAATATGGTGGGCGCAATGCCCAAAAAAACTTACCATATATGTTGCACTTGCTGGCCTGTATCAAGTGAAATCGCAGCAACGTGTGGCTGATAATGATGGGACTCTTCCCATTTCCATTTGAATACAGCTCCCCGGCAGCAAGCGGTGGCGGGCAGCTGTTCCTAGGTGTTCCTCTGGAGAGATCCTGGTGACTGCAGCAGGAAAGGGAAGGACTTCCCTCCTAGTGCAATGCGAATCCAACCAATCCTAAAGTGGTTGGAGCAGGCTAACCCGGCGCTCAATGTGAGGCTGGCGGCCTGTGCCTGCAATCCCTCTGCTGTTTTACAGCGCTGGGATTGCTGTCTCTTAAGTGCGCATGTCAAATTGGCCAGCTGTAGACAGCCGGCCAATCCAACATGCGCACTGGCGGGGCTGCAGTAATCGTGAAATTGGAGGAATCAGCCCCGCCCCCTGCCCTCACAGTAACAGCGCGAGCCTGGGACAAATTATGATAAAATTGTATTTATTACAATTTTATTAATGTGTATGCCTGCTGCGCTCGCAGCAGGTGGGGCGGCGCTCCTCTGCCCTCGAGGAGGAACTTCCCCTGAAGTACACATGAATTACCATAGTGTAGGATTCAAACTATGTACCACAAAAAGGATATCACTACTTTATATAAAAAGACTAGTTCTGTGTCAAACAAAAGTACTAGCAAATTTGGAGAAAAATTAATAAACAACCCTACCAGACCTCAATGTGGCAGGAAAGATGGCAGGCGTTTCTACGTGTACCCTAAGGCTGGCAACAATCTTCCAGCTCTGCTTGAAACCGTTCTCACCTTGATGTCATTTCTAAGAACATTAAAACATTTTATTACCTGCACTGCAGAATTGGTCTTTATGAACATGCCAGGCTGACTCAGTATTTGTCGTCTTCACTGCTCCATCAATGATCCTCCACAATGTTAGTATGTTAATGATCACTGCATCAGTGTCCAATAACCCCATCTATGCACCTCTTATTCATTTTTGCTCCATCTCATGCTCAATTGCAGCTACAAGTTTGCCTCAACATGATAAAGGCACCCTTCCAGTACTCACATTGTAGCTAACTCACACCCAAAACCATACTGGCATCTCCCATGGTAGGCTGCAAGCTAGGGAGATCTAAGAGTTGCTATCTCCACACCATGCTCCGATGGCCCAATTTTACATGTGGCCTCCTGCGATATTTGGTTGGTTTGAATATTTTTTATCGTGGTTGATTTTGGTTTCTATTCCAGCCAAACTCACACAATTCCCCTTAAGGCCACACTACAAGACCAACACTCCACTAACTAACCACAAGGAATAGATTAGTGCCCTACCCTTTCACGAGACGTGCTTTGGGAGCTCATCAGTGGTATGAGGTGCTATTCAAATTCCACTGCAATATATTAAAAAACAATTCCACCAATTACCAGTGCTGCTCCACAGCTTTCCACCTGTGCCTGGTTTCCACCTCTGTGGGTCTTGAGAAAAGTACTTTCTAGTGCATGCTCTATGAACATAATTAATAAATATGTGATAAACGTAACTACTTATTTTTAGGGGCGGGGCTTCTCCATGAAGAGAAAAAATAAGGCTAGCAAGTGCGCTTCCAGTTTCTCAACAACTTTGCACATGAGCACATTTTCGAATTCACAATCATGTTCTTGCAGTACGCCAGAAAATGGTGGTCTATTGCAGTGGCAAACAGACGTTTGTGAACTCCAAAAATGGGTAAATCTAAGTCCACGTGGGGCCTTAAACCTCAGGGTGTAGATGTACTGATATTTATGATGTTATGATGACATCTTGCTCACTGAGGTGACAGAGCATCAACATCAGCTCTGTCACCTCAAAATTGCCATTAGGGAAGAAAGATGCCATTTGGCAGTCCATAGTGGCCTATATCAACAGTGTGGGACAAGCGAAGAGGACAGTCACCGACTGTAAAAAACATTGGCATGACTGTAAGCGTGGGACGAAGGAGAAATTGGCCAACAACCTATATGCAGCCATGCAGACCGGAGGAGGAGGCCCGGTGCTCAAGAGGAGCTGGATGCCTTGGAGGAGCAGGTGGCAGCTGTCATCCCAGAGGAATTGGTGGCAGGAATTCTGGGACAGGACAGTACTGACCAAGAGGAACAACAAGACCCACAGGGTAAGTTGCAATAAGGGACAATGTGGGCAAAAAGGTCATGTTGAGCAGTGCAGCTATCTATGTCCCAGCGCTCCACTGCGCTGTGTGCAGGGCAAAGGGCATGAATTTGGGTCATGTACCGGTAAACATCACATAAATGTAAGCCACACTGCCCAGTTACATGTTGCACAGCTCAGACAATCTCTGCCATGTTAATTCATTCCATGGGTGAAGTGCAGCACCAGTCCAGGTTCACCTTTGTATACTGGCACTTATAGTGGAATGTACAACATGACTCACCAGAACTACAAGTCCCAGAATACAAAGCAAAAAACATGGACTGGAACAACACATTATGCATGAACACGTGGACCCTGCAAAACCTGACTGTGACAATGCAGGCCACCTTGCACCATGAGGCAACTGTGTCTTACTTGAGCCCATGCACACAAATCTGGATTGTGAAGCAATGGAATGGAATGGGTTTATCAGAGGAGGAACTGCTCACCGGAGAGGTGACATGTGAAGTATCAACACATAGGAACATGCCAAGAGCCACATGTATAGTAATCTGCATAAAACTACAGAGCACTCAGCTGTCCCAACGTGCGGGGTGAGAGCACACAGGTGTTAGCTGCCATGGTAGGGACCAGCCGAACTCCTGTCATGTACTATATCAGACTGGGTATGGGGGTGAATGCCAGTGGACCATGTGTGTTGAAACAAAAGATGGTGTGTGGCCCTGGTGGGCCCTTGGTAGTGCAGTTCATTGTAGGCGCTGGCTGAGCACATTGAACTGCCACTGCGTCTGGATGGGGAGACATTGCATAGCAAGAAGGTGAGAAGGGATATGTGTACTGCAAGGTAGCCTGATCAATACACATGCTTTGCTGTGTCTGACAGTGTCACACTTGTGCCGTAGCTGTGAAGGGATGACAGAGAGGAGCCCTTTGGGGTACTACATCCTACATGTGATGTGGCCCTCGGTGAAGCTGTAGCACGTGGCAGAAGGGAGTCAGAAGGCAAATTGTCTCACCATGCCACGCATATCAAAGTCGGAGGATGTGAAACAGGGATCTGTCAAGGTATAGGATGAACTAGTTTGCCACCACAAAGGCCAGGAGTCAGGGATGGTTGGAGGCTGAGGTGGATGGGACCAGTTGTGTGGCAAACCTGGGTAGGCACATGTCACCAATTCCAGCACTACTACCATGTGGGGTACAGCTTGACCCATAGCCCTCAAAAGCTGCCAGCCATGTCTGTCCATTGGATATGGTCATGCATATTGTTGATGTTGTAGGCACATGAGAGTCAATGTATGATCAGGGTTCCATCAGTGTATGGCAGTAGGTTGAGTCCCTGGATCAAAATGAGGATTGCCAGAGGAGGCATGTACAGTACATGTAAAGGGGCCTGAGACAAACGATGTGTGATACTCTGCAGATAACCAACTCTGGCAATGATGAAATGGGGTGAGCGTCACTGCGAGCAATCTACCTTGTTTGACTGGACCCATCCCCTCGGAGTTGGTACACAGTACCCACTGTCCACAAATATGGAGCCAACTGGATGTGCAATGAAATCACATGAGTATACACAAATAGGAAATCCATGGTAAGTACATGCCCTCACATATTCCTGTAGTGTAGCAAGGTTGGAAGATGTGTAGAGGTGTGCAGGATACGTGTGAAAAACTCAACCCTTTGACATATGATTGCACAGTGTGCATGCAAGACAGCACAAGGCAAAGTGAAGTGGTCTACTATGTGAAAGGCAGACGTCATGTTCATAACTAATTCATGACCTAACCCACATCACCTTCACAGGAGCGGAGGGCTGAGTACTGGTCACAGAGAATGCAGGCACCCTGGGGACAAACGGCCAGATGTACGACCATTCCATTTTGCGAGTCGCAAATTGCGATGTTTTGCAACGCAAAATGGAATGTACAACAGTGTCTCAGACACTGTTTGCGATACCTAATGGGGTGACAAATGACTTGCCTCATCAATATTTATGAGGCAGGTCGCAATTTGTGACCCATTGGGAATGGCCAGCACTCACAGGGATGGTGGTCTGCTGGGGTCAGCAGACCACCATATCTGTGACTGCTTTTTAAATGTTATGTTATGTTAAAATTATTTATACAGCGCATGTACACCAACGGTTTCATGGCGCTAAGAGCAAGAGAGGAGCTGCGACAGCGGAGCAGTTGGCTTACTGATATGCCTGGGTAAAAAGAAAGGTTTTAAGCATTTTCCTAAACTGTGCATAAGGGGCTGTCAGCCTCACTTCCACAGGGAGCGAGTTCCAGAGCTGCGGAGCCAAGACCGCGAATCTGAGCCCCCGTGATTTTTGCGTTTAAATAAGGGAGTGGTCAGCAAATTTAAGTTGGAGGAGTGCAGTTCTCTAGCGGGAGTATAGCGCTGAATCCTGGAGGAGATGAAAGTAGGGCCGTTTCCCGCTAGGGCTTTGAAGGTGGTACATCCCAGTTTAAAGGCACAGCGTTTAGCCACTGGAAGCCAATGAAGGCTCTTCATCAGGGGTTTAACGTGGTGTCGTCTGGGCTGGCGAGCGATTAATCTGGCCGCATGGTTTTGCACCAGCTGCAAAAGTTGTAATTGATATGCGGGGATGCCGGCATAAAGTGAGTTGGCGTAATCAATACGCAGCATTACCAGAGCAAGGGTAACCAAGGTTAAGGCCTCAGTGGTTAAAAATCTGCTGATCTTCCGGATTCTACGAAGATGGAAAAAACACGCAGAGACCACTGAGCCTATCTGGGCCTTCATGGACAGATCGTTGCTGATCACAATCCCTAGACTCTTGACAGAGGTTGCTGGTAGTGGGGGACTACCCAGCATGGGAGGCCAGAAATTAGCGTTCCATGGATTTGCTGGTCCACCTGTGAGAATGAGCTCAGTTTTGTCGGGATTTAATTTCAATTGGTTGTCATTCACACTGATAAAACTCAGCGTAGACTGGAAAATGAGCACTGAGGAGATGGAAGGATTGATGTCAAACACCAGCTGAAGGTCGTCGGCATAGTTGAAAGTAACGACCTTTCTCTCGCGCAGAGACCAGATCAGGGGAAGTAGGTGTAAGTTAAAAAAAAGGGGCGAGAGGGAAGACCCCTGAGGGACCCCACATGTTAGTTTCATTTTCTGGGAGGAGAAATTAGCAAGGCGAACAGCTTGGAAACAGTTGCTGAGAAAGGAGGAAATCCACTTCAACGCCAGGCCCTGTATCCCGGCATTGCTGACACGGTCGATCAGAATATCATGATTGACCGTGTCAAAAGCAGCTGACAGATCCAGGAGTATCAGGGCCTGGGTGAGGCCTCTGTCCATCCCCCCTCTGAGTTCATCCATAACTGCAAGGATGATGGACTCTGTTGAATGTGCTGGCCTAAAACCTGCCTGGTGAGAGCCCAGGAAATGAGATTGTTCGATGAAGGAACTCAGGCAGTTTGCCACATGAGCTTCTAGGATTTTCCCCAGGTAAGGCAGCAGGGAGATGGGCCGATAGTTACTGAGCACCAAGGGATCTGAGTTGGGTTTCTTCAGAATCGGGATGATCTCAGCACTTTTGAAGGTGTCGGGGACAATACCAAGTTTAAGGGAATTATTGAGAAGTGAAAGGGGGGGTTCGGGGCAGATGAGGAAGGTTTCACGTAGAATATGAGGTGAGCAACAGTCAGTGGGGGAACCAGAACTAACTTTTTTTAGTAGACCAAAGAAGGTTTCCTTTGAGATTGGGGGAATTTGATTAAGTACAAGTGAGTTTTTGCCGGGAGCTGGGGGGGCCATGGAGGAGGTGGCAGGAGGAATACTAGCCTTGATCGTAGTAATTTTGTTGATGAAATAAGAATTGAGCGAGTCGCATAAGGATTGCGTGGGAACAGGTTTCGCTATGACCCTGTCTGGGTTAGTGAGTTCGTTGACTATGGAGAAAATTTCTTTGGACTTATTAGCCGAATTTACAATTTCTGCAGAGAAATAATCTGCCTTAGTCTGAAGGATTGCGTTTTTATAATCTTTGAGCAGAGTTACATAGAAGGCTCTTTTATCCAAGGAGTAGTCGTGTCTCCACCTACGTTCGGCTTGCCGTAGTGCAAGTTTTTTTTAATTTTAAATCGTTGGAGAACCATCGTTGGGTATCGTGGGGTCGCATAGTCTTGATTTTCTTAAGAGGGGCAGTGCGATCGCTAGCGGATTCAAGCCAAGCTGTAATACCTTTTGCCTGGGTATGAAAAGTTTCTTTCGCAGTAGGGGCTGTGGCCAGTAGTATTGAGCAAAATTCGCCCATATTAGCGCGGTTCCAGTTTCTAGCCAGGTTGTTTTTTATCTGAACATTTTTAGTAGGGGGGATGCTGGATATTACAAATGTGATAAGATGGTGATCCGACCAAGTGCATGGTGAGATAGCGAACTTAGAGATTTCCAGATTAGAAGTCCATACTTGGTCTAAGGAATGTCCCTTTATGTGGGAGGCTGCCTTCACATGCTGAGTACGATTCATTCCAGTGAGGAGATCGGTGAATTCTGTGGAGTCCACACTTTCTCGTGCATCGTTAGGCCAGTAATTGAAATTTCCGATTATTAGGATTCTGGCATGATTTATAGCTAGGTGGGAAATAATTTCGCCTAATAGTTGAGGAAATGTAGGCATGTGATGGGGGGGGGGGTCTATAAAATAAGGCACAAATAAAGGAACATTGTAGAGATTCAAATTTGAGTATGAGGCTGTCCACAGAAGGGATACCTGTGATCCCTAACGTAGTGAACTGGAGATTCTGGTGGATAATGGCCACCCCCGGCTTTTCCCGGCGGTCTGTTAGCCTGAAGAATATAGTAATTCTTAGGTACTGCTGCCAGGACGTCGGGGACAGTCTTGGCAGTAAGCCATGTTTCAGAGAGAAGGAGGATAGCCGGTTCATCCGAATCAATAAGCTGGAAAATTTCCAGCTGATGTTTTACCAATGAGCGGGTGTTCAGGTAGCTTATTTTCATTCCCTTTGCATTCTGTTCCTCAGGGAGAGCTGTAGATGGAGGGGCCTTGATAATGATTGGAGTTTCTCCACTGCTAGATGTGTGGGAGGTTTCTAAGTGGATGTCCCTGAGTGTTAGGATCCCTGCCTTGTCGAGGATGGCACAAGTCTCAAGTTCTAAGGGCCAATTCCCCTGCAGGAGCCTCAGGTCTGCGGGTGTGTAGATGGGAAAACGGGCATGGTATATGGCCCCTGGCCCCGGTCGTGCCTTTGGCGCGCCGGCGACGCACCCGCTGCGTGCGTCCGCTGCGCGCCAGCGCCAAAGCCTCTTTTGTAACAGAGCCAATCTTGATGGGTACGGAGAACTAGACCGTCTCTTTTCCAAGATAGCGGGTGCAGCGTGGCCTCACGGAAGTGAGTCAACCGAGATCTCCCTCCATTCAATCAGCCCGCTAATGGCTGCGGTGGACCGGGGAGATCTCGAACAGGAGGAAAAGTGTACAGTCTCACCCCCTTCTCCTTAAAGAAAACAGCTGCTACAGATTACCGGTTAGTAAATAAAGCAGCCTTTTTTTTTTAATGGAGCGTGCATTTTTTAGAGTTAGAGCTATTAGCGTTGTAAATGATAATGTCTTTTACCTATGTGTTATGGTTTGGAGTGTAGTGGATGGATGAACAGAGACACAACTTCAGCACTGCCTTGGAATGAGGAATTGCCACTGGGAACAGAGAAGCAGCTAGTAACACTGGCAAGAGGACTAAGAATGAGGAATTACCACTGGAACTAGAGAAGCAGCTACCAGTACTGTCTAGAGGACTAAGAATGACGAATTACCACTGGGAACAGAGACACAGGTGCATCACTGCCTAGAGGACTAAAAATGGGGAATTACCACTGGGAACAGAGACACAGCTGCAGCACTCACATACTGCTGAAACATTTGAGCAATGTTAAGTACAGGCCTGTAGACTGGCAGCAGACGACATGCAGCTATATAACTTCTGCTGCACAAACTTGTGCAACTAGGAGAACTGGCAGAAGAGTCCTGGAGGAAACCAAGAGGTACTATTGCATTTACAAGGAAAGAGAGTCAACTGGACACAAAGACACCCAGATGGGTGCAGGAAGGCATCACTCTTAGTCACAATGAACCAAAAAATAACATAGGAGTCAAATATGACATAACACCTTTGTGAACATAGGACAAGTGCAGTATAGAAATTGCTTATAGTAAAAGTTGAAAGACATAGTAGCTGTCCCTCTAGCATTGCATAAGCTTTTCTTCTATGAAAAATAAAAAAATTGTAATGTCTATCATAAAGAGTTAGAGTCCTGCGGTATCACTCATAAGAGTGGAATATTCATAGTCTCTTTTGCAGATAGCAAAACTGGGGGATTAGTGAAAAGGAGTTGAAACGAGAAAACACACCCCTCCCCAGCCCATTTGCAACACAGGACTGGGAATTTTTAAATCAATCTGAGAAGACCGATTGGCCTCATGGCCTGAAGTCATAAATCATGACAATAGACTGTTGAATGCGATGCTGCTGTGCAATAGAGAAATTACTTTGAACGGGAATTCATATGCACTGTGAGCATAATATGCGAAAATATAAAGTTTTTTCATGAGACAATCTAGATATGGATAATGATTTTACAGTGTGTTTGTGGAAAATTTGGTAGTTCAGTTTAAAACATGAGGTTCTTTTAACAGTGAGCAGTAGAGAAGCAAGATAAGAGAGCGGGCGATGGTGAGAAAACAATCGCAGGGGTGTGCGTGGGGAGCAAGCGGGGGCAGCGGACAAAAACATTGCCAACATACTTCTTGGCAATCATCCACAAGGTCAGTCACATTCCCTGAGAGCGCTAACAGGCCTATGTAACTTCAGCCCCATGAAAGGCATGCAGAGACGTGATGAAAATGCTGGCCTCTGCCACTGGGTGGGGTTGCCAAATCGCCCCATGTTGGCACAGCACCATTCATTCAGTGCTGGGCTTGCATTTAACAACCCGATGCACTCAAAGGGGGATATTCACAAGAACGTGCGCTAAACATCTCCAGAAAATGTTAACCCAATGTAACACATCGCAGTCTATTGCGGGAAAATAACCCCGTGTTAACCTGGAATTCACAACACGGCGGTACCATGCGATAGTCCTCCGAAAATGCGGCCAATGTCCGCGATACAACCACCGCGACGGAGTCAAAAACACAAACCCCAACACCAAAAAACGTGCGATAAGCCCATTCGCGATGAGGAAATCAGCGATAAGCAGCGCCAGGCCTGCCATACACACACGGCAGGCGGGAAAATCACTACAAAAGCAGAAAAAACACACAAACACAAAATGACCAACACCGAAGCACCATGGAGGCAGCCAGAGCAGGCGCAGAGGACGAGCGGAACCCCACAAGCACCCCGGACGACCAGCCTGGGACCTCGGTGACAGGGAAGGGCAAGGACAAGAAGAAGAGGAAGACAAAGTTCAGTCCGCAGGAGAATAGGATCCTGGTCACGGAGGTGATAGAACACCATCAACAACTGTTTGTCGCCTCCAATGTGTCATTGGGCACCAAAAATGGATTATGGCGGTCCATCGTGGACAAGGTGAATGCCGTCGGAGAGCACAAGAGGTCAATGGACAAGGTCAAGAGGCGATGGATTGACATCCAGCGTAAGACCAAGGAGAAACTCGCAGGCAACCAGAAGGCAGCAATGCAGACTGGAGGTGGGAGCCCAGCGCCACAGCTGGAGCTGGATGACATGGAGGAGCTGGTGTCGACAGTCATCAGTGTGGAGACCGTGGCAGGAGTCGGGGCACCGGACACTGCTCGAAATGACACAACACAACAGCAACAGGGTGAGTAACCACCAGGTACTGGGGGGACGGGGGGAGATGGCCACAATGGCACACATGCACAATCAAACAGATCACAGTGCACACCCACAATGACTCTGGATCATGGCCCTGATCAACAGCCTGTCACAATGTACATTGCCATGCTGTCTGAATGTGAACATGTACCATGCGGCTACATACATGTGGACACATTGTAACACAGCATCTCCCCTTCACATTGCAGGGGCACCGTCAACGCCTCCTGCAGAGCAGTCCCAGCCACTCTTCACTGATGACGAGGAGGACACCACCAGCATCGACACCCAACCCCTCCAAGACATCATTGAACTCATCCGTCAATCACCTCCAGGACCAGGGCAGCCCAGCTGTATCGAGGAGACCCCACCCACTCCACAAACCACCCAGCAGGAGGCACCCACAACCCCGGCTGTCTCCCAAGACCCCCCCGAACAACACATGGCCTTCCAACGCCGTGTGTTGGAGGTCCAGAGGGAGATGGCTGAGCAGGTGCGGGTGGGGTTCGACCTCATGGCTACCAAACTTGACGCCATCCATGGGTGTCTGAGTCCCATCAGGGACCACCTCCAGTCCCTAACGGACACCCACACGCCTCTCCATGGTCTCCAACGAGCCCTGGCTGACATCGCTGGAGTCATGACTCAGAGACAAGAACACCTGTCCGCTCAGAGTGGCTCCAGCGATCTCAGCCGTGAGATGGCACACATGCGGAGGCTCATTGAGGACATGGTGCGGATGGAGGCGGAAAGGATGGCAGCCACCGCTGCACATCAGCAAAACATAGCTGGGATCTACCATGCCCTGCATGTCCTCATTATGGCATTGTTGCCACAAGGCGTGGCGCAGATGAATGCTGCTGCCCCTACACCATCCACATCTCCGCCCCCTGGTGTGTCAGTGCCTCACAGTGCGGCAGGCATTTCCACTCCGGCACCTGATGTGTCACTGCCACACAGTGCGGCCGACAATCCACCTCTGGCCCCTGATGTGTCAGCGGCACACAGTGCCGCAGCCGGAACTGCACCACCCACAGGTGGGGCAGAGCACACATCCGAGGACGAGGACGTGGATGGGCTTGAGTTCAGAAGGAGGCACTAGCATTCATATCCGCCACCTGGCCTGTTGCTGCTTGGTGCCGCACATGGCCCCATGACCTCCCACTGACCCCCGATACACTCTGCTGCACTCACCTTGAACCGCGACATGGACTGCCATATCCTGTTTGGTGACCAATGACACAGTGACCACACTGCGGACTTTACCCTTCCTCTTCCGCTGTACTTGTCATTCCCCGATGGACACTGGCTGGCCCTCCACGGGCCCATATTGTGTAGTGGGGTTGGCATGGCCCTGTACTGCTCCAGCTGCAAATCTCCACTGGATGTGCATTAAACATTCAGAAACGCACTGCTGTGTCATGTCTTTCATCATTCATGTATGAATGTGTGGATGAATGTAGGCTCAGTGATTCCCCCCAACGTCAATGATGCTCATCTAGTGGGATTCCAGTCACAGTGTGCTACATTGCCGATTGCGTTCCGGGTGCCGCAGACACTACAACAGGGACACACGCATTAGTCACTTCCTTGTCCGGACATGGACTGAACCACGCCCAGAGCCCCCGAGTCATTGTTGCAAGCCCTGCGCTGGTCCGGCGTATGCCAGGCCAGACCACTCAGCTTACGCTCCGAGGGGGGGCCACATAGCTACAAGTCGCAGGTTTACACGCTAGTGGTCTGCAGGTCGCTGGTCTAGTTGTCAGCATGTCACGGCCACTCCCTGAGGGCAGGTTTGCACGCACACCACACCCATCCGGCACAGGCGTCACAGGCCATGTGACCCCGCCAATATAAGGGGCCGACAACGTCACATTCCCCACTGCCGGTGGGGACTGGATGACAGACGTACCACGATACTCAATCATAAAGGGCCCCTGAGTTGTTGCGCACAGGGTTAGTGGCACCCGGAGCCATGCGGCCGTCACGGGCCTACCACCACGTGGCGCTGACTGGGGTTGCACAGGGTTAGTGGCACCCGAAGCCTTGCGGCCATCATGGACCTACCACCACGTGGCGCTGACTGGGTTTGCACAGGGTTAATGGCACCCGAAGCCTTGCGGCCGTCACGGGCCTACCACCACGTGGCGCTGACTGGGGTTGCACAGGGTTAGTGGCACCGAAATTGCTGAGCGGGTGTGCAGCCTTCGATGATGACGTGTGCACTGATGTGGTCTCTGCCATTGATGCCTCAGGACTCAGTGTCATGTGTGGGACCTGCTGGGCCACGGCGCGGGTCCGCATGATGTGGAGCATGCCATGGTGGTGAGACCTGGGCCTGGAGCTTGCACGGGCACGTGGTGTGCCCACTGGTGGACACACCGTTGGCGGCAGGTGAGCAGTGGGGCATGGGTGCGCAAGTGCGGACAGTCAGCGCTGGCCGGCGGGAGGGGGTAGGGTGCGGCTGCATGTGTGCGCAGGACGGGCAGGCGTTGTTGCTGTGTGCAGTGTGATGGACTCTGCCATGATTGACTCTGGCCTCGATTACAGATTGCAGACCTGGTGGCTTGCAGTGTATACCGGCACGTGGTTGGAGACACACCGGTGGCAGCAGGTGAGCAGTGGTGCCTGGGTGCGCAGGGGCGGCAGTGTCCCTCCTTCTCCCTCTCTCTCTCTCTCCCTTCCTTTCCTTCTCCTTCTCCCTCTCTCTCTCTCTCTCCCTTCCTTTCCTTCTCTCTCTCTCCCTCTCCCTTCCTTTCCCTCTCCCTCTCTCCCTCTCCCTCTCCTTTCCTTTCCCTCTCCCTCTCTCCCTTTCCCTTCCTTTCCTTCTCTCTCTCTCTCCCTCTCCCTTCCTTTCCTTCTCTCTCTCTCCCTCTCCCTTCCTTTCCTTCTCTCTCTTTCTCTCTCTGCCTTTCTTTCCTTCTCTGTTTCTCTGTGTCTCGCTCCTTTGATGTGCGCATGACACACATTCTGATTTTGTGCTTTATTTTCCAGGCTGTGACATCAGGATTGACCTGGGCGGACCCGACAGGAGTCTTCCGCATTGGTGTTTTGTGTTGTATTCAATAAAGTTTTTGGTTGTTACTTCAATGATGAGTGACTGTTTCTCGTTCTTCTGCCCACACATGTTTCTTGTTGTCATTGTGCGACATCATGCGCTTTTTGTGGCTCTTGTGTCGTGCAAGGTATGTGCTTGTCCCGGGGGTGGGGGTCGGGGGGGCCTGGGTGTGGTGGGGGTGGGTGTTGTGGCCCTCATGGGTCTCCGAGCTGCATGATCATTGTCTCCATGGCATCTGTGGGTCTTCAGATGTGGCTCTGGGCTGGGCTCCCTTTCATACTGCAGGTAGTCGTCCTGCTTAACACCAGCAAAAGGCAGGTGTTAATTCCCTGCTGCTACCGTGGCTTATCGCCTGTTTTTGGTTCGCATCGCAGATCTGGCAGTTCGTTGTGAAAGTGGTGTAGTGGTGTTTTCGTGTGTTTTTGCACGGGAACTCCTACTCTGCATCTCGTTAGGGTTAGTTGGTGGTGTCACCCGTGGAGGTAAATTTTGAGGCAGTTATCGCGGGAATACTTGCGTTGTCTGCAGTTTGCAACCGCTTGTGAATGGGGCGTTAAATCTGTCTCCACTTTTGTTGCGTTAAGGTGGCGATAACTCGGAGATAAGTCCTTGTGAATATCCCCCAAAGAGTTGTAGTCTTTGGATTAGTGTGCAATGTGTTGTGATCAGCGTTTGCACAGGTGTTTTGTGCCAGTGCAGTTCAAGCTTGGTCTGCTGTCACTTGTTAGTGTAGCTAATATTTAGCCATTCAGTGTTTGTCCTGATGTGCATTTTGGTCCTGTTAGTGCTTGCTCTTTTTTTTGTGTTGAGTCAGCCAATGGCTGCCTATCTGTCAAAAAGCCCACAGGATTTATGTCATTAGTGCCAATTAGCTACCTAGTTATAGTGTTCAGCACACTGGATTAAGCACGTTGCGACTTGCACGCTAACATGTTTAATGGGAAAGTGAAACTACAGCTCCCAGCAAGCCCACTTCTGTTTGCAAATCAACAACTGTCAAAAAGTCACTCTGCTAACAGCAGTGTGATGTTGGCCCAGTTAGTGTTTCTTATCATGTTTGTGCTGCTGTGCAGTCAGTAACTAGGTGTCTGTGAGTTGGTTGTGCACTCAGCGCTTGTCACTGTTAGTCACTTGTCACTGTTGGTTATACGAACCCCGTCCTCCAATCCTGCTTTCCCTGGTCTCTCACCAGTCTTCTGGCTACCAGACACCCAAACATGCCTGCAGCTGTTCTTATTTTATGGAGTTTTATTTTTTATTTACGGAGTTTTATATAGCGCAAACTTGACCCGAAGGTATCGGGTATCAGAGCGCTTTACATAGCACCAGTTGCATTACATGAGGACACATTCATTTTTTGTTAGGCACGGGGAGATTAAGTGATTTGCCCAGAATCACAGGATGTTCAGCGTCATTGCCGAGACTCGAACTCAGTTCCACAGATTCGAGGTCGACCGCCCTAGCAGTTAGGCCAACTCCTCTCCCTCATGAAAAAGAAAGCAAATCACCAAGGCAGATGTGCACCTTACCTTATATCACACATGCAGGGAATGGCAGGCCCAGTGAGCTGTGTAACTGTGTTGCAATATAGGAAGGGAGAATGTGGCGGGCACAATGGAGGGAGTCTGTAGGTGCCTCAGTCCCAATAAGGACACCTCGGAGGCCATAAGAGGCACCTACCCTCCGCTCCATGGCTTGGATCAGTCCCTGGCTGACATTACTGGTGTCATGAGGCAGAGGCATGAACAACTGCCCTGTCAAAGTGGCACCAGAGAGGTTGCCAACCAGCTGGGGGTGATCCGCAACATCATGGAATCCATGGAGCGGTAGCAGGACTCCTACATTACAACAATGGGTGTCTTACACCGTGACGTTGTTGCTGTGCTGGAAAACCAGCAGGCCCTTTTTAGTGCTGTGCTGCCTTACTTGTTGGCAAAAAAAAATGTTGCTGTGGACAGGGGATCCATTTTTTCATCCCATGATGTGTATGGGCCTCCGTCGCCTCCGGCAACAACAACACCCCCCTCACAGGAGGCACCACACACATCAGAGGACGAAGATGTGGACTTCACCTCTTTCTGTCAAAAACTGTCTGGTAGCATTTCTCTGTGCCACATGGCCAGTTCTATTTTGATCTGTGCTTAAGGCCATGCCAGTGTACTTCTCAACTGGTACTGTCCTCTATGTGTTTTCCACCTGTTAATCTCACCCATATGTGGACTGTTGATGTAGTCTATCTTCCCTAATGGTATTTTGGTCCTCCTCCTCACTTGAATACTCCTCTACTCCACATGGCCCATGACATGTATCCCCCATGGACTCTGTCTGGACATCCAATGGCTCACAAACTATGTTGGGGTTGTTGCCGCAGGTACTGGCACTAGCTCCTTGGTTCACATGACCATAAAACACTTACCGAAACCAGCGGCTTGCATATCTATTCATGATTGGACTAAGTAGACCATGGTGAATGTGCTGACCCTAAAGACACTACCTACTATCTAAAGGGAATTGTGTCTCATAGACCCAGGGGTAATTCTGCACAGGCCAAGGGAAATAGTTTATGTGATCCATATGTGCATCTAAACTAGCACATAGTTACCCAACGTCACATGCCTGAAGTGCTACCATTAGCAATCAGTCAATGGTAAGACAATGAAGTTTCTGCCCAGGTGGTGGATACTTCCATGCATACTAGCCATTCACAGCAAGAGTGCCACTTACAGTGCACAATCACATTTAAATATCCCTTGAATGACTCCATTGCAAAGTTAACATAATCTACTCCTTAGGTGGTCCACCTAGTGACACATATGCGAACCCTGCCATGAAATCCTACAGCATGTGCTTAACCTAACCTAAGCAGATATCTTATTAACTACCACGCAGTTAATAAGTAAGTAGTTGTGAAAGTGCAAAAGAAAATTTAATTAACACATCATAAAATTCTTAAAATTGAAAAGTCACTAAACTACATTAACTAATCCAATCTAAACAATGCCTAAAATAACCAATGCTAAATTACATACACAACCTTAACTTAAAACTAACCTAACTAACCTTAACTTATCCTACTCTACACATATATCACAACAGACATGTTAAACATCAGCCTCCAATCCCCTTAATACACATTTGCACGAGACAAACATAAACTACATGTATACATAAACTACCTAAACATTAAAACTTAAACAAATATCTATTTTTTTGTATTTTTTTGTAAATGTTTTATTTTTTGGGGATAAAAAAAATAATTTACATACATATCCTAAACATTAACCCCCCCACTAACTTAATAACCTACCCACTCATATCCCTACCTAACAACAGATAAATATTAAAAACTATAAAATCACTAAATTAGCCTAACCTATACCTATGCTGAAACCTATCCTAACCTACGCTAAACTACTAATAAAAAAAACCAAGAAATATAAGCTGGGGAGGGGCAGAAAGTCAAAGGGAGGCCTACAGTTGGTCAGCGATCATGTCCACTGACTGCTGTAAGGTGCAAATCATTCTCTTGAGTGTGGCCACCTGCAGTTCAAGGCTAGCAGCCTCAACTTCATGTCATAATTGTTTTTTAGGAACCGCTTTTCAAAGTCTAATTGTTGCCCTGGGGTAGTAGGGACTGCCTATGGAGGCACTGCCAGCTGTGATGAGGAGGGTTCCGGGACTGCCCCTGGATCACCACCATGGGACCCTTACACTTCCTGCCTGGTGCTTGCCCTGTCCAGCGCTTTCTGTCCCCGAGATAGTGACTTCCAGGTCCCCCCTGCCTTCCATTCCTCATGCTTCCTTCCCATGCACCTGTAGGTCTTGGCAATGTGCCTGATGTGGCGATACCTCTGCAAGCAAATTTGGTAGGCCTTCTCCTGTTCAGGGCTCATGTTGTCTGTTGGAGAGGAAGGATATATGTATCAGACCAGGTTGACTTTGTCCAAGTTGTCGTCATTTACATGCATTATTTACTATTGGAGCACAAGTGGCATATCCAGCCAAAACAAGACATCTGTGGAACGAATCATGACTAACCGTCATAAGAAGCATGTACTTCTCGTAAATTAACAATGCAAAAGTACTCAGGTTTTGGCCTTGTAGGGACCTGAAATGGCAGTGTGTTGCCTAATAAAAGTATACCCATGTGAATAGTAAGAGTGATTTGCAACAATGATGTTGCGTACACATGGAATGGTACACATGGTTCATCTAGGTACTCCCTGGGGATTGTCATGCAGCATGTAAGAGTGTAGAATTTATGGCCAATCACCTATGTGAAATTAGTAATGTATAGCAAGTACAAGTATTGTGCCTCAGCAATGCTTTACTGTTATGAGAAATACAGAAGGCCACACACATTGCAGCATAGAATTACTCTGTGCCAGGTTGGTGAACCTCAGACAAAGTGTGACTAGCTACCACCAAATCAACAGACCTGCTGGATGCTTCTCCAATAGTGACTCATGGACATACCTGGAATCCTTTTACAATGATCACGTCATGAAATTCAAGCAATAGCATGTGGTCCTTTACATATCCAAGTGTATATCCATACATTTCAGTACGGATTGTTACCTAGATGCACATTAGCTTATACTTTATCTAGGTAATGTGTGTTTGCATGCATACTCTAGATCTCATATGTACGAGTCTATCATGCTGTAACTTGCAGGTAATAGCCTGAAAAGGTTCAATGGTGATAATTCCTGGGGGAGACAGTATGGGTTATGGCAGCAGTAGGTGGACTGTGAAATGGCCTTTTTGCTGACAACACAGTGCATACATGTCCATGGTACTTAACACATTGGTCCCTATTCCTCACAAAATGCTACAAAGGTATGAACACATGTCTATTATAAGGGATTGGGTATATGAGGGCATGAGTCAGGCATGTAACTGTATTGGCATGTGTGGACTGGTGACATGTCACATCGACTCATACCTATTCTGTCTGCACTGAGGTAGGAATCATCACAGCCTGTGTGGACCTGCCATACAAAATTGACCATACATATTTATGTGAATGCCTACATTAGCAATGTGCATCAGACAGGTAGATTTAAGTTCATCCCTTCAAGTCTATGCTTACATAGAATTTCGTGACAACATGCTTTATACCACCATGGCATTTTGCAAATTGATCCTCTGTCACCCTATCTCACATGTCAATGATATGCAGTACTCTGAGGGATGCGCAGGTACCCATGATGCCGGATGGCAGTTGCCACACTTCATTATAAATGTGGGCTAAGAGGTGAACCCATCTAAGTAATTGGTATGGACAATGGACTTGCACACTCACAGCAACAGATGGGGATATGTAACTTGCCCACTTGTTTTGCTATCATGAATGATACAGTTCAACTATCCCACCTCACAAATACATATGCAGTGTCTATGCTAGGAAGGAAACATGATTTGGTATGCTGAGCCTGTTCACATGGTCACCCAAGTCCTTTGGAGTGCAAACTTTGGCTAGAGGCTGAACTACAGGTCCATGTATGGATCCCATAACAGTCTGCTGTTTGAGTGTCATGAATGTCTGACATGCCTTCAATCATTGATACTGTACCATTTTTGATATGGTGGAGGAACGTATTCTTCAGGCATGAGCATGGTATCATGTGAGCACACAATAGGAGGACAATTACATTGGAAAATATGTTCACTGGGCACATATCAACATTAAGGGGCTTATTACGTTGTCGGTCGGAGTTGCCTCCGACTGACACCATCTCGGACTAGGAACCGACCGACCTCCGGTTGGCGGTTCCGATCACCTGATTACAATGCGATCGAACACTGTTCGGTCACATACTCACTTTTCTCTATGGGAGCTTCTGTCACGGCCGTAAAACGGCTAAAATACAGGCTCCTATAGAGAAATGGGTGTGTGTGTAGAACCCTGCACCCTGTGGCAGGTACCCGAGGGTGCCTGGCACACAATGCAGGGTTTTTTACAGGGGGGTACCCTAGGTACCCATTCGACCACCAACCGTAGACCGTGGAGGCAAAGTCGCTTTCCGACAGCCTTTCTGGGTCGGAAAGGCCGGCATGGAAAGGCTGTGGGAAACCGACATCGTAATCCCGATGGCGGAAACGCTGTCCATAGGGGATTACAGGGCGGTTCCGACCGACTGGAAGACTCCGAGAGCCGGTCGGAACCGAGTCGGAATAACCGGCCGGTTTACGTTCCGACTGCCGACATCGTAATCAGGCGGTCGGAACGCAAACCGACCGCGACGGTGGGAAATCCTCCGACCGCGGTCGGAAAGCTTCTGACTAGTGGTTGGAGGCTTTCCGACCGACATCGTAATCGGCCCCTAAATGTGCTGTTGACAATTGATAGTATTGCCTGGGATATGTGACACCCCAACCACACCTGTGTCCTGCTCAAATTTTGACTTGGGAAAACATACTGTGTCAGGAAATTCACAGCCTATCCCATGAAACATTTCTATCACATATTTTGGGTAACATGTTGTCACTTTCTGTCCATAGTATGGGTGAGAGACATTTGAATTTATGACCATATGTTGGTTCTGGGGCAGGTGATGGTACTTGTGCCATAAGCATCCACACCATAGCTGGCAACAATTTAGCACAGCAGATTCAGAGTCATCCATCATGTGGGCCTGCATACATTGGACATTAATTCACATTACATTTTGCCCCTATCAATTGCACATGCAACTTTGTCCTACTTCTGTTGTGAATCTACATGTAAGGTAAAGCTTGTTTCCGATGAGTAATGATACCCTTTACACATCTCACTGCAACCAATATACGAGAACACACACAATTCTTACAGAACACAGAAACATCCAGTTGACACTCACTGGTAGCATTGGGATATCTGAAGCTGTCCACCTCGCCACGGGTGTGTGGTTGCGGTCCACCTACAAGACAAAAACATGGCACATTTCTCTGTGAATGCTGAACATGTACACTATATATGTACATATGAAGCACAGTACATTGACTTCACAAATGCCTGGTATTGTCTGTAAGTTGGACATGTAGCAAAAGGGAAAGTTGGAATACCCTAATAATAGACATATGTATGCCATGTTGCATTGTTTTCAGATGTTACCAGGCACATCACTTATCAGGTGCACAGAGTGCAGACAAGGTACAAGGCCAGTCTAGCTTGCTTTGATGGCTATGTGAACAGTCCAATTTGACGGACCACACTCTGCGTAGTATGATATTTCTGGGGCCTTCTCAAGTCAATACGTGTTATGAACTGTATTCAGACAAAGGGGCCGATTCCGATCTCGGTCGGTAGGGCTCCGAATCGGATTCAGGTTTACCGGATCCGAGTCGGAGGCCTTGTTTCCGACCGATCCGTACAGTCGTCCGAGCGAGCATGTACGATGCGAGCGAACGCGAAATCGCTGACCGACTCGTTCCCGGGTCCGAACCGCTCCGACCGACTCGTACGGACACGAATCGCACCACGCAATGGAGACGTTATCCGACCGAGCGAGTACGATAAACGCGTCGGACAGCCCGACCGAGTCGGAGCATCCGGCTCGAAAAAGCTCCCGGAGCCGGACTTGGGGGGTCCGTGCCGGACCCCCTGCACCCGTAGCCGTACGAGTCGAACACAGGGGGGACCCAAGGGACCCCCCTACACATGCATGTACGGTGCGAGTCGCACCGACGCGTACCCACTGTAGGGGGCCCCCCTGTTCGCGACATACCCATTCAGTCAATGGGAGCCCATGTACGCGTCGTACGACCGGCTCCCATTGACTTCAATGGGAGTCCGACTGAGTCGAGTCCGGCAGCATGCGGCCGCATCGTACTCGCTCGGTCGGACTGCAGGAGTCCGGCTCGGTCGGAAAACTCTCCGGATCCGGCTCGGTCGGAGAGTTTTCCCACCCAGATCGGAATCGGCCCCAAAATATTGAAAATAAAACATCGTCAGACAGAATTATCAATTCTGAAATTTCGTCACATAGAAATATCGTGTGCAAGAATATCGTTGTCAAGAATATCGATTTTAAGGTAAGTAATTTGATTTCACCAATATCTAAATCATTAATATAGTTTACAAAAATATCGTTGTTAAGAATATTGTTTTTTATTTTGATGTATTTTAGTATGTATTTTAATTGTATATGTTATAAAATATATGTTTAATTGTTGTTAATGTTTTTTAATATAGATTTTAAATTGTTAGTAGTTTTGAAATGTAATTTTATATATTTTTTCATTGTTAGTACCGTAGCGGGTTGTGGGGTTTATAGGGGTATACGGTGGGCAGTAAATTAAATACAATTAATGAATAATTAATTTTTTATTTATATTTTTTATTTAATTGCTAATTATTTCTTAATTGTATGATGAATTACATTTTTTTAATTAACATAGAGGTGCAGTTTGTGGGTTTTGTAGGGATAAAGGGTGGAAAGTAAATTAATTAAAATTATTTAATAAATATGTTTTAATTAGTATTAATTATTTAATTGATGATTAATTATGTTAATTGTATAATCGTTTTTTAAAAATTATGTTTCAGGTGTGGGTTGTGTGTTCTGTAGGGGTATAGGGTGGTAAGCAATTGAATGATAATTAATTCATAATTAATTGTTAATAATGTAATTGACTATTAATTATGTAAATTGTGTAGTACAATAAAACAAATTTTGGTGTGTATTGTTGTGTTGTTTTTGTATGGGTAAAGGGTGTGTAGGAAATTAATTATAATAATTAATTAATAATGTTAATTTATAACAATTATTGAAATGACAAATAATTATGTAAAATATGTAATTGAAATATTCTTCATGTTATATATTAGGTGTGAGTTGTGGCATTTGTAGGAGTATAGGAAGTGAAGTAAATTAATTATTATACATTTTTGATAGTTAATTATTAATAATAATTGTTTAATCGACAATTAATTATGAAAATTCTTTTATTTAAATTTATATATTAGGTGTGGGTTGTTTGTTTTGTACGGATGAAGGGAGGGGAGGTAATTAAATTTAATTATTTTAGTAATAGTTAATTAATAATAATTTTAAATATATTCAATTATGTAACATGTGTAAATAATACCATTTGAAGATTTAATTTTAGATATGTGTTGTGTACTTTGTAGAAATATAGGGTAGGAAGTTATTTAAATAATAATAAATGTATAAATGATTAATTAATGTTTTATAAATATGTTATTTAATATTGAATGTGTTAAATGTGTTGTGTTTTTTTGTATTTTAATTATAATAATATTTGCCGTTATTTATTATATGCATTAAACATTGTAATAAATATTTAATCTATTTAATTTTAGAACAAATTAGATTTTTTGTATTTACATATTTATATTTTATGGTTGGTTAGTATATTTTTGAATTTATTTTATTTTGTTCAAGTTAATTAGTCTGTTTTTAATATTGTTCTAACTGAAGTGGGTATAGTAAATTTTAACCTGTCCGCTATCCAACACTTTCCCTACTGTTGCACTGACTAAAGTGGGAATAGTACATTTTACCCCTCCGCTATCCTACACTTTCCCTACTGTTGCACTGGCTGGAGTGGGAATAGTCAATTTTAACCCCTCCGTAATCCTACACTTTCCCAACTGTTGCATTGACTGGAGTGGGAATAGTAGATTTTAACTCCTCCGCAATTCAACACTTTCCCTACTGTTGCACTGACTGGAGTAGAAATAGTAAATTTTACCCCTTCGCTATACAACGCTTTCCCTACTGTTGCACTGACTGGAGGGGGAATGGTAAATGTGAACCCCTCTGCAATCCAACACTTTCCCTACTGTTGCACCGACTGGAGTGGGAATAGTAAATTTCACCTTTCCGCTATCCAACACTTTCCCTACTGTTGTACCTATTGGAGTGGGAATAGTAATTGTTATCCTTCTGCTATCCAACACTTTCCCTACTGTTGCACTGACTGGAGTGGGAATAGTAAATTGTACCCCTCCGCAATCCACCACACTTATGCTTTTGTTTATTTAAAATTATAATATTTATAATTATTGTTTTTAATATGTAATATATTTTAAGTAAATTATAATTTTTTATTGTTTTTTTATTTGTAATTAAAATAGTTTGTTTTTCAAATATATTATGGTATTGGATATATGTGTATATATATATATATATATATATATATATATATATATATATATATATATATTTATATATATACACATGTATTTTTTATTACATTAAAAAATTATTGCATTATAATATAAATATAAATTATTAGTTTAATAATATTTTTAATTAGATACATGTAAATATATATATCTATGTATAAATATATATATATATGTGTGTGTTTTACTTTGTGAAAATAATTATAATTGTTATATATTTTTTAAAAAACATGACATATATTTTATTTTTATTACATTAGTGTTATTATTTAATATATTTAGGCCCTCATTATGATGTTGGACACCGTTGCAGAATCGGGACCGAACGACCTCTGGTCGCCAGTCCCGACCGCATTATTAGGATGCAAGTGCACATGGTTCGATCGCACACTCCCATTTCTCTATGAGAGCTTGGGCTGCGGTTGTAAACCGGCCGTAGCACAAACTCCCATAGAAAAATGACACCTACGACACCTGATGGTGTCTGCCACTCAGTGCAGGGATTAACGGGGGCACCATAGGTGCCCTTCAGGCCTCCACCCGCCCCCATCGTCAGAACCTACGGACTCAACATCGTGTCATACGCAGACGACACCCAGCTCATCCTCTCCCTATCCAACGAGCCCAACACCGCCAGACGCAACTTTCGAGAAGGCATGGAAGCCGTCGCCAAATGGATGACAAACAGCTGCCTACAACTAAATACCAACAAAACGGAAGTACTCATCATGGGCCCAAACCCCAATGCCTGGAGCGACACCTGGTGGCCCCCCGCCCTCGGAAACCCGCCAACCCCCACGGACCACGCACGCAACCTGGGAATCATCCTGGACTCCGAGCTCAAAATGGACCGCCAGATCAACTCTGTCTCGTCTTCCTGCTTCCACACCCTCCGCCTCCTTCGTAAGACCTTCAAATGGATCCCCCTCGAACACCGAAAGACCGTCACTCACGCCCTGGTCACCAGCAGACTCGACTACGGCAACGCACTCTACGCCGGAATAAACAAAAACCTCACCCGCAAGCTACAGAACATCCAGAACGCAGCCGCAGGACTGGTCCTCAACCTGCCAAAACACTGCCACATCTCCCAGCACCTGCGCACACTCCACTGGCTCCCTGTCGAGGCGAGAATCACCTTCAAGATGCTCACCCACGCACACAAGGCCCTCCACGGCACCGGACCAGCATACCTGAACAGCCGACTCAAATTCCACGCACCCCAAAGGACCCTACGATCAGCCCAGCTCTCCTACGCCATCGTCCCCCGCACCAGAAAGACCAGATCGGGAGGCCGCTCCTTCTCCTTCCTCGCGGCCAAAGCATAGAACGCCCTTCCGCTCCACCTCAGACAGACAACATCGCTCCCCATCTTCGCAAGAAACCTCAAAACCTGGCTCTTCGACAGACCCCCTCCTTGATGGATGGAACCTGCACCCCCCCCACCCCTAGCGCCTTGAGACCCTTACGGGTGAGTAGTCGCGCTTTAACAAACCCCTGATTGATTGATTGACCGGAGGCTGCCGTGGCAAAGGGGCCTGCAAGGGGCCCCCAAAGTCGCTTTCTGACAGGCTTTTTATGTCAGAAAGCCCGGCATGAAAAGCCTGTCGGAAACCGACATCATAATCCTCACGACTTAAACGCCATACATAGGGGATTATGAGCAGCCTCCGACTGGCTGACGGGCTCCTTGAGCCCATCGGAAGCCAGTCGGTCCGACCGGCCGGTTTCAAATCCGACAGCCTTCATCGTAATAAGGCTGTCGGATTTGAAACCAACGACGTAAGTCGGAAAGCCTCCTACCTGCGGTCGGAGGCTTTTCGACTTACATCATAATAGGGACCTTAATGTTTACTATTTAAATTTTTATATATTTTAAAAAACAATATTTTATACAACAATATTAGTGACAACAATATTTGTTTCGATATTTTTGTAGTTTATATGATAAGTATAGCATGACAATATTTTTGACATTGATATTTAGGTCACGATATTATTGTATGGGGATATTTTGGGGGTTAATATTTTGTCAGTGAACTGTTCTGAACAATGCTACACACATCAGACAGTAGCCTTGCTTATTTGTCTTCTTCACTTAGCTCCCTACATGCGACCAGTGCACTTTAAATTGACAATGATCATTCAAGCACTGTACAGGCTCGTGAAGGAAATATGAACATTTTTTGTAATATACACGTATGTGTAAGAATTTTGGGGGGAAAGCAAACACCCTGTCCAACCTTTGGCCTGATGACATGTGAGTGCACTCCCTTGCAAGATACATGATGGGTGCCCCCCACAGTTTGGAGTCAGTAATGACCTAGCAGGCTGGGTGGCAATACTCCCTGCACAGTGCCAGATGGGTCCCACAGCACCCAAGGGCCTCCCCTGCACAACATGGTCTGTTTTGGCTATTGCAATGCCACTGTGAACAGGTACCTGTGGCATATTCTGTTCATTTAACTGAGTTAGCCCGTATCATGTTATACTAACCCAAATACATATCTGGCCCTTCCTGATGAAAAAACATTTAAAGATATTTGCAAAAGCCACACAGCTACAAGCTCATGGAATATAGGGGCTTACAGGTAGGCCCACCAACTAACACTCCCAGGTGATCTAAAAAATCTGCCTGCCGGCTGACCACATCTGCCCATCGGTGTTTAAGTTGGTGGACGTTACGCTCGACGTGGAAGACACAACTCATCTGGAACCGCACCTTCTCCCAACGCTCCTGCCTCTTTCATGTGGGGTAGCCTTTGTTCACCCTACCTCCACTGCTGATCATATTCAGAAGGTAGTGCACCAACAGCCACAGCAAGCCACCAATCTCATCCTCCGACATATTCTTCGCTCTGCCCGATATCTCCCTACGCAAATTAACCACCCTAAACGCAAATACCACAAAAATAACTCTTCCCCCTACACCTAAGACTACAAACCTCTAATTGGACAAACAACTGACAATACAGTGCACAAAAAGCAAGAAAAAATGCATTTACAATACACAAATAACAGTTCACTTACACAACAGGGACAGCAGAGAAACCATCAAGACCAAATAAAATAGTACAATTCGCAAGAGCACACTCCAAACACCTTCAACAGCCAGTACAGACTAAAAGATTGTAAGTAAAAGTGGAAGGAACTTAACACCTCCTGTTTTGCAACATGGCTGAGCAATTGCATCATTTCCTGGGTGGATGTGTCACGTTTCCTACTAACACGCCACATTGCCTACTAAAACATCATGTTTCCTACTAAAGAGTCACATATCCTACTAAGGCATTACATATTTTACTAAAGTGTCACGTTTCCTACTAAAGTGTCACGTTTTATTCTACTAAAGCGTCACATATCCTACTAAAGTGTCACGTTTCCTAAAAAAGCGTCACGTTTCCTACTAAAGCATCACATATCCTACTAAACCATCACGTTTCCTACTAAAGCATCACGTTTCCTAGTAAAGCATCACATATCCTACTAAAGCCTCACGTTTCCTACTAAAGCATCCCGTTTCCTACTAAAGCGTTGTTTTTGTCAGACTCCTTGCTAGAGAAATGGGCAATGCGTGTATTTTCCAGCTGCGGTCCGTGCAGGTAACGGCGGTGGGGCCGCTTGGAGGGGGATTTCGAGGGACGATGCAGAGGGAAAATTAATTATTTATTTAATTTTCCCTCTGCATCATCCCTTGAAATCCCGCCCCCCCCCACGCGGCCCCACTGCCCCACCGCTGTTACCTGCACAGACCGCGGCTGGTATTTTCATTGACGCAACTAGCCCTTTGTGTGTGGTACAGTGTACTGATAGGTACAATGCAGGTAGACACTTCCAGTGTTCACTTTTTTTCTTGCTCAAATTATCTTTGCTACCAAGCTTGTAGACTTGGGATGTGTGGCATGCATATGTTAACAGTGTGCAAATGTGTGACTCCTTGTGTTCATGGTGCAGATACTAGGATAGGTTATATATTGCTGTGAAATGCACAAGCATATTGTCAAATGTGCATATCTTGACATAATCAATATGTATTACAGTTTGTATTATGCTTGTCTTGATGTAGCTATCTGCAAAGTAGGCATTTTTTGTTCACGGTTATTGCACTACTATGCAAATGATATCCACATTGTCATACAATACCTGTCTACACTACTGACAAAGGAAGTGTTACAAATGCAATACACACTCTGGAAATGACATACACTGGCTTCTTCAGCCTGTCTACAGTGTTAGTGGCATCCAGCTCACAGATTGACTGCATAGATGTGAAAGGTATGTTACTAGGCTAATAGGTCAACTGTTCATATGTGCATGACATCATATAGCAGACTATGATACCCAACAAACAGCATATGATATAGGGGTACACACACATCTGCTGTCTGGGCTTGGCGTCTGCCACTATATGTGTGACACATGCATAATATTCATGCAGAACAGCGTCAGCCAAAATTTGTTAGCGAATATCTTGTTCTTCATGAGTCATGCTTTAGTAGGCCTAACAAGCGTGATGACTTCCAAGTAGGACTATGCTTAGCATTTCCATGCATCACAATATTCGGCTACAGAGAGGGCTTACATGCACTTAGAATGTCGCTAGGCATTCACACCATATATGCATTTATTGACAGGTTGCGCCACTCTGACCTTGAATGCGTCAGTGCATCCTACCTTGCCAGGAGTGACATCATATGTAGTTAAACCTTGACATGTATTTGGCTATTAGATTCGCTTTGTGTCCTGAACAAATTAGCACACATAGATGGAGCTGTAGGAGCAACTGCATTGTTTGTTTCAGAGTAAGGCAGAGCTACACAGTCACATCCATTCCTGCTCAGGTTCATCCTTGCCTAGTGGGTCAAGTGTGTCTGTATTGTGGTTAGGTAGCACCTGCACAGGTTAGGAGTCCATATTTGTATGTGTTAGATGAGATGCAACACTGATTTTGGTATGTGCTTGCAAACGTTTGTGTAGCATATGTAGACTAACTGGGTTGCACTGTGTGGCCATGCACATCATATGGGCCTCTGTTCACAGTCATAGGACATTAAGTACACACACATAGGGCATTAAGTACACACACATCTGCTGTCTGGGCTTGGCGTCTGCCACTATATGTGTGACACATGCATAATAGTCATGCAGAACAGCGTCAGCCATAATTTGTTAGCAAATATCTTGTTCTTCATGAGTCATGCTTGAGTAGGCCTAACAAGCGTGATGACTTCCAAGTAGGACTATGCTTAGCATTTCCATGCATCACAATATTCGGCTACAGAGAGGGCTTACATGCACTTAGAATGTCGCTAGGCATTCACACCAGATGGTCATATATGCATTTATTGACAGGTTACGCCACTCTGGCCTTGAATGCGTCAGTGCATGCTACCTTGCCAGGAGTGACATCACATGTAGTTAAACCTTGACATGTATTTGGCTATTAGATTCGCTTTGTGTCCTGAACAAATTAGCACACTTAGATGGAGCTGTAGGAGCAACAGCATTGTTTGTTTGTTTCAGAGTAAGGCAGAGCTACACTGTCACATCCATTCCTGCTCAGGTTCATCCTTGCCTAGTGGGTCAAGTGTGTCTGTATTGTGGTTAGGTAGCACCTGCACAGGTTAGGAGTCCATATTTGTATGTGTTAGGTGAGATGCAACACTGATTTTGGTATGTGCTTGCAAACATTTGTGTAGCATATGTAGACTAACTGGGTTGCACTGTGTGGCCATGCACATCATATGGGCCTCTGTTCACAGTCATAGGACATTAAGTACACACACATAGGGCATTAAGTACACACACATCTGCTGTCTGGGCTTGGCGTCTGCCACTATATGTGTGACACATGCATATTACTCATGCAGAACAGCGTCAGCCAAAATTTGTTAGCAAATATCTTGTTCTTCATGAGTCATGCTTGAGTAGGCCTAACAAGCGTGATGACTTCCAAGTAGGACTATGCTTAGCATTTCCATGCATCACAATATTCTGCTACAGAGAGGGCTTACATGCACTTAGAATGTCGGTAGGCATTCACACCAGATGGTCATATATGCATTTATTGACAGGTTACGCCACTCTGACCTTGAATGCGTCAGTGCATGCTACCTTGCCAGGAGTGACATCACATGTAGTTAAACCTTGACATGTATTTGGCTATTAGATTCGCTTTGTGTCCTGAACAAATTAGCACACATAGGGGTCGATTCCGATCTCGGTCGGAAGGCCTCCGAATCGGATTCGGCTTTACCGGATCCGAGTCGGAGGCTTTGTTTCCGACCGAGTCGTACATAGGTCTGGACGCCCAAGTACGATGCGAATGAACGCAAAATCGCCGACCGACTCGTTTCCGGGTCCGAACCGCTCCGTACGACTCGGTTGCCGTCGAACCGTACCGCGCAATGGAGTCGATTCCCGACCGAGCCAGTACGATGCACGATTCGGACAGCCGAATCCAGTCGGAGTCTCCGGGACGAAAAAGCTCCAGGAAGCGGACTTCGGGGGTCCGTGCCGGACCCCCCTTCACCCGTAGCCATACGAGTCGGACACAGGTGGGACCCATGGGTCCCCCCTATACATGCGTGTACGGTGCGGATGGCACCAAGCCGTACCCACTACAGGAGGCCCCCTTGTGCGCAACGTTCCCATTGAGTCAATGGGAGCCCATGTACGCGTCGTACGACTGGCTCCCATTGACTTCAATGGGAGTCCGACCGAACCGAGTCCGGCAGCATACGGCCGCATCGTACTCGCTCGGTCGGACTGCAGGGGTCCGGCTCGGTTGGAAAACAATCCGGATCCGGATCGGTCGGAGAGCTTTCCGACCCAGATCGGAATCGGCCCCATAGATGGAGCTGTAGGAGCAACAGCATTGTTTGTTTGTTTCAGAGTAAGACAGAGCTACACTGTCACATCCATTCATGCTCAGGTTCATCCTTGCCTAGTGGGTCAAGTGTGGCTGCAAGTGTGGTTAGGTAGCACCCGCACAGGTTAGGAGTTCATATTTGTATGTGTTAGGTGAGATGCAACACTGATTTTGGTATATGCTTGCAAACGTTTGTGTAGCATATGTAGACTAACTTGCACTGTGTGGCCATGCACATCAGATGGGCCTCTGTTCACAGTCATAGGACATTAAGGTCAGTATACTGGCCTCCACGAGTGCACAGCAGTGGAAAAAGTAAAGACTTACAACACATACACTCAGCCATTGCACACTGTTTACATTTACACCTCTTTTGGATTGTGGTAGGATGTGTGACAGTCAATACACATGCACCACACATACTCACGACATGTGCACACTGTTCCACATTGCTTCCATTGTTTGGTGTACTTCTTTCCCACACATATGCATTTGGCTCAAGTTGTTGATATACACACATGTTTTGAATCACATGATGTTGTCCTGCGGCGAGAATGATACCTAGCTACAGACCTTTGTGATGAGCCAAATACAATTAGGTGAGATGTCAGTGTATTGATGTTTACAGTGACTGTTAAATAAAAGTGCTTACACAAAGGAAGTGTTCATTCATTTATTTACATTTTGTAACACTCTTTCATAGCAACAATTGGATTTATGGCCATTAAACTGATTCAGGCTTCACTGAAAAAGTTCTGCCCAATGGTGTTCTTTCGCCGCGTCCCAACAATTGTGCCTACATTTCCCCCTCTGTCCTCATCTTCATCCTTGTCCTCATCCGCTGCTTCCTGCTCCTCACAGGACTGGTCCCATGGGACATATGTCCGCACCCAGATGTTGTGCAATATACAACAAGCCAGGATAATTTTGCAAACTGTAGGGGGGAGTATAGCAATCACCCCAGGACATGTCCAAACAGTGGAAGTGAAACTTCAGTACCCTGAAAGTCTACTCCACAATACCAATGGTCTTGCCCAGTACATTGTTGTAGGTGATCTCTGTCTCTGTCTGGTGATGTGCAAACAGGGTCATGACCCACGACTGCAGACCATATCCTTGGTCAGCTGAAAAGACTAAGGGAGAAAATTCACTCAATGCTCATGGTGGTTGATCAACCCACATTCAAGTACATGTCTGTTGTTTGTACTGAAAGACTCTTATACATTTCTACCACTATTGCACGCAAATGGTTACATTAAGATTAGCACAATGAATTCCACATTTCTATTCCTGTTCTCCGTGTCAGATTGAGACATATGCATGGTCTACTACTTTTGACAGTGCCATAATGGGCCAAACACATTTGAGCTGTGGCTTAGTGTGACAGGTGTTTTGTAGGTCAATTGCCATTGTAAGTGAGAGTATGTTGATCACAAATTGGGGTTTGTCATCATCCATAGGTAGACTGTACCAGTACGAACCTGTTTCACACGCACACATTCACGTGTCCCTGTGGAACCACTGATGTTATTGCTGCACTACCTACCAATGACAGAGCCTTGGAATTGTTAACTTCCTTTCGTAAGTGTAATGTGGTGAGTACATGTGGTGCATGTTACATTTGGAGACTCAGCCAACGCCCTGGCAGCCCTTCCTTGCACACAGTGTTGCAATAAGGCATTTGTTCAAGCGTTGTATTACTCAGGTTCTTCCCACTATTGCTAGACACATGCAGTGGTTTAGCATGTCTTGACATGTGTAACTTGGAGGATTGCATTGCACATGTGCCCTGATAAATGGTGCAAGTATGAGGTCCACACTTCTGCATATGCACTGTCTCAGGTAGCACACGCAGATGTCATTAGGTCTGTCATGTACTTCAGATGTACTTACCAATCAGGAGGCTATTCCCATATCTGCCATTCTGGAAATGCTCATTGATGATGTAGTGCCTGAAGATGTATGTGTCATGCACACTCGCGGGGTCTTTGGCCAACACGTTGGTGTACATGCCCCGATGGTCCAGACATTCATTGAGTTTGTGTGCTTCCGGTTCCTGTAGAGATAGGATGTAGTTGCAGGGGGGACCAGTTGCACATGTGTGCAGTCCATGGCACCCAGCACATGTGGGAAACCGGCGATGGAATGGAAGCATTGCATGATCTCCAGCTGCAGTTGTTGTATGTTGGGGAAGAAGAGGTACTGTGGTGTTAGGCGGATGATGACATCCAGGACAAAGATGGCTGAGAGATTCCTGCCACTCTGGCTGTTGTAATCTAGAATGACCCAGATGCCAACATGTGGACAGCCATGAGCTTGACCTGCGGGTGGATGTTGGTTGACCTGGGAGTTGGTGCATGGAGCCTTGGTGCTATCTGGTGTAGCAGGTAGATGATGGTCTCCCTCCTGAGTTGGTAGCAGGTGAGGACCTAATCCTCCCTGAGATCAGTGAGGGAAGTCTGCTGCCAATAAATGTGCTCCCTTCTCCTGTGCTGCCTTTGTGGTGGTGAAGGGGAGGGGTGGGTGGTTGGGGTGGTAGTCGTTGTCTCCTAGCACAAAATCAGCAGTTCTATGGCATAGTTGTGCTTGCCACACTGTTCTGTCTTACTTCTCTTTATATGCCAAATCAATTGCGTCATTTCCTACGCCTGGGTTACTGAGGCGCAGGAATTTTGACACATGTTTGCTTTTGTGCGTCACTTGCTGAAGATGCGTCACTTTTCAATTAACTCACAAATATCAATGTGTCAGTTTTACACTGGAAATTACGATCGAATGCCACCTTGCATATATTAATATTTACACGACATAGCCAGTTCTGGTGCACGTACATTTCGATGCAGGACTCCAAAGAATTACGCATCGGCCTAAATGTGTCACCTTGTAAATATGGAGTACTTACTGTACCACCAATGCATCAAAAATGATGATGCATTGACGGCGCAAGCTCCTTGTAAATAAGCCCCCTTGGGGCAGATTTACAAGCCCCTTGCGACAACTTTACGCCGCCGTTGCGTCACTCCTGTGACGCAGCGGCGTCATAAACAATGAGCCACTTTGCAACATATTTACGACGTGACGCATCTAGGGAGATGCGTCACGTTGTAAAGCCCTGCGCTACATTATACCTGTGTCAGGTATAATGTATGCAGGGTGGGCGTTCCGACGCAAGAAAGCCTCATAAAAGTGACACAGTGAAATCTACAAGATTTCACTGAGTCACTTTTACGACGCCACTGCGTCAAAACCTTGCGCCTGCTTGAAGCAGGCGTAAGGAGTGACGCAGCATGATAGGAATAAGCATTCCTGACCATTGCTGGTGTTGCGTCATGCTTGCGACACGACTCCAGCAATGCGCTGCCCTTACGCCAAAAGATGCGTCATGCATCTGTCTATCCTTGCGCCACAGTGCGCCGCATTGTAAATGCGACGCATCCATGGTGGCGCAAGGATTATTTTACGTGTCAAAAATTAACTGGCACATCTCTGCTAATATGCAGAGATGCGCCAGTTCTTGTAAAGCTTCCCCCTTGTGTTTAAATTGAATCATGTGATGGCTGGTGCGTTTCTCACCAAGTGGTTCGCGGAATCACTTAGAATTCACACGGCGCCGCAGTTGACATCTCTTCGTGCCCATTGGGATACCGATTTGCGGCGGCCCGTCACAGAGGTCTCAGTTTAGGACTCCTAAACTGAGAAAAATCCTAACTTTAAGACTTTCGGTATTCACAGAAGGCATTTAGGAGTCCTAAAGTTAGGACTACTAACTTCTGTGAATACCGAAATGAGTAAGTTCATTCTGTGAATACCAAAATGAGTAAGTGTATTCTGTGAATACCAAAAAGTACTAACTTTACGTTTTTGACGTAAGTTAGTTCTGTGAATCAGGCCCATAGATCTCGGCCTCATAACAGCCAAGCGCCTGCTCACGCGCCGCTGGAAATCCCCTACCCCCCCCCTCAGCGGCTAAAGCCTGGTATCAGTCCATGTCGTGTTTGGCGCAGGCAGAAAGTGTAGCACTTCGTAGGGAGGACGCCATGGGGTTGCGGACACAGCCAGTGGCGGCGGCATGGGACGCAATACTATCAGACTTCAGAGCACAATGGTGGGATCGATCAGAAGTATCAGAAGATGAACCCGAAGGTGTTGAGGGGGCACATGGCCGAGACTGACATACAGTGTATATATGACGGGGTGGCGGCCACCAGACTATTAAAGACACCTGCGCCGGATGGCGAGTGAGGCGTTGTCCCCCCCTTCCATTCCAGGCCTGCTCCACCCTTTTTCCCCCTCCTCCCCACTCCTTTGCGGGACGCTCATTTTGTTTCCCCCCCGTCTATTCCCCGTCCATCAATTCGGATATACAAGGAACCCCCTAGGCATTGCTGTAAATCATGCAATTTGTATACATTGGGCATTGGAGTACGCACATAGATACGAGCACACCGCATCTTGTTGGGCTAGGTGGTTGGGTTAGCACGCTATAATACAGGGAATAATAGCCGTACTACATATGGTAATTCAAGGCAGTAATGCAGGGTCTCAGGAAGCAGAGCAAACTGTTGTGTGTTACTAGAGTTAAGTTGACTATAGTTAAAATCTGTATGTTACGGCATTACACCAATCAATATTACCTTAAGTCTGTTAACACGTAATAATGTTCGGATTGTCTACCGTACTGAATGCATTGTTGACATCAAGTTACAGTGTAATTTGAATGGACTTTCAGAAATGTCAGATGTATTGTAACTTATAAAACAAAACAATAAAACCAAATTTAAACAAAAAAATGTGATGGCTGGTGCGTTAATCCTTGTGTAGCAAAGATGGTAGTTTGTGCTTTTTTTTTTAACACATATCCTAATAACTGCACTCAAACTAGAATTAATCCTTTTACTTCTTTTACACCACTCACAATGCAATGTAGTCACCACTTCTGTACACAGAGTGCCAAACAAAAAAAATCCTGAGTCAAAAAACAATTCAAAAATTCATATTACATCTTGAAATATTACCAGTTGCCTTTTTTGGCTTTCTGGAAATACGATTATTTTTGTCCTGTTCATTACCGCCTACGGCTGAGCAAAGCTTTGTTGCTGTATTTTGAAAATAGAATAAATGATCTCACTTACGAACAGCTGTCAAGGAAGTCAATATTTTTCTGACAACCTAAGGAAATAAGGAGAACAAATAGCGACGTTGCTCTTTCCAGTTTGGCGCCGCACCAGTATGGCCATTTTGTCGCTGAAGCGTTTCGCAGCAGAATTTGCCTTAAGCTGCTTTTGGTTTGTATGAGACCTCCCGGGAATCCTGAGGTCGGTGATTTGTCACACTGGCTCATAGTTTTTGGTAAAAAACATAAAATGATACTTTGTCTTTGCAGTGCTAAAAATCTTGGCAATGCCTCACAGTAATCTATGCGTTTTATTAATCAAAGTGCACAATCTCAACTCAATGACTTTGCGAGGCATGACTTGGAAGGCAAGAGGTTAATAGAGCGTTGTTCCTTTTTTAATTGAAAAAATGACAAAGGTGCCTTGTAGTTAAAAAAGCGGAGATATCATTGCATGCTGTCTTTGATTGGTTTAGAGACCTACTGTTCTCTATGGTGCAGGGTGCTGGTCACCCAGCTGAGTCCTGGTGCTGAAGCATGAATTTGATCTCATTTCCACGCAGGTTAATTAGAATCACTTCACTGTCAAAATATAGATCATTTTTTAACTTTATATTTCCTTTCTACTTTATGGTCTGACCTTGATAAACGAGCTCATAAAATCTTTGGAAACGTAGCTGGATATTAATCGCATCATTTGAAATTCGTCCAATTGAGTGATGATTCACCATCATGACTGTGTTATACATAGAGGAAATACAAGGAAACCAGATTATTTTTGCTTAATTACGCACAAAACGAATGAAGGTTTTGTTTTTCATGTTCTTTGGAGAAATATGCTTTAGATTTTTTTTAACGAGGCACTTTTGTGCTGTCATTTGTTCGTGTGGATATCTGCAATTTGCACAGCCATATAAGTGTGGAAAGGGGTGTGACGCGCGTGCTGTTGATAGTGAAATAGACATCACAATGAAACCCAGATAGGATTTTGCAGAATGTGGGCACAATAGATGGAAAGATGTTGGGTAGGGGCAAGGAAGGGGTGAAAAATTAAAATATTAAAATACCCCCACTTTGAACCAGACATCTAATAGCACTGAGCATGTGAGACAAGCAAGCCCAACCTGCCCTAAAAAAAAGCTGCTTTCATCCTCCCATCCTTCCTTTAATCCACAAAACCACAACAAAACCAATGTAGTCATCCAAATATGGAGATTAATCTGTCTGAAGAATCAGATTAATGCATCACCTCTTGCATCCATGCATGAGTACATCTCTTTGCCTGCTGCTATACCCACCCTCCGGTGCCTTCTCCAATAAGCAAATGTACCCTGCTTCTGAAGACTCTTGTCAGCCATCTTAATGAAGGAGCTGAAAGCCATGCCTTAGCAAAGCTAGACCTCAGTTGAAGTTAGCATGCATCACCCACAAAGGGGCCGATTCCGATCTCGGTCGGAGGCGCACCCAATACCATTCGGTCGGGAAAAAAGCCATGCGAAAGCCTGTTTCCCGACCGAACCGTACGCGGGTCCGGCCGAGCGAGTACGATGCGAATTCGCCGACCGACTCGTCCGGGCGACCCGACCGCTCCGACCGACTCGTACCCGGATCGTACCGCTCCGACCGACTCGCTCGGACCCGATTCGCACCGCGCAATGGAGACGTTTTCCGGCCGGGTAAGTACGATGCGCACCTCGACCGCTCCGACCGACTCGCGCCGTCCGACTCGAACTCGCTGTCGGAGCCGTACTTTGGGGGTCCGTGTCGGACCCCCTGTACGCGTACCCGTGCGAGGCGCACACAGGGGGACCCATGGGTCCCCCTACCTGTGCGTGTACGCCGCGAGCGCTCGCGGCGTACTCGCTGTAGGAGCGCCCTTGTCCGCCTCGCACCCATTGAGGCAATGGGAGCCCGCGTACGCGTTGTACGACCGGCTCCCATTGAGTTCAATGGGAGTCCGACCGACTCGTGTCCGATAACATACGGACGCATCGGACTCGTTCGGTCGGACTGCACGGGTCCGATTCGGTCGGAAATCTCTCCGGGTCCGGCTCGGTCGGAGAAATTTCCGGCCCGAATCGGAATCGACCCCAAAGTCTTACACATCGCAACCGTAAGCTCCCTAGCTGAAAAGTTGGAACTTTCAGGTGGCCAACATCTCCTACACAGCTCTAATGTATTGGTACTTGACCTCCAAGCATTCAAACGAGAAAAACTCTATATCTCAATCTATCTCTGGTAGCGTGGCGAGCCTATGGAACTCCCTCCCTCCAGACATGCACACTATTTCCTGTTTATCTGCATTCAAAAAGGAAATGAAAGTCCTTTTTTCCCCATGTTGTGGCCTTATTCTTCTCTTTCACACCAAATGCTGGGATCTAGTCACTGTGGTCTTACCTGACTGATATATTGGTTATTGTATTTTTGTAGCTTATCAATGCCCCACAGTTCTTCACTGACAAAGTTACAAATTTTTGCTTGTCTTCCCAGTATGTCATCACACACTGATATCACTTTGACATGTAATAATATAAATGATTGTATGGTCTCTCACTACACTAGAACATATGTTCTCTTGTACAGTGATCTAGCATTCTTGGGCCATTTTTCTATATAAAAGTGCAAAAATAAAGCAACTGCATCATGTCAGCCTGCCAGGCTTGTCTTCCATGGTGTCTTGCTGCCTGAGTGTTGATGAAGCGCAACCTCCTTCACCCACAGTGTTACATTTCTCTGGCCTCCATGGTCCATGCTCTACCATGTCAATCTACCAGCCTTGCCTATCTCTCACCTGCCCACCAATCAGACTCTTTATTTCTTGTCTTCTTCATGCTCTGATACCCCTGCTCCAAAACACTCGGTTGACTTGATTACCCAGTAGCCACACACTCTGATGCCTGGGATGGTCGCTATTCTTTCAGAGACTTTTAAAGTAAAGGGCAGATTGGGCATTGGCCCAGGGTCCCCGCTTTCCAAGGGGCCTCCTGGGAAAGTGAATTTTCTCTCTATTTGACTATCTGTTTATTCTACTTTCTATCTAACCCTCTCTCATTCTCTGCCTATCTCTACCTCTGACTCAGTATTTCTACCCATGCCATGTTATGGATTTTTGGGATTCCAGGCAAGACATTTTTTAACTATTTTGTGTGACTCCGTTAAAGTTTAATACAATTTAGTATTGTTTAAGGGCTTGAGTTACCAAGAAATGGGTGCTAACTTAAAAATGTGTTCCTTAAAAGAGCCCCCCAAAATATGTTTTTTTCAGGGCCCCCAAAAACCTTAAGATGACACTGTATACTTTGAGCCCCTTTTTCCCTGTAGGAACCAACCCATGGTTTATTTTGTGGTCTTTCCTAGTAGACACTAAAGGTAACATCTGTGGAGGGTGGTAAGCTGCTAGGTTGAGAAGATAGAAGGTGCATATGTGGAGCCTATGGTGGTTGGGGTGTGTTTTTGCGGGGAGACTTGGGTAAAGTGGCTGCTCTCATTCAGCTGTCCAGCAGTATCAAACCAGAACGGGGCCTGCAAGGATATGGGCTCTGCATCTTGAAAGTAGTGGCGGAAACCATATGATTGGCTCTTTTGTTTGACCATTTTGTGCAAAGGCGCAGAATCGAAATTGCAGTTTTGTTGAAAAGAAGAGTGGCTTCAACTAAATTGCAATTTTAGTCAAAATGGTCTATGTTTTTGGCTAATACACAGGATCAATGAGAGAAAATATGCAGCTTCCTCCATCAGGATTGGGTGCCCCTACCGTACAGGCCCAGCTCCATCGAGACAACTTCTGCAATCTTTTTATAAAGTTTGTGAAGTAGGTGAACCCCGTTGCTGGGGCAGCCGTGCGCTCTACAAACCCTAAAACATAACAAATCAATATTTAAGAAGAGAGCTTGAGCAGACTGTTACCACAGCAGTTATCCTTTCCTGCTGGACCGGGCCGTTGCAGTTTGGCCATGCAAGCCAAACTGTCACTACCCAGACATTATTATTTCTGCACTAAACAATCAGTCTGCTCCCCAACCATAACTGTTTCTGCACTAACCAATCAGTGTGTTCCCCAATTATAACTATTTCTACACTAACCAATCAGCTTGCTTCCCGACCATAACTGTATCTACGCAAACCAATCAGTCTGCTCGCTAGCCATAGCTGTTTCTGTGCTAACCAATCAGTCTGTCCCCAAACCATAACTGTTTCTCCACTAACCAATCCATCTGTTCCCAGTCATAACTGTTTCTGCACTAACCAATAGATTGCTCCCAGACCATGACTGTTTTTGCATTAACCACTCAGTCTGCTTCCCGACAATAACTCTCTGCACTTACCAATTTTTTGTAGCTACTATAACAGCAGAAAAACACCCTTACAGTGATCACTCTTGTGAATTACAACACCTAGGAATGAATATTAGACTCATATAAGGAACACAAAAGTATCAAACATTGCAAAATGTACAACTGTCTACAGTTAGGACAATGGATACCTCAGCTCTACAAGAATTGTGTGCTTTTGGAGCACGTAAAGGATATTACTATCACCACTTTTAATAACACTCAACTTATTGACCCTTACAATTATGCAGAGCTGAGAAAGCACTTTAGAATTTGAAGGTGTGACCACCAGGTCATACAGGAACATGCCACCAGGGAGTCTTCAAAGACTTGAATGTCTGTACACAAAGCAACATCCTTAACAAGAAAATCAGTAGGTACCAAGACAACATATGGTCATATGAACGTGGAACAAATTAATCATTGTGAAAATTCAGGCCTGAGAACATAAGCATTTAGAATAATTATTGTACATGTGTCGTTTAAATGAATTATTGTAACACGATCAGCTATTGAGGGTCAGATTTACTTAGAATTCACGCATTGCAGTGCAGCAAGACAAGCTGCTGCACTGCGTTATGTGCAGGGCCGGATTGGCCATAGCGGGCCCCGGGCATTTTCCCGGTGGGCTGGAAGGGTGGGGTCGGTTTTAGACTGGTGGGGGCCGGTTTTGATACAGGGGGCCGGTTTTGCAGCAGTGCTGCAATAACGGCCCCCTGTACCAAAAGCATCAGCAGTGTTTCCGGCCAGCCCCACCCCCTCGGGCTGGTCAGACTTAATTGCCAGGGCTGGTTTGCATTCCCAGTCCGGCCCTGGTTACATGAATGAGAGAGAACTGAAAAGCGCCATATGTACTAGGATATTGTGCTTTTCAGCTCTCTCCCCGTACACTTGAGGCTGCCTAGCACCAATGCAGGCACCCTTGCACCATCGTCACTTCCTTCCTGTACAAAAACAATCCTTAGAGGTGTATTCCTCTTTCTATGTGTGCTGCAGAATAAATCGAAAGAGGAAGTAACGAGGAGAAATAAAGATATTTCTTCTTGTTACATCTCACTTGGAAAGGGGTAGCACTTTGACACATTCCCAAGTATGCTAGCTTTAGTAGATCTGGGATTGTGTCTAAATCCATGGGTGGATGCCTGGGAATACCCATGCTCCACCCATTGAATGCCTTCCCAAAGCAACGTAACACAAGCTATGCACTCTGTTGTGTTACTTTGTATTTACTAAACCATGCTTAGTAAATACCAAAAATGATTTTGCTTTGGGGCTGCGCCACAAAGGTGACAACCACGACACCAAAATCATAGTAAATCTGCCCCGAATTAATTGGAAGTCATACACAGCAGTCAAATGATCATTTCCTGATTGCGCTTTTGTGTTGTGGCCGCAGAGACAAGTTAGTCATCAAGGTATGGTCTCAGGACAATAAATCCAGACATCATGAGAGTACATGGTGTACATAAATCCTCCATTTCTCGTTATGCAGCTTTTCAACAAGCATATTGTGCACTCGAAAATTAGGCAAAACATTCAGCCATTTTTTTGTATTCATCTCTTTTTATTCCCATGTTTGTAATTGTGTCAACAAGAGTACTAATGCTAGAGACAATGAACCTGGAACACTAAGATTGTGGCCCCTGCTGAGCCTCTGCTGTTCTAAGCACTATGAGCCCAGAACAGGGAGGTGGCATAAGTAGGCCGCTTTGTTAGCTCAGTGCACATTATGTGACTGAAGTGTCTGAATATAGGGCATGGGGCTACATGCAGCACGCTCCCGTGTATCTGAAGAGGATGCCAGACGGGGGTTCACCTCTGTGCCATCTGCAGATGGCAGAGATTGTGTCACAGCACTGGAGGGACTGGGTGCAGGAGTAAAGGAAGGCGCACAACACAACTGGTAAAATACATGCAGTTAGTGACGGCAATGAAATCCTGAGCTCGGTGGTGCAGGCCTCGGCTTGCCACTATGTGCTGTGCTCCCCACTCCTTGGGGATCAGGCGCAGTCACGCGCCACTGGTGCATGCTTTATAGGTCTGGCTGCTAAGATGCTACCGATCCTGTGGGAGGTATATCAAAAGGGAATTTACTGTGGCGGGTACAACTGATGGCTTTGACGACTGCATCATACTTCAAGAATGATCCTATTCTGCAAATGACGTCCGCTGTTTTCATTGGTCAGATGTTGGTAGAAACAAAGTAAAGTCTTGCAGTCTCCATGCACCCAACTGCTCATGGGAAAAGGTGATGCATTCAAAGCTCTTTTCCATGCCTTACGTTCCATATTGACATTCCATTCCATTCTTGTAGTTTTAGACTTGTTTGCCTCATTTGACTAAATTAAAGTAGCCAACTTGAAGAAAGTGTATGTGAAAATGAATAAAGGGTGGGTTGCATGTTGTTCGGTGAACATAAAGAAATCCCACAATCTTAAACGTGACACAAGCTTGAATGCTCTCAAGGCACCTTCAGCCTTCCATCCTTACAAGGTCAGTAGATGAGCACCATTTACTTCCCTAATGACGTGTCATTCATAGAAGTTAGGAGTGAAGAAGTGTGATATAGTGCGGTATAGACTGGACTATAAAAACAAGATAATATTTGAATTGAATTTGGCATAGAGAGCCTCAGACACCTAAATGCAGAGTTACATATGTACGATCGTGGAAAAAGAGGCCAAGGGTGAAATGGACAAGCAGAATGCATTGCAATGATATCTACTGGAGTTTATTTCAAAGAGGCAGGGCACGAGTCGGGGGTACACGCGGGTGGAAGGCGTCCACCCACTTTTTTCACAGGGTGAACGCCGTCCGCCCTGCCAAGAATTTGGGCCCCACTGAATAATGTGCTGAACTCGTCCCAGTGTAATTTCAAACACCGGGACACTTTCAGCAGCGCCTGCACGTTGTCTGCTTTCCTTCTGCAACAAGCAACAACGTGCAGGCCAGGCGGGGACAGGATGGGGCTTTCTTTTTAAGACTCCTTCTGGGCCCATAACAAAGCCACATTTGAGGGGTCATCAGGCCTCCTTTTGTTCGAGTCTCTTGGCTGGGAGCAGTCAGGAGCCTCACACCTGATGCAAATGAAGTGGAGGGGAAATAAAGGCTCAAACCGTGTTAGCTCTTCACACTTACTTGAGAGGCAGCTTTTCACTTTGTTCAGTCCCTGTTTAGGAGATATGCATGCACTGTAAGAATATCAAATGTGTTGGTCTTTCCCAGTATTTACACAAAGCAAATTGCATTTATATAGAGCTTACTTCCCCAAGAGGAGGCGTTGGAATAATTTAAGTACCACTATTTTTTCTTGTATAGCCCTACTCATTCCAATGCAGGGTGTCAGAGCGCTTTACATCAACACGTGCATATTACATGTTCAATAAATTATAAAAGTTTGTGAATGGATGTACAGGATGTGTTACATAAAACTGGGGGTTTGCAAGGTGTAGAAGTCACATATCTTCCATAGCTCACTGTGCTATTATTCTCGCAATGCACTCAAACGTACACATGATAGACCTGCTAACCATATATGAGAGGGCTTTAGATCTGATGTCACTTCTTGTGATGCAACTTCCTGTGAAGTCGTGGCTTGTGATGCCACTTTCTATGATGTCAATTTCTATGATGTCAATTCCTGTGATGCCAGGTGTGATGTCATGTGCCGTGATGTCGTGTGCTGTGATGTCATGCGCCGTGATGTCATGCGCCGTGATGTTGTGCGCCGTGATATCGCGCGCAGTGATGCCACTTGCATACTGCCTAACTAGGTTAGTCCCCCCATTTCTTTTTTTAGGAATGGTGCCCTGCAAAGAGAGCAATGGTTTGATTAGAATAGGGACTGTATTCGTCCACCATACGGTAAAAATGATATCTCCAAATGGAGTTATATGTTATGTTATGTTAAAATTAGTTTATAGATCGTCAAATCACCATAGGTCTCAAGGTGCAGCGGAAGGTGAACATAACATAACATAACCACAAGATGGAAATGATTTCTCCAGAAGGAGGGCAAAGATTTAATAGGTTTTGACACTCCACTACATTCTCTACCTCATTTTTGATTTCCTTCAAATGGGGATTTAATATGAAAAGGAGATGAAGCACAAATCTTTCAAGCACTAATTAAATACCCATCCATTCATTCACCTGTCTGCTAGTCCAGCTAATTTATAGCCACATGTTTATTTCCTCAAAAGTAAACTGATACTCTGCCAAGTGTCAGTAACTGCATGGAATTACTCAGAGAAATGCAGACTGGGACAGCTGATAAAGACAGCTATCCCCATAATTTGACCATTTGCAGCCTGTGCTGGACACAGGGGCCTTACAATGTTTCCAGATTTAGGGGCTGATGTAGAGTTTGGTGGATGCACTTTACTCCTTCAGGATGGCGGAGGACATTTCCTCTACCATCCCAAGGGACCTCTGCATGCCAAATTTAGAGATGCCCACGAATATCTCATTACATTGAGAGGAACCACTGTCATGGCGGGTTCTATAAGTCTTCAAAATGTTTGACGTATGGTACCATTAGCCAAGACTGTTGGCAGTCAAACTTTTCAAAAGTGTTTTGTTTTTCAAAGTTGGAGCATGTTTTTGAAAAAACAAAAAAAAACTAATGACCCAAAACCATAGGAGTTTTCTCTCGGGCTGCCAGAGGAAGTATACCATTTATGGAGCCAGGAGGGGCCTGATTCACAGAACTAACTTACGTCAAAAACGTAAAGTTAGTACTTTTTGGTATTCACAGAATACACTTACTCATTTTGGTATTCACAGAATGAACTTACTCATTTCGGTATTCACAGAAGTTAGGACTCCTAACTTTAGGACTCCTAAATGCCTTCTGTGAATACCGAAAGTCTTAAAGTTAGGATTTTTCTCAGTTTAGGAGTAGTAAAGTTAGGACTAACTTTACTACTCCTAAACTGAGAAAATCCTAACTTTAAGACTTTCGGTATTCACAGAAGGCATTTAGGAGTCCTAAAGTTAGGAGTCCTAACTTTACTACTCCTAAACTGAGAAAAATCCTAACTTTAAGAATTTCGGTATTCACAGAAGGCATTTAGGAGTCCTAAAGTTAGGACTACTAACTTCTGTGAATACCGAAATGAGTAAGTTCATTCTGTGAATACCAAAATGAATAAGTGTATTCTGTGAATACCAAAAAGTACTAACTTTACGTTTTTGACGTAAGTTAGTTCTGTGAATCAGGCCCGAGGTGTCCGTCGATGGAATACCTAAGGTCAGCCCATCTCTAAATGAGGTAGGTGGACTGAGGGTTTGGCAGGCAGGGTACTATGTCATGTTTGGGAAGAAGTACCCTCTCTGCCAAACTCTAAATCAGCCCCTATATTTTCCTTGTTCCCAAGTATATTTATGCAATCCCTTTGGGAAATAATTGTGTTTACTCCTTTTTCTGCCACTCCTATGGAAAAGTCTATTATACATTCTATTATTATTATTATTCATTTATAGAGCACTTTGAGAACACTGGAGCGGTGCACTACCAGGTGAGTATAATGTTAATAAAGAAGCTTGATCAGTGTCTTCGTTGCAAAAATATAAGTCCTTTTTTTCAAACAGTCCATGCAAAGCATCAGCCAACGCGTTTCGTTCAATTGATGAACTTCGTCAGGGCAAGCGTGAAGATTGACGAGTAGTGGCGAACAGTGCTTCGTTGCGGAGAGGTTCTTGTGGCCCAATCTGGTCCGGGCCCTGGTCAGAAATGAAGGCCAGGTTTGTCGGTCTTTGGACTGTGTCAGTTGCGTGGACCTCCTTGATAAGAGCCCGCTTAGTGTTCCTGCAGTCAGGCGCAACTTCGTCTCGACTCACTATTCATTTATAGAGCACAACTTTCTCCCAGCTGGCATCTTGGTGCTGATAAGTAGAGATACATGAAAACAAGTTACAATGCTGTTCCTGAGCTCTCAATCTAGTTTCCCTTATTGCGCCTCCAAGATTACACATCTAGTAAAATATGTCATACAATACTGTGCTAATTGTTCAGTAATAATCATCAGTACATGTCTAGGTGCCTGCCCATCACTCAGCAATCCACAGTAACTGGTCAGACCTGTCACCCTTCACCTATCAATCCTCAGAGGATGCTAAGGGTTGCTGCCACCCCCCCATCTGATAGCAACCCTCAGTCAAAGCTCTGATCTGGTACCCATCACCTATTTATCCCTTCAAGATCGAGAGATAATTTCTAGTGCATAAAAACTGAGAGGGACCATGTGATAGATACGCTAACTGTGAGGAATCCTCACTCACTGCTATATCCTCTGTGAATTTTGTTTTGCACACGATTCCATTACTATTATTATTTTCCATTTTGATTATTAAATGTCTACAAAGACTGATATAGTCTATCATCTTTTACCCAAGCGGAGGTCAGGATAGAATACGTGCCGGCACTCCACTCTATATCTATCTATTTTTTTAGCTTAAAACTACTCTCTGTACATCAGTCCTTTCATAGCACTACTGATCTTTGCTGATGTATTCTACAATTAAACATGTTATGTTCTTCATATTTGTCATTCCTCCATTTTAATTCTCCTTCCCTTACTTGTCTTTTCCAAACATAGTTTTGTGGACATTAGCTGCTTTTCTATTCACAACATACATAACCGAAAACTAAATGTGCAGAAAATATTGACCCCAAAACAGTGATGGGTGGTGTAAGAAGTTGGAATATAAATTGGGGCGGGTGACTACCCAACTCGGGGAATAATTACAACCCTTGTCAGGGTGAACCCTTAAAGTCACTGAATTAACCTGCACTCAACCCAATGGTAGCTATGGTACAGAGCAGGCAGGCTTAACTTAGGGTGATGTGTAAAGTATTTATGCAGTACCAAAACAGTATTAGAGTCGAAATGCAGAACAATAAAAATCCCAAAATGAATTAGGAAAATAGAGTAAAATGTAATAAAGAAAATGATAAAAATTCAATAAGGGTGACCAGAGATATACATTTTTAAAGTTTTAAGTAGGAATAGCGCCAAGAAGCATAAAGTGCTAATGATAGTCAACAGCCACAGTAGGTCAGGACCTAGGCGCAACAAGAGGCCTACTGCGATGGAGCGGGCGTTGTATACACTAGGGCTGGGCGTAGTGGGCGTAGCGGGGCTACGCGGAGTGCCACGGAGACGGAACCAATCTCCGCACACTCCGCGTAGCTCCGCTACGCGCCACCCGCCTCCCACCGCGCTATTAAAACGTTAAAAAAAATCTATTTAAAACTCCTTACCTTATCGGCAGCGTCACCGGGCTTCCCTCTTCCTCCATCTTCATGAAAAATGCGCGGGTGCCCCAGCGCATGCGCATTCCTCGCGAGAAATGCGCAGGCGCCCGCGCATGCACAGTTTTCATGAAGAAGTCGCGATAGCGGAAGAGGGCAGCCCGGGGACGCCGCCGATAAGGTAAGGAGTTTTAAATAGAGTTTTTAAACGTTTTAATAGCGCGGGTGGGAGGCCAACTCCGCTCCGCCGCGAGTGTGCGGAGATTTGCCTGCTCCACCTACTTCGCGGAACAGGCAAAATTCCGCACATTCCGTGGGCGGAAAGGAGTTGTCCGCCCACCCCTAGTATACACCAGCCAGATTTGTACTTGTCAATGCCTTTAATCCTTTGAGTGCCAATCCATCACAGGAGTACACTTCTAAAGCCCCAGAGGACCTCAGGTGCATCACTTAGCGGCTCACAAGGTGTCAGTCAGAGATCAAACAGCAGGGTCCAGTCCAGGCCCAGTTGTCATTAGTCAGCTGAGCAGTTGCAGGAAAAGGCCTCTTGTAGCTTATTGGGTCCCAATAGCTTTAAAAGGAGGTTAGCTTTATGACCCTTGGAGTCCACTTCTTTGTCCTGTGTAGAAGAGAGAGCAGGTCTGGTCCTTTCAGGGCTCTTCTCAGGTCACAGACAGTAGTTTTAGTCTGATCTTCCTCAGTTCCAGGAGTCTTCTGAAGTGGGTGTCTGGAGGTGGCACATTTATGCCTGGCAAGAGCTAATGGGTGAGATTGCCTCCTGACCTGTCACGTAGAGTTTATATTCAAGCACAATTTGACAATATAATGTCAAAAAGGATGCTCACAACCCCATACTGCATATTTGGTCAGGTCCAGAGAAGTTATCTTTGCCCATTCTGGTCAGCCTATTGTTTGCTGCTGGGAGGCATTTCATACCTATTCACAACTATTCAAATGCTAGTTACTGGCCAGCAGAAGTGGAAGAGCAAATGTAAATGGACCTCAAGAGGCTGTAGGAAGGGAAAAGGTAACTTTCTAAAAGTACCTTTTACTTAATGTTTATCAAAAATCTGACTATACCATTGAATTGGGTTTTTAATGTCTATACAAATAGTTGTTTCATTAATTTTCTAGCTACTTCAATTCTGAAAATGATCATTATTAAATCTAAAAATGTAACCCGATGGTTCCCTGTTGAACAGCTAGCCAATCTAGAGTTAAAATAGCTTATGTGACTTTGCTATTGTAAGGAAATGTTTAACATTAAATTCCTACATATCCTACTTTTAAATACCATGCACCCTGCCTTGTGGGCAATAAGACCTATAGAGGAGTGAAATACAAATATGTTAAAGGAAGGTTTTGACCTGCCAAAATGGGTTTGACAGGTCAAATTTGCAGTTTAAACTGCAACATCCAGGCTAAAAATGGTAGGCCTGTTGTCATGTTTCCACTGTCACTGTAGTAGATGGCATAATAGGTGCTACAGTCTATTAGTGACAGTTAACTTACCAGCCCTGGGTACCCTTTGTACCACATGCTTGGGATGTACAGCTAGGTTAAGTATGCCAATTAGGAGTATGCCAATTTCACAATGTTGAAAGAGGGAGCACAGGCACGTTATCACTGGTTAGCAGGGGTAAAGTGCACAGAGTTCTTTAGTGAGCAAAAATATAGGAAATTGCAAATTATGGAAAATCTGAGGTGCACTTGCATAAATGGCCAATGTCCCACAGGTGGAAACATTTGAAACAATCTTAATTAGTCTGGATAGCATACTAGTCCATTGCTATGTCATTATAAACATTTACTAATCAAAAGCATATTAGTCTTGGCACTGTGACAAAAAGAGGTAGTTCAGCATGAAATGCAAGACCAAGTCAAATATAAACCCATAGGTGCTTCTACCGTATTGGGCCTGATAGGTAATGTGCAACTTCTTTGAGCAATGCAAACATTGGGGTCCTGTTTGAGTGTATGCCAGGGACCATATTGTACAAAGTGCCCCGGGGCTCAAAAAGGTGTGTGTGCCTATTCTTTGCACCTCTGTGGCATTTTAGTATTACAGAAAAGATCAGGCCAGCACAAGGTGTGCACCAATGCAATCAAAACAAGCATTCACAATGCAATAGGTCTCGCAATTGCAAGATTTTGAGGTATTGGCGTTGTAAATGGCAATGTCTTTTATAATATTAAAATGCATTGTCATTTACAATACCAATAGGTCAAACTTTTGCAAAAGTAAGACCTATTGCATTGTAGAGCGCAGTCTCAGTGAATTGGGCGCCGTGCTCACCAATAAAGTAAAAAAGTAAAAAAAAAAAACCAGAGCACGTTGTCCCTGAAACGGGCTCCACGCTTCACATTATAGTTAAAAAAAATAATTAAACTGAGCGCGGTACGGAGCCGCACTCAGCATGCATATTTATAAAAAATAAAAAAAATAAAAGGTGGAAGAACGTAGCCACTGTGCCATGAGTGCTGTGGTGGTAGGGGGCAGCCACTTTTAAAGTTAAAGCAGCATAGTGCTCTATACGAAAAGCTGCCACCATTGTCCTGTGTGGGCGCGCTGCAGATACAAAAAAAAGCAGCCACCATTGTCCCCATTAGTGAATAAACAAAATAGTTCTCACCCACTTATAATGCAGACCGTGTAACAAGCCAAGTAAAAGGTCCAGTCATTATGGGAGGTAACAAATGCAGACAAGGCGGTACCAAGGAGGGACTAACAAGCCTACTTACGAATCAGAAGCCGCATTTACGAGGGACAATGACACAAGCTAATGACAAATATGGGCGGAGAGTGGGAGGGGCTTCCAGTGTATACCACAATACAGCATGCCTTGCAGAGCGAGCAGCGCATGCGTGCTGCCCTTAGGCTCGACCTAAAAAGCAGGTTACCTCATTTGCACGAGGGCCTAACTTCATGCAAATAAAGGAGACCTTTTGTAATTGTGCCTGAATCATTTTATAGCTACAGATGCAATGTCAAATAAACTTTTGGGAGGCACACTGATTGCCTACCACATAGAAGGTGGTGCACAGTCTATGCACCCCTAACAGTGCTCCTTGGGAGAAAATTGTGGAGGTTCCCCTGCAGACAGGTGCAATAACACACTGCACCCATGTGAAGTGAAGTCTCTGACTGCTGTTGAAACAAGGCCAGTCTGTGGTCCTTCCTTTCTCTAATGCACTGCCCTCAACCCAGGAGCAAACCTTCAGAGTTTGTTCCTGTGCTGAAGTCAGCTTTTTTGTAATTGTGCACAGTGTCCTGGTCTGAACCAGAAGCACTGAGTTAAGGATATAGTTGCAGACTGAGACAGTGCGTCTGATATATAATTCTTTCTCAGGAGGGTTAGTGACGGAACCTGTTATATATGTATTGCTACTTTTTACCAGCAGCCTTGGTTTACTCTCCACTCACTTTATTAGTTTATGTCAATATGTACTACATTGCTTAATTAATATAACCTTTCTTGTAGAAATGGTGCAAATGATAAATACAATAGAACCAGCTTAACATATGTACCTAAAAACAGTTCTAAATTGTTCAGTTCACTTTAATAATGCTGCTAATCAAACCAACACTATGGACCTTAAGAAAAAGTCCCTATTGTGAGGTCAAACTTGTAGAAATGGACCACAATGGATCACAATGAATCACAATGGCTTACCATAAACTCAGCTATTGATGAAGCCAAGTAACAAGCATAACAGGCATTATCACATGAATCAGGATAATAAATTGTGCGGCAACCCCCACACCTGATATTTTACGGCATGGACATTTCATCAGGCAATCAAAAAATCCCACTAGTGCTAAAAGCTGCTGTGGAAAGTAGTTCATTTTGTAATCTCATTATCCTGCTCTTCTAGGCGCATTTTTACAGTAAACGCATAGGGAACATAGATTGAGTAGCATGTTACTAAAACATCTTGGACTGTGGCAAAAGGGATGGCAATCCATCTTACACTGATTTTGCATTATGCATAATAGGAAACAGAGAAAATAGATATTGATGAAAGTCCACACTGTATAAGGTGCAACAGTATCAAACTAAGGGATACTAAAAGTACTGCTCTATTACTGCCATAACTATGATTTTATCTGTTAAATTCAGCCCATATTGTATTATTGATATTCTTCTTCAATGTATTTTTTTATGTTGCATTACGTGAAACTTTGATGTTTTCTCCATTTGTATTCAATAAACTCATCTTTTAAAACTTAAAAGTACTGCCCAGGGGTCACTCCCTGGTGAAGACCAGCACCAGGCTGCTGTTTACTTGACTGAGCAACCCATTCAAAAGCTGTTAAATGTTCAAGCATTTGTTTTTTATTGTAAAGTAAAAGAAGCAAAAAAAGGTATCCTGCACCACCCATCTTTAGGAACACCTTCATATTTAAGGACATTTGAAATACACATTACAAATATTATATCGCCTCTTCAGAATTCAAAAAAGTGTATTTCCCTAACATGTGGAAGCGTTTCACCTTAGTGCATTATATGATATCACTGCATTGAGAGGCATTTATGAAAAGTGATAGCTTGCAGAGATGTAGTTAGAAACATTCATGCCTCCCCAGCCCTGGCAACAATGCCATTAGTGAACCAAGAGCCAAGTAATTTGTCCTGTGCACCCTCTGGTTGGCCTCGGTTGTTATTATACATGGAACAGCATTAAATCAAGCTCGAGAGAAGGTTTTGTACCAGCACATTCTGAACTCAAATTTCAAGGTGCTCTCATAAGTGATAATAAACAACAAGCATTGGCATAGCCAATAGGTCTCGCTTTTGGGACCTTATAAGTATTTAGTTATGCAGCACAATATCCTTGGTGCAATAACATCAACTGTTGCATGGCTAAAAACTTATAAGGTTCCAAAGGCGAGACCTATTGGCTATGCCAATGCTTGTTTTAATTGTTTGAGAGAATATTTGTGCTGGTCATGTTTATGTGTGTGTTCGTTTTTTATTTTGCCTAACAGAGTCTTTTTGCAGTAATTTAAACTTCAGCGGGGGCGGCTCAGGCCCGAGGTACATCTTTTAAGAGTCTTAGCGGGATTGGATCCTGGGCCGGCCATTGTGTCAAGGATCACACGGCTCGACTTAAGTCCGCCGTACAAAAGTAGTGATAAGGAGGTGAACTCGGAGCTGACTGGCGAGATTACAGGCCCTGGAGACGGCGGTATCAGCAGCAAAGCTCCCCGCGGGGTCCCAGTCACAGAGAGGGGCTGATCAGACAGCTAAGGTTCAAGAAAGGGAGGCCCATGGAATGGAATGTGAGAGCAGCGCCGAGGAGACGGAGAGCAGAGCGGTGTGTGCTGAAGAACACAAGCAGAGCAGAGTGTGCCCCCGAGCTAGACGGTTCTGAGACAGTGACCGGCATGGCACTGAGGCCTGGAAAGTAACTTCAGTAACGGAGCAGAGAGGCGGAGAAAGCGTGACGTAGACTCGTGGAAGAGAGAGCGGAGGCCCCTTCTAACACTAACGTGACAGCAAAGAGAGGGGGCTGCCGCGTGTCACTGAAGGAGGGGCCACCTCCTGAGTAGGATTAAACTACGTACACTGGGCATGGGGAGAGGGAGTGGGAGAAGGGAGGGGTGTGTGAGAGCAGAGAGAAACCATTAACAGCGCGGCGCTCGTAAAAGGGCGCTGTGCTGATTATGTTACAACAAGCCAGGACTATTGTCTTTGTCAATGGCTGTTAGATGCATAAGATAAAAAACAAGCCAGCGAAGGTCTGGTGTAACAAGCACGGAGGAGCGGGGCGAGCGAGCGCGGCAGCCTGCAAAGCAGTCCCAAAACGCTCGTAGCGTCGTGGCTGGCCTTTGGATGAGTACGCACGGCAGACATGTGTTTCCACTTATCGCGCCCGCGTCTGGGCACGATAATTGGAAACACATGTTTGCCGCGCGTACCCATCTCAAAAAGGCCAGCCACGACGCACGAGCGTTTCTTGGACTGCTTTGAAAACTCACTTACAATAAGTCTTCGCCTCTAAGCAGCGCTTGCGCGCTACTCGAGGCTCGACCTAAAAAGGAGGCAAAGTGAAATAAAACATTTATCTAGGATCAAGTGGGGAATCCAGGCTGAATAGCAGGTTTTGTGATTTCATATTGAAGAATTAAATTAAAGAAACGTGTTCTGCATTTTTAGTAAAGACATTCTGTAAATATACCCCTACCCTTAATCTAGGATCATGAAATAAAGACAATTTTGAAATTCCATCAGTCAGTCACTATAAATGGGGTGGAAGAGCCTTCCTTGTTCAAGGTGCTGAACTGTGGAAGAAACTGTACTTGGAAATCCAGTTGAGAGAGAGGAGTTGGCCTAACGGCTAGGGCGGTCAACCTCGACTCTGGGGAACTGGGTTCGAGTCTCGGCAATGATGCTGAACATCCTGTGATTCTGGGCAAATCACGTAATCTCCCCGTGCCTAACAAAAATGAAGGTGTCCTCATGTAACGCAACTGGTGCTATGTAAAGCGCTCTGATACCCGATGCCTTCGGGTCAAGTTTGCGCTATATAAAACTCCGTAAAAAAAAAAAAACCCTCCCAGATTAAATTCAGGAAATTACAGAAAATCTGGGGCCAGATTTATCATCATTTGGTACAACGCAGCAAGACAACTTGCTGCGCCATGTGGAGTTACTACGCTGGTGCACTTGTGGCTGCCAAGCTTCATCATAGGCACCCATTCGCCATGGTGCAAGGGTGCCTGTGTTATAGCCAAGGATGTTTTTTATGCAGGAAGGGACACCTTTCTCCACAAAAACAATTCTGAGAGGCATTTTCCTCTTAGTATGCTTTCTGCAGAACACAGCACACGTAGATAGAGGAAATGAAGAGGAGAAATAAACATCTATCTCCTCGTTATGCCTCACTCAGGAAGTAGTAGCATTTTGACACATTAACAAGTTTACTAGTTGCTGTAAAGCTGGGAATGCACCAAAAACTGTGGGTGGAATTCAGTGCTTTATTTGAGAAGGTGGTTTCTAGTGCTCAACCTTAATATTAGCCCCGGTCCTAGTGATAGTCCACCACATAGTGGCGCTGTCTGTCAAAGTGTTTAATAAGTCTATCTGCATTAAAAATGAATACCTGCCGCTCACACCATTATTATTGCTTTGGGTGGCCTAGAATGGTCTTAATTGTCACACATGTAGGAGTAGTTATGTAGACACTGTCATTGGCAGCGGAGGCGGGGTAAATGATGGTGCAGGCTGCACTAGCCTCTCAGCAGGGACCCGACACTTACCTTTTTACAAATTAAGCACTGGGGTGGATGAATGGGAACACACACTCCACCCATGGAATGCCTTCCCCACACAAAGGAACGCAAGGCAGCGACATGCACTAACTTGCATTACTCCAGATTCACTATGCCAAGCAAGGTGGCTCTGTGTGGCATGGTAAATCTGACTTAAGGGCTTGTGTTGCCTTGTGTCGTGTTGCGTGATGCAAGGGCAATGCAAGCCCTTGATAAATCTGGGGGATACCAAAGGGGATGATGGACGGAGCGTTAGAGCAAATCAAACACTCACCCCCAGTCAACTGATCTGGGTTTAATCCATCATCATTCTTTAGCTCACTCCACCACCCCAGTTCAGACATGGCCATATGCAAATCAGTCTGACCCTGTGCCTCATGGGAACAGTCCAGCCCGAACTGCCAAGCCATGTCTTCCCTGGACCGGAAACAAGCATCCTGGGACCGGTTTCGGGTTCATAACCCTCATCAGCCAGGCTATCTTGAATCCAGTGGCAAAGTGAGCAAGGGACCCACGTCTGGGCATACCCTGCCAACTTAGGGTGAACAAAGCGATACCAAAGGGGATGATGGACGGAGCATTAGAGAAAATCAAACACTCACCCCCAGTCAACTGATCTGGGTTTAATCCATCATCATTCTTTAGCTCACTCCACCACCCCAGTTCAGACATGGCCATATGCAAATCAGTCTGACCCTGTGCCTCATGGTAACAGTCCAGCCCGAACTGCCAAGCCATGTCTTCCCTGGACCGGAAACAAGCATCCTGGGACCGGTTTTGGGTTCATAACCCTCATCAGCCAGGCTATCTTGAATCCAGTGGCAAAGTGAGCAAGGGACCCACGTCTGGGCATACCCTGCCAACTTAGGGCGAACAAAGCGATACCAAAGGGGATGATGGACGGAGCGTTAGAGCAAATCAAACACTCACCCCCAGTCAACTGATCTGGGTTTAATCCATCATCATTCTTTAGCTCAATCCACCACCCCAGTTCAGACATGGCCATATGTAAATCAGTCTGACCCTGTGCCTCATGGGAAAAGTCCAGCCCGAACTGCCAAGCCATGTCTTCCCTGGACCGGAAACAAGCATCCTGGGACCGGTTTCGGGTTCATAACCCTCATCAGCCAGGCTATCTTGAATCCAGTGGCAAAGTGAGCAAGGGACCCACGTCTGGGCATACCCTGCCAACTTAGGGTGAACAAAGCGATACCAAAGGGGATGATGGACGGAGCGTTAGAGCAAATCAAACACTCACCCCCAGTCAACTGATCTGGGTTTAATCCATCATCATTCTTTAGCTCACTCCACCACCCCAGTTCAGACATGGCCATATGCAAATCAGTCTGACCCTGTGCCTCATGGGAACAGTCCAGCCCGAACTGCTAAGCCATGTCTTCCCTGGACCGGAAACAAGCATCCTGGGACCGGTTTCGGGTTCATAACCCTCATCAGCCAGGCTATCTTGAATCCAGTGGCAAAGTGAGCAAGGGACCCACGTCTGGGCATACCCTGCCAACTTAGGGCGAACAAAGCGATACCAAAGGGGATGATGGACGGAGCGTTAGAGCAAATCAAACACTCACCCCCAGTCAACTGATCTGGGTTTAATCCATCATCATTCTTTAGCTCACTCCACCACCCCAGTTCAGACATGGCCATATGCAAATCAGTCTGACCCTGTGCCTCATGGGAACAGTCCAGCCCGAACTGCCAAGCCATGTCTTCCCTGGACCGGAAACAAGCATCCTGGGACCGGTTTCGGGTTCATAACCCTCATCAGCCAGGCTATCTTGAATCCAGTGGCAAAGTGAGCAAGGGACCAACGTCTGGGCATACCCTGCCAACTTAGGGCGAACAAAGCGATACCAAAGGGGATGATGGACGGAGCGTTAGAGCAAATCAAACACTCACCCCCAGTCAACTGATCTGGGTTTAATCCATCATCATTCTTTAGCTCACTCCACCACCCCAGTTCAGACATGGCAATATGCAAATCAGTCTGACCCTGTGCCTCATGGGAACAGTCCAGCCCGAACTGCCAAGCCATGTCTTCCCTGGACCGGAAACAAGCATCCTGGGACCAGTTTCGGGTTCATAACCCTCATCAGCCAGGCTATCTTGAATCCAGTGGCAAAGTGAGCAAGGGACCGACGTCTGGGCATACCCTGCCAACTTAGGGCGAACAAAGCGATACCAAAGGGGATGATGGACGGAGCGTTAGAGCAAATCAAACACTCACCCCCAGTCAACTGATCTGGGTTTAATCCATCATCATTCTTTAGCTCACTCCACCACCCCAGTTCAGACATGGCCATATGCAAATCAGTCTGACCCTGTGCCTCATGGGAACAGTCCAGCCCGAACTGCCAAGCCATGTCTTCCCTGGACCGGAAACAAGCATCCTGGGACCGGTTTCGGGTTCATAGCCCTCATCAGCCAGGCTATCTTGAATCCAGTGGCAAAGTGAGTAAGGGACCCACGTCTGCGCATACCCTGCCAACTTAGGGCGAACAAAGCGATACGAAAGGGGATGATGGACGGAACATTAGAGCAAATCAAACACTCACCCCCAGTCAACTGATCTGGGTTTAATCCATCATCATTCTTTAGCTCACTCCACCACCCCAGTTCAGACATGGCCATATGCAAATCAGTCTGACCCTGTGCCTCATGGGAACAGTCCAGCCCGAACTGCCAAGCCATGTCTTCCCTGGACCGGAAACAAGCATCTTGGGACCGGTTTTGGGTTCATAACCCTCATCAGCCAGGCTATCTTGAATCCAGTGGCAAAGTGAGCAAGGGACCCACGTCTGGGCATACCCTGCCAACTTAGGGCGAACAAAGCGATACTAAAGGGGATGAAGGACGGAGCGTTAGAGCAAATCAAACACTCACCCCCAGTCAACTGATCTGGGTTTAATCCATCATCATTCTTTAGCTCACTCCACCACCCCAGTTCAGACATGGCCATATGCAAATCAGTCTGACCCTGTGCCTCATGGGAACAGTCCAGCCCGAACTGCCAAGCCATGTCTTCCCTGGACCGGAAACAAGCATCCTGGGACCGGTTTCGGGTCCATGATGTTTTTCGAGTGAAATCCACCTGCCTGTGCCTAAATCATACGGCTAGCAAGATGCATTATTTTTAAGAGACAATAGACTGCTACAGAGTGTATGAGCTTTATAACTAACCACAAATAAACACATACATAAATAATGTTTTTTCCTTAGCACAATGTGTTCCGAAGTATGTGTGTAGCCAGCTTGTGCGGGGTTAGGAAAATTCTAAAAGTTTTTTTAGAGCTGTTTTCATTTTTTTCTCCATATTTTCCCATGTGTAGTGTCCCATTTACACAGAGGCTATGAAAAAGGCTGTTCTGTGCACACTTTCTGCAACATTTATGTCTGGTTTAATTAGGTTTATGTTTCAAAGTACATGGAAGTGTGGGAAAGGCAACGCAAATATTTGGAAATTGCTACAAAGATAAAGCTCTGTAGGTGTTTACCTAATTTGCACAGACTACTCCTCTGACATCCTTCCCCAGGTATTGCAAATGCATTAAAATCTGCACCCATAGTTGAACATCCACACTCGTGAAAAACTCACCTGCGGTGCCTTTGTGAATCACAATCTGATTTTGCATAAAGATATTTCCACTTTTTTTTACACGTCTGCTTCATGCTCCAAAAAAAAAATGTAAGTTGGGTGCGGTAACTATGTTTTATTGGAAGTAGTCTTTTTTAGCATTTTATTTATAAATAGTGATATATAATTTTAATATCATTTGTGAACAGCCTCAAGTTTTTTCTATAGAAATTTAAAAAAAATTCTCACATTCTCACACATTCCCCTACTTATTTGAAGGGTCTTTGTTCATAACAAATGCAATGAATACTGAACAGCCAAGGGATAGATAGGTTATGATTTTTCTGGCAGTCTTTCAGTGCTTAATTTGTGTCTTCAGATGTAGGTGGTGGGTACAGGCCCACATTTTTGGTGTCCAGCACATATTATTCCTCTTGAAACTTTAACCCGAAGTAAGAAAGCGAAAGAAGGGGGAAGGGAAGAGAAGAGAAGAGAAGAGAAAGGTAGGAAACCGTAAAAAGGTAGAAAGGAGGGTTACATGGATCTTGTAAGAATAAGCTACAGACAGGAAGTGAGGAGTGGTGAAAGAAAGAGGCATGGGGCGGAATCAAGGCTGGGTAGCCTTGGAATGGGATTTTATATATATATATATCTATATCAGTGGCGGCTGGTGACATTTGAAAGTGGGGGGCGTAAAAGTTTTGGATGAATGGTTGATAGGCATCCGAGTGCTTCAGTGCGTTGGAAGACTAGGGTCAGTGTCTATAATGTAGTACTTTATTCCCATTTGTGATGGGAGGAAATAACATTGCTGTAATTGTGTGTGCACAAGAGCAAGATGGGCACACAAATGGGAGGCTCCTGCAGGCAAGGGACATAATCCTTTTTTATTTTTTTATTTTTATTGAGCAGAGCATCAAGGGCAATAGATGACATATACGCAAGCATATTAAACTTTGTTCGTGCTAAAATCATTCACTTCATCATTTCCAGGTAGCAAACAATGGTTCAGTAAAACTATCTCTATTTACTTTTAACAAACACGGCTATCAGAGACACTTCTAAAATACCAAAGTGCCATAGTGCTATAGTGCAAGAAAAAAAGTGCAAGTGCTAGTGCAAAACGTGTGAAACAATCACAATTTTAAAGTGCAAAAGTGCTTAGCAGCATACATTTCTAAATCCTCCAAATACTTTAGACCCAATAGACCATCAATACAACTCCAGATTGCGAATAGTATTATCCCTCTATTGGGTTTTCCACCTTACTTAAAAACTTCCACTTCTTTTCAAATTTTCTGGAAGCTCCCACCCGCTTTGCGTACGCTTCTTCAAAAGCCCATGTCCTTTTCATTTTATTCAGCCATTTGTCATAGGTGGGAACTTCCCTAGACCTCCAATTTTGTAAAATTAGAGAGCGGGCCACTGAACAAGTAATAGAAAGAAAATTCGCTTCGGCTTCCGTTAAAAATGTTCTATCTTTGCACACACCAAACAGGGCGGCTTCAGCCTCCGGCGATAGCCTCTTCTCAAATGCCCGATTTAGAGCCAAAAAAATTGCCTCCCAAAAAAGCACTAATCTCGGACACAAAAAGAAAATGTGGAGCCAACCCCCTTCTCTGTCAGCCTGACACCGAAAACACCTATCTTCGGCTTCCGAATATCTTTTCTTTAGTGCACTCGGGGTAAGGTAGGCCAACCATCGGGATAGAAAGGCCATCCTTTTGTAATTGGCTGCTCTCAGAGACTTACTTCCCGGAGGCATAAGGTTTTCCATTCGGGGATGGAAAAAGTACAATGTGTTTCACGGGTCAACTTTTCCAGATGGTTCTCAATTAATGGAAGTTGGCCCTGATTTCGCAGTAAACGATACCAATTCCCTAGCCCACTTAATTTGGCTCCAAAGAGCGCTATCACCAATTTATTCGGGGTGTCAAAAATTCCTTTCCTACTTTTAACGAAATAAACAATTTGTAGATATTCAAAAAAGGTGGGCCTCCTCTGGCTCCCATCCCTCAATGCCACCTCATGCCAAGAGATCATCCTGTTCTGTATTGAAAAGTCTCTTAGCGCCCCAAGCCCGCAACCTTCCCAATGCTTCAAGTGACTTGCTTGAATTTGGAGGCCAAGGCTCTTACATTCTTGTAACTTTAAATACTGAAACCCGGTAGAGCCCGTCATTTAAAAAAAAGCCTGGAGTCTAAAAGAGTAATCCTTAAGTGTTTTGTACCGAGTTTTTTTCGGCAATTTGGAGGTTTTTAGAAATATTAAAATCTGAGAGACGGTTTCCTGTACCATTTTTTCAACAAAAAATTTATCTCTAACACCCTTTGAGCCCATTAAACCCGCCAATAGTTCCAAGAAAGCAGCATCATAGTACGTTTTTAAATGGGGTAGAGCCAAGCCTCCTTGCTCAATCGTTAATTGAAGTGATGTAAGTTTCACCCTTGGGGTTTTCTTTCCCCAAACAAACTGTCTTATTAGGGTTTCCATTTCTTTGAAAAAGCATGTCTTAATTTTAATAGGAACGTTAATAAATAAAAAAGTAAGTAACGGCAATACGGACATCTTAATAAGGGAAACCCTACCCACTAAGGTTAAAGGAAGTAACAACCACTGATCTAAAAGTCTTCTTATTCTTTCCAGCATTCTTACATAATTCAAATTATATAGCTGTTGATATTGATTGGACACAAATATCCCCAAGTATCTAATTGGGTCTGACTTCACAGCTTGCTTTACTAAATTCCCTCAATACTGCTTCCAAATTATAATTAGTAGGCTTCAAATATAAAATAATATCGTCCGCAAAGAGTTTTAGTTTGGCCATGTCCTGGATTGGGGGCTTGATTGCAACATTATTACGTATTTTAATAGCCAGCGGTTCTATAAAAAAGGTCAAACGTAGGGGGGAAAGCGGGCAACCTTGTCTTGTCCCCCACTTAATCTGTACTACACCTGCCCGTTTCATATTAATCACTACCTGGGCTTGGGCCCCCTGGTAAATATTATGTAGCATTGCAATTACCTGAGGGGGGAAACCAAATTGGCGGAGTGCAAAGAAGAGGGTATTCCAATTCACCAAATCGAATGCTTTCTCAGCATCGACCATCGTTATACAGGCCGGAATAGAGTTGGTGTTACAAAAATCCAGAGCCTGTATTAAAAATTCGGTATTGGCTACCATAGATCTTCCTGCTATAAAACCTGCCTGATCTTTGTGAATTACATCCTGTGCCGCCATTAAAAAATGCTCAGCCCATACCTTCATAAAAATCTTGTAATCTGAGTTGAGGAGGCTAATAGGCTTGTATGAGTTTAAATCTTTCGGGTTCTTATCCTTTTTTACGAAGCATATAACAATTGCCTCTTTGAAGGCCAGAGGAACCTGGCCCCCATTCATAATGTGATTAAAAAGTTTTTGCATCTGTGGAATTAATTCTTTTGAAAAAGTCTTATAAAATTCTATTGGGAACCCATCTTCCCCACACGCCTTAGCCCCGGCGGTTGCCTTAATAGCTGCCCCAATCTCGGCGGTGTTTATCTCGGACTTTAATTGATCGATCCGAGGACCAGGTAATCTTGGATTATCTACATTCTCAAAATACTCGTGCATCATCTCCTCTCCCACCTGATACTCAGTGGTATAAAGTTGCTGAAAATGCTCTAGAAAAATCCGCGGGATCTCTTCCCTATTAGTTACCTCCAATCCAGTCTTAGGATCATTAACCTTCAATACGAGGGATGCCTCCTGTTTAGTTTTTGTGGAGCTGGCCAGCAATTTGCCGACCAGCTGGCTATCTTCATAAATCTTTTGTAGGAAGGTTCGGGAGCTATTGATCTCTTCTAAGACAAAAAAATCTCTCAGGGCCTTTCTAGCTTTCTCCAGCTGCTGTGGACATGACCGGGTCCTCTGGGCATAAACCCTCTCCACTGCTCCCTGCAATTCAGCTATTTTCGTCCACCGTGCACTAGATTGGGCGGCCGAAAAGGAGATTATTTGCCCGCGTGCTGCAGCCTTAAAGCCCCCCCAGATCGCAAAGGGTTCAGCCGTTTCTGCATTAATCCTAAAAAATTCAGAGATCCATACTTTAAAATTCTCCACCCATTCCTGATCCTGGAGGAGAAGGCGGTCCAGCTGCCACCTGGGTCGCTCTTCTCTCCCCATGCCAAGTTCGAGGTCAAGCCCTACATAAGCGTGATCCGAGAAAGGGTTTGTCCCAATGTCTGCCCTTGAAACAAGGAGGGATCTAGATGTTAAAAAAAAATCTATTCGAGAAGCAGTCTCATAGCAGTGTGAGTGACAGGTAAAAGTTTTTTTATCCAAATTAATACTCCGCCAAGGATCTATTAATTGGTACTCGTGTCTAATAGCCTCAATAATTTTTTTCGTATCTGGTTTCAATTGTTTTTATTTTTATTTGAGGTATCTTTCTTTAAATCCTGTATGTAATTAAAATCCACACCGATGATAATTTGCCCCGGTGCCCCCCTTAGAAGTTCATTAATCTTAACCAAACTTGAGGCATCGTCTATGACTGGGCCATAATAGTTTATGAAATTTAGAATCCTCCCCTTCAGCTTAGCTACTACCCAAAGCCATCTCCCCTGTGGATTGCGATGAATTTGTTCAAATTCCCATGGCAGTTTTTTAGAAAAATAAATGGCAACCCCTCTCATGGCCAGGCCTGAAGATGCAAAAAACGCATCTGAAAAGACCCGGGGTATATATAATTTAGGTGAATTAGTTTTTAGATGCGTTTCTTGAAAAAACAAAACGTGGGGACTCAGTGAGGTAAGCCATCTAATGAGCCCACCATATTTTTTCTTATTCAGCATTCCATTAACATTAATAGACAAAGTCCTACATATATTAGCCATTTCTATTTGTTAGATAAACTTTTTGGTAGCTCAGAAAAGGAACCTGTATATACCACTGTCTGCCTGTTTTACTATTGCTCTTTTTTCCTAGGACGAACATTCCCAGCATGCCCCTACTACTGCTCATTTTACTGCTCTGTCCCCCCCACCCACCTCCACCCCGAATCCCAAAAACCCACCCAAGAGATGCGGAGGTCCCCACGTGCCCCGCTACCCACATCTCTCCCTCCCTTCTTATAGCTCGGGTGCCCTGATCCTGCACCCTTAGTGATCTACCCACCCCCACACAGAGAAGAGACCCAGTAGACAAAACTCCAATATTCAAAACAAACTCATCTTGAAACAGTAATTTCTCTGAACAGCTCCTGAGCTTCTTCTACCCGCGAAAGCATATGACATTTTCCTTTCACCAGCACTCTTAATTTTGACTGTTGGGCAATGGATGCCTGCGCCCCCAGAGCTTTAAATAAGAACAGCAATTTTACAAATTCTTTTCACCTACGCGCCGCCCCCGCTGACATATCTGAAAAAATCCGACATTTTGTCCCTTCGTCGATAGCAAACTGTCTCTGCTGGATCGCTTTCGTCAAGATACTCTCTTTAATTCTATAATCAGTGAAGTTGATTAAAATGGTACGAGGGTACTTAGAATCTGGAATAGGATGGGCGGGAACTTGATGGGCCCTGGTTAGTGATAGATCCCCAGAGAAGTCTGGAAGCACTTTTTGTTTAATAAATGTCTCAACCCAGCGAAGGGTATTAGTGCCCTCCTTCCCCTCGGGTACTCCCACTATTTGGAGATTCGAGCGACGTGACTGATTTTCTAACTCTTCCAGTTTGATCTCCAGGGCGACTTTATCTGCCGTTACTTGACCAATTTTCTGAATTGTGGAGCTCATTTGGTCCTCCAGGTGGGCTATTCTAGACTCTGCTTCTTCAAGCCTAGCGGGAATACCAGTGATAGATTCTTCAATTTTTTCCAGCCTATGATGGAGAGCAGCTATCTCATGTACCTGGGACTTTTTCATTTCCCTAATCTCTTCCAGTATAAGATTAAGCAATGTTTTCACTTCCATCTGTTGTGAGTCAGCCCTCGAAGGATTATTTTGCAGAATATCGGTGATCTGACTTGAAAATTCCAGGCCCTTCTCCATTGATACACCAGTTATTTCCTGGAGTCTCTGCCCACTCTCTAGCAATTGTTGTTTAAGGATGTTATCTGTAATTGAAGATTGCTCAAAGAGTGGATGCTGTTCTGCTAAAGCACATGCGTTATCCTGACAAGGCGATGAGTTTCCCACCTCTACAAGGCTGATAGCCGGTAGTGCCAGAGGCGCAGATGGGACTTCATGCGGTGGTGAAATATACAGCCTTTTAAGGGATTCAATTGTTGTGTTTTCTTCTGGGGAAGCGGGCGGTGCTGGGCCAACCCCTGATGGATTTTGAGACACTACCGGCTGAATATTTTTTTGGCCGAACAATGGGAAGTCTTTATTATTCGCTACCTTGTTGTGCCCCGGGGTGGACTCCACAGCCGGACCCTTCTTTACCCCATGAGAATCGTCGATTACGGGGGCGGGGTCATCAACCCCTAGCGGATGACCAGATTGCTCCAATTGTGATTCAGCCGGCTCTTCTGTTGAGCTTTCAAAACTGGAGTTTAACTCAAGGCGACTTATAGCACCCGAGTCCTTTACCACGGATGGACACCCCTTAGCCTGAGCTAATTGTTTTTTTACTTTCATTCCAGTCGTAGCATCGACCCTGGCTACAACATTGGCTTGCTTTAAATGTCTTCCCATCTTCGTTCCTTCGCCCTTTTTTTTCCCCCGTTAGGCAACCTTTACTGTTCTCAGTTTTACACACTGTTGCCACTTCACTGATTTGGCTTTCTTACTTGCCCATCAATTTAAAAAAAAAAATTTGTTTGTTTTGGAAGCGACGAAGTGCCAGTCTTCTTCACCAACCTGCCGTCTTGACCTTTCCTTTGCTGCTGCTGCCACTGCTCCCCAAGTGTCTTGCTTAGCTCATTAAAAGTTTGCCTCCCTGCATCGCTCTTATTCCATTCGTGATGATACTGGCACTAGCACTGCTTAACTTAATTCAGACTCTGCCAGACACTGCCTCCTCAGACCTCGGATGAGCAAACGGCCGAGCAACACACCGGGCTTTTAAAGCTCTTTTTTTTTTTTTCGCGCTCTTACCCTCTTTGAGCGCGGAACGCAGCTGCCTTTTCAGTGCTCAACCACCGATGTTACTGGCCCTCCGCTGGCCCTCTGCCGTTTTGGGAGGGAGGGGTGGGGGGGGGAGCAGACCACAAACTCAGGAACTGTGTGTAAAAGGCCGCTTTATTGAAACAGGTGCACATAACAGTATAATTCCTCGGCAAACGCCTTACAAAACGAAACCTCGCTAATCAAACCATTTTCCTAACCCTGGACCCCACCCCCGCCCCTAACTTTTTCTTGAACCCGCCCCCACCCGTACATTACCACATTACAAAACATACAAAGCAATGCATCAACGTATAACCCTATAAATTCAACGCATTTGTTAAACAACCTCCCCTGCCTGCTCCTTACAACTGTCAATCACCCAACCTGTGTGTCCTAACTACAAATTAACCTGCCTACCCTTTCCCTGTCGATACTCCAAACTTCAACAATGATCAACAAACCTCTGCCAACCCTGGCAAACTTCCACTAAACCCCGCACAGCACCTGTTCCAAGCGACGATACATAGCCATAAACCCTGCTCACCTGTCCCAACAGAAGCCGCCTAACATAGAAAAAACCAAAAGGGGGCAAATTGCCCAGATGAAATATAAAAAACGGGAGGGGGGGAGGGAAAAATTACCAAAGCTCAAGCTCCCAGCCACCAGGTCACCAAAACTAAAATGGTGGCCGGGAGCAGGAGCCCAAAGGATTTATCCTTGGGCTCCAATTGGGCTATATACCAAAAGAAGCCCAAACCTCAAAATGGCTGTCTTGCAGACAGCCCCCACCCCCCCCGCCCCTCCCAAACTGCCCGGGGGGGAGACCTCCCTGCGGTCGGCTACCCCCAAGCCCCCTTGGGAGGGAGGGGTGGGGGGGAGCAGACCACAAACTCAGGAACTGTGTGTAAAGGCCGCTTTATTGAAACAGGTGCACATAACAGTATAATTCCTCGGCAAACGCCTTACAAAACTAAACCTCGCTAATCAAACCATTTTCCTAACCCTGGACCCCACCCTCCCCCTAACTTTTTCTTGAACCCGCCCCCACCCGTACATTACCACATTACAAAACATACAAAGCAATGTATCAACGTATAACCCTATAAATTCAACGCATTCGTTAAACAACCTCCCCTGCCTGCTCCTTACAACTGTCAATCACCCAACCTGTGTGTCCTAACTACAAATTAACCTGCCTACCCTTTCCCTGTCTTTACCCCAAACTTCAACAATGATCAACAAACCTCTGCCAACCCTGGCAAACTTCCACTAAACCCCGCCACCCAGAAAGCCAGGGGGGGAGGCAACTACCCCCCCCTTTCTGCCCCCCCACAGGTAGGCCGACTGTTCACAGTCTATGCGGAATGCATCTGGACGTTCAAGCATCTAGCCAACACTTCCCTAATCTCCAGTAAATAAAGGTCCATCCCAAGCCTGGATAAGTGCACTCCATCGTCCCTGAAAAATTCCACTGCCTCAAAGCGTATCTCCTTGTGCGCCACTTTTCCAAAGCCCAAACTCCGACAAAATCTGGAAATCTCAGTGTTCACCTTCCTACGCGCTCTGTCAATGGCCCTGGGATTCACCGCACCCCTCCAAACCCTGCGCGGAACCAGCTCCGTCCACAAAACGTGGCACCCAGACCAAAGTTCCCTTAATAGAGACAAATCCTTCTTCATTGCCCTCAACAGGACCACACCTTTCACCTCGCAAAGATCGTTCTCTCCCAAATGAATTAACAAAACATCCGGGCACTGGGCCCTTACCATCCACTTATTCAAGGCAGGTATCAATTCCTTCCAAGGCATCCCACCCTTGCCCTTCCAAACAACCTTAAACAGACGCTCATTGAAACCCAACATTGCTCCAAAATAACTCCGGCATGCCTGGACCTGGGCCCATTTGACGAACGAATGCCCCACTATCCAGATGGTTAGTTCCTTCGCTTGGGGCCCAGCCACTGAACCTGTAATGAGAGAAAATAGAATCAGATTCACAACACGGAGGGTGAAGCCAGCGCCTCCTCCGCATTCCTTCGCACATAGCGTCGAACACAGTCTGACGACCATCGCCCCAGTCGCATTATGTCCCCCTGAGACCATCCCCTGTTGTGCGCTTCTGTTGCTGCCCCAATCCTGAAAGAATGCGTCCCATACAGAGTACCATCCATCCCAATACTTTGCAAAGCCTTCCACAGCACCATGCGCAACTGGTAATCCGTCACCCTGGACCCGTTGTAATGCCGAAAAACCAAATCATCCCCAGATCCTCCTGACAAAGTCCCCCAGCGGCGGGCCCAATGAAGAGGGCAAGTAGAGACCGCTGCAGCTGCCTCTAACCAAACTCCCTTCCCTAGACGTCTCTGGTCCATTTTAGAACTGGCCAGCCATACATGTACCCCCTCTCCTCAACAAACACATCTTGCCAACGAACGCCTCTCCTGGCCCGGTTACCTAAAAGTTCGGAGACTCTGAACGCCCAAAAACATCCACACCATAAGGGTGGAGAACAAACATGCCTCAAAACCGACCCTACAAACCGCCGGAAGCGCCCCCATTAGCCGGGCCAGCGTCTGCCAAGAAAGGGGGGCTACAGGATAAACGCTCCCCTCCCCGCTCCCTAGCCCAACCTTCCAGCATTCTTCTCCCCACTTCCCCTGCGGACGGGGTGTAACCCCAAAGGAGTTTCCCCATGAAGGCAATGCCCGCCAATTTCCCTGCGATGGAAACCCGCGAAAGGCCTCTCTCAATGAGGTCTAGAATAAACTGGATCACATCCTCCGACCTCCTACAGGCTCCAGATGCTAAAAAATCCCTCCAAGCCACCTGATATGCTGCCCTTGTAGCCGCTGACAAAGAACCTACCACCAGTTGTAGCACCCTACATTGCCTACATACCAAAGATGCTCCGGCATTGGTGTTGGTGTCCTGTCCGCATCCTCGGCCAGCCCACGGAAGCTCCCCCACTGTGAACGAGACAAAGCATCGGCTATGTCATTGTCCACTCCAGGTATGTGCAAGGCCCTGAAAGCAATGTCATGTCTGAGGCAGCCTAGCATAAAGACCCGCCGCAACTTCAGAATCTGCTCATCCCTTGCGGACTGTCTATTGATGATCTCACCCACTGCCATGTTATCCACTCGAAACAAGACTCTCTTATGTGCCAACTCCTCACCCCATAGTGTCAAAGCTACCAATAAAGGGAAGAGCTCCAAAAAGGCTATGCTCCTCCCCCCATCCGTCCATTGTGGAGGCCACTTCTCAGTACACCACCTGCCCTGCCAGTAAAGGCCAAAGCCGTCGCTGCCTGCCGCATCAGAAAAAATGTGTACGTCCCACTGGACATCCTCCTCCCTGGCTAACGGCACTCCATTGAAGTCCTGTAGAAAAACTGACCACATACGCAGATCCTCCTTCACCCCTGCCGAGAGGCGGACATGGTGGTGGGGCCAATGATGTCCTGCCAGTGCCCGCCCCAACCGCCTACAAAATGTCCTCCCTACCCTGACCACCCTGCAGGCAAAGTTAAGATGACCCAGTAACATCTGAATGTCCTTTACTGTCACTTTCTGCTTTGACAGCATTCTGTCCAACAGTTCCAACATTTTCACTTTTTTGTCCGCTGGCAAGCGAGCCCGCATTGCCACAGAATCAATTTCGATCCCCAAAAAAGACAGAGCCGTACAGGGTCCCATTGTCTTCTCAGGTGCCAATGGCATCCCCAGTTCCTCCATGTGCTCATGGAAGGTGTCCAGAGCTATCTGGCATTCCGTGGAGCCCAGGGAACCGACAAAGAAGAAGTCGTCCAAGTAGTGAGTCACCCATGTGTGGCCAGTGCGTTGCGTGAAATACCACTGCAAGAAAGTGCTAAAATGTTCAAATAAAGCACACGACATAGAGCAACCTATCGGTAATGCTTTGTCCACGTACCATTTACCCTCGAAATGGATACCCAGAAGATCCCAATCGTCTGGATGGACTGGAAGCAACCGAAATGCCGACTCTGTCACATTTTGCCATCTCTGCAGTTGCGCCCGCGGTCACCACTAGTGACATGGCCACGTCAACTGAGGAATATGAAACTGATGCTGCCTCCTCATCAATAAAATCATTTACTGAAGACCCCTCTGGCCAGAAGAGATGCTGAATCAATCTGTATTGTCCTTCTTTCTTTTTAGGAACCACCCCAATCGGTGAGATAATGAGGTTCTCTGTTGGCCAATCATCAAAGGGGCCCGCCATTCTCCCCTCACGCACCTCTTTGTTCAATTTTCCTGCACTACCAACCTGTGTTCTGCAGCTGATTTCAAGTTATCCGCCCACTGTCTCTGACGTGGCCCCTTGTAACCCAAACAAAACCCCCACTGGAACCCCTCCATAAGCACCTGTTTTGCCCCCGGATCCCCATACCCCTGCAGGCCGTCCACCAGCTTCACCAACCTAACTGGTGTAGGAGCCTTTGGGCCCAGTACCCTGAGATCCCTTACCCCCTCTACTGCTCTGGAATTGCTGGGATGTGCTGGCACCTCCCTGCTGCCATTGTTGTCCCCCCTGTGGGTTGACGCCCCAACAGTTAACAAGGGGATGGCGCTTTCCACACTTTGAGCACTCGTGCCAAAACTTGCAGTACTCCCTTGTGCATAGCCCTTTATTGAAGTCCCAGCACGCTCCTTTCCCAATTTGTGTCGTGGCTGCGCTTCCCACCCCTCCCCGGGTGGGTCGCCCCTGAAAGGGCCGGTACCAAAGGCAGACCGCTGGCTGTAAAAATGGTCTTCCCCCCCCGATGGCGCCCCCATCGTATGCTGCCATAAATCAGTGTCCAACTCTCCCCACTTCGCTTCGGGGTCCCAGGCCATACGGGCCCGGAACTCCTCGTCATATTGAGCCCATGCATAACCACCCCCCGTGATCTGCGCCTTTCGAATTACATCCATGTACTTAAAGATGGCCACACAGCGCTCAGGAAATTTCTCGCAATAAACGCTGGCGTAAATTAAAAACGCTGCAGTCCAATTCTCTATGGTTAACGGCACCTTAGGCCGCTTGGCCAACTCATATTCCTCCTCCTTAGAGCCCTCCTTAGACCTTACTTCCCTGTGTAGAAGCTTCAGCATTTCAACGTATTCTCCTTTCCAAATACGCTCCTTGGTTGCCAGCATTAGATGAGCACCCAAAGGCTTTGTCACTCCCATATACGGCAGCTTCTTAATTTTCAACTCTTTACTCTCCAAAGGCTCCTTACCCCCCCCCCCTGCTGCCTCTGTATGAGTCCCGCTCTCTACTTTGGTGCCCTGCGCTACTCCCCCACCTCCCGTTCCAACCCCCGTATCCTTAACATATTTTCCCTTGTGTAGTCTCCCTTCCATCACATCCTCCTCCCCCTCCCCCCCGTCCCCACAGACACCATTTTAGGTTTGGCCTGTGGTCTTTTAGTCTCACCTGGCTCTAGGAAGGGTGCCCTGGCGGACGCCGACCGCCGTGCCACTGGCTCTGTAGTAGGGGTGTGCCCAGACGTGGGTCCCTTGCTCACTTTGCCACTGGATTCAAGCAAGCCTGGCTGATGACGGCTGGAATGCCAGAAACCGGTCCTAGGATGCTTGTTTCCGGTCCAGGGAAGACATGGCTTGGCAGTTCGGGCTGGACTGTTCCCATGAGGCACAGGGTCAGACTGATTTGCATATGGCCATGTCTGAACTGGGGTGGTGGAGTGAGCTAAAGAATGATGATGGATTAAACCCAGATCAGTTGACTGGGGGTGAGTGTTTGATTGGCTCAAACGTTCCGTCCATCATCCCCTTTTGTATCGCTTTGTTCGCCCTAAGTTGGCGGGGGTATGCCCAGACGTGGGTCCCTTGCTCACTTTGCCACTGGATTCAAGCAAGCCTGGCTGATGACGGCTGGAATGCCAGAAACCGGTCCTAGGATGCTTGTTTCCGGTCCAGGGAAGACATGGCTTGGCAGTTCGGGCTGGACTGTTCCCATGAGGCACAGGGTCAGACTGATTTGCATATGGCCATGTCTGAACTGGGGTGGTGGAGTGAGCTAAAGATTGATGATGGATTAAACCCAGATCAGTTGACTGGGGGTGAGTGTTTGATTGGCTCAAACGTTCCGTCCATCATCCCCTTTTGTATCGCTTTGTTCGCCCTAAGTTGGCGGGGGTGTGCCCAGACGTGGGTCCCTTGCTCACTTTGCCACTGGATTCAAGCAAGCCTGGCTGATGACGGCTGGAATGCCAGAAACCGGTCCTAGGATGCTTGTTTCCGGTCCAGGGAAGACATGGCTTGGCAGTTCGGGCTGGACTGTTCCCATGAGGCACAGGGTCAGACTGATTTGCATATGGCCATGTCTGAACTGGGGTGGTGGAGTGAGCTAAAGAATGATGATGGATTAAACCCAGATCAGTTGACTGGGGGTGAGTGTTTGATTGGCTCAAACGTTCCGTCCATCATCCCCTTTTGTATCGCTTTGTTCGCCCTAAGTTGGCGGGGTATGCCCAGACGTGGGTCCCTTGCTCACTTTGCCACTGGATTCAAGCAAGCCTGGCTGATGACGGCTGGAATGCCAGAAACCGGTCCTAGGATGCTTGTTTCCGGTCCAGGGAAGACATGGCTTGGCAGTTCGGGCTGGACTGTTCCCATGAGGCACAGGGTCAGACTGATTTGCATATGGCCATGTCTGAACTGGGGTGGTGGAGTGAGCTAAAGAATGATGATGGATTAAACCCAGATCAGTTGACTGGGGGTGAGTGTTTGATTGGCTCAAACGTTCCGTCCATCATCCCCTTTTGTATCGCTTTGTTCGCCCTAAGTTGGCGGGGGTATGCCCAGACGTGGGTCCCTTTGCCACTGGATTCAAGCAAGCCTGGCTGATGACGGCTGGAATGCCAGAAACCGGTCCTAGGATGCTTGTTTCCGGTCCAGGGAAGACATGGCTTGGCAGTTCGGGCTGGACTGTTCCCATGAGGCACAGGGTCAGACTGATTTGCATATGGCCATGTCTGAACTGGGGTGGTGGAGTGAGCTAAAGAATGATGATGGATTAAACCCAGATCAGTTGACTGGGGGTGAGTGTTTGATTGGCTCAAACGTTCCGTCCATCATCCCCTTTTGTATCGCTTTGTTCGCCCTAAGTTGGCGGGGGTATGCCCAGACGTGGGTCCCTTGCTCACTTTGCCACTGGATTCAAGCAAGCCTGGCTGATGACGGCTGGAATGCCAGAAACCGGTCCTAGGATGCTTGTTTCCGGTCCAGGGAAGACATGGCTTGGCAGTTCGGGCTGGACTGTTCCCATGAGGCACAGGGTCAGACTGATTTGCATATGGCCATGTCTGAACTGGGGTGGTGGAGTGAGCTAAAGAATGATGATGGATTAAACCCAGATCAGTTGACTGGGGGTGAGTGTTTGATTGGCTCAAACGTTCCGTCCATCATCCCCTTTTGTACTGGCTCTGTAGTATCCATTGTCCGAGGAGCCCTCACCAAGTGGCCACGCTCTCTCCTGGACTCCGGCGCTGATGCCCTTCTGTGCGGCGCCGCAGCCGTTGCCTGTAAAATACTAGGAGACACATGAGAGGGCCCCCCCCTCCTCATTATCCCGCAATTCCCCTTCCTCGGGGCTAGCCTCATCATAATCCAACACAATAGGCTCCTCCACCTGGAGCACCTCATTAGTAAAAGCCACACCACGGGCCTTACCGGGCCCCGCATGCCCTACCATGGCCCCAGCATGCGCTCCTTGCGGGGGAGCCGACTGTACGCGCCGCTACTCCCCCATGCGTTGACCTCTCTGAGATTCCACCTTCGCTGGCATGTCAGACCACCTTGATCTGCTTGTCGGGGCAGCGAGGTCGCTCCGGACCTTCGTGTGCTGGCCGCGCCGGGATCCCCCGCCGGTACGGAATGCGCCGCGCACGGCTCCACCCTCCCTTCACCTCGGTGCAACTGGGCCGCTCCCTGCACTACCGAGTCGGCTGCGCTGCGACGCTCTGTGCCCTGTAAAGAAAAAGTTTGGACTGATGTGCTGAGGCCCTCACACCTGCCCCTTACCACTGCTCCCCGCAAGCCCGGAGAAAACTCCCTGGCCCGCCACTCTTTACCTTGCCCTGGCCTAAATGCCCCCACCGGGGGGGGAATCCCTTCCTTCTTCCTCCCCACTCCAACATCGCCTGAACCGCCGCCGAAGCTGGGCCCCGGGCCCCACACCCCAAGCCGCCGGTACCCCCTGTCCGACTCCCCCGCCCCTAGCCCGCCCTGTGCGAATCCTCCCCACGCCCGAGGGACCACTGAATATCCCGCTGTTCGCCCTCGCTGCGGCCCCGCACCCCCTCTGACCACGAAGGAAAAATGTCCAATCCCTCCCAAGCCGGGCCCCCCCACAGCCGGGTCCAAATTTACCTGCCTCTCACACTCCGGCTCCAATCCACTTCCCCCATCCCCCGCTCCCCACACCATATCCCCCTCACCAAAAGTGGAAGCCCCAGGCCCTTCCCCACCGTAAAAGGGGGCCGCCCTGCCAGCCACTGAAAGCGGGCTGAAGAAAGCCCTCTGGTGACTTCCCCACCCCCCCACCTGGGCCCACTCGCCATCTCCCACAGAGCTCCCCCCCACAGAAACATTCTCCCCCCCCTGGAATATGGAGGCGAGAAAAGCAAAGGGCTGGAAACAGTCCCTCCAACAACCGCGTTCCCCTCCCCCCCTGGGAAAGGCCCTGCAGCGCTACCCCGCAAAAGGGAAAAACACCGGCTGAATCCAACACGCGGCGCTAATGGCATGAAACCGCCCCCACCTGAGACGTTGACATCGTGCCCCGATAATGGTGGCGCACGCACGGAAAGCTCCTGCACACCTCTACCCGCCTCCCAGCTGATCATTCCCGAACCCTCCTCCGCCCGAGAAAAACGTGGAGCCCCAACCCGCCCGACCTCCCCTGCTGACACAGAAACCGGCACCAGAGAAAGAGATGCCAAACGCCGCTTGCCGCCCCGCCCTCCCACGCGCATACCTCTCCCAGCGGGAGCTGATTCAGCCCTCACTCCGCTTCCCGAGGCCGCTAACGGCGCCCTGGGGTCAGCCAACAACTCACCCCGCTCCACAGAAGATTTCCCGTCCCCGCGAAAAAATTACCAAAGCTCAAGCTCCCAGCCACCAGGTCACCAAAACTAAAATGGTGGCCGGGAGCAGGAGCCCAAAGGATTTATCCTTGGGCTCCAATTGGGCTATATACCAAAAGAAGCCCAAACCAGAAAATGGCTGGCTTGCAGACAGCCCGCACCCCCCCCGCCCCTCCCAAACTGCCCGGGGGGGGGGAGGAGACCTCCCTGCGGTCGGCTACCCCCCCAATCCCCCCTTCCGCTGCGTTTTCCGCTGCCTTGAAATTGATCCACACTCCAAGCTGAGGCATCCAGTTTCAATTCGATTACTTTTTTTCCCCTTTTCCCGCTGGTTCACTGATTTCAGTTGCCGCTCTGAGAGATTCCGCTCCTAGGTCATAGCTCGAGTTATTATCACAGCGCTCGGCTCCGCATCTCCCGGATGAACGCCATTAGAATCTCCACTGCAGTCTCTGCTCCGGTGGGCGGGGCCACGATCACCTGGGCTACGGAGAGGCGGGAATCTCCATAGCGTCCCCCTTTCTCATGTTCCTCTGCGGACATAATCCGATAGGGGATCATTTGTTGATCCTGCTCCCCACTCTTGTAGGCCTGCCAACGAACCCCTTGGGGGGGGGGGGCTGGTAGGCGCAAACTCCCCTTTGGCCTGGAGTAGCTGCATGGTGGGACCGGCTGATGACGAAACCTGTGACAGCTCATCGGAAGGAGGACGGAACGGCCCTGGATCTGCTTGTGACCCACTTCGGCCTCTGACGGTCCGGGGTGAAGGTGGCACCTGTCGTGGCTGGGAATCCTAGGGGTATGCAGTGATTGATCAGTTCCAGAGACTGTGCACGACAGATCAAGTAAAGACCAGAGAGAGGGTGTCTGGTAGAGCTCCCATGGCGACCAGAAAGTGTAACAGCTCCAATAGTAACCAAAATGAAGCTATTGAATTCACCTCCAGCAGTAATTAGACTCAGAGGATATGAACAGCTCCGTTACTGATCGAAATGTGTGTGCTACAGCTCTCAGAGTGACTGGACATGTGGACAGATCAACTTTATTATACACCAGGATAGGAAGGTATTCCGTAGTGCCATTATTAGTGACCACAAAAAGTGCAAGATGCAGTGTCAATAGGGACCTGAATGAAAGTTTACTTAACAGCTACGAAAGTGTCTAGACTAATGTAGTACAACAGTTCTAATCGTGACCAGACTGGGGTTATAAGACATACCTCCAACAGTGGCCACACAGATTTATGCAAAAAAAAACTCTCCTAGAGACCGAGATGTGTGTGGTACAGCTACACTAATAGTAACCAAAAGAAATGTATCATGCAGCACAAATAAAGACCGGGGTGGGAGAGTATGCTACAGTATTAATAGTGAACAGGATAAGTGTATGATACGGTGCCAATAGTGACCCCCTGAATACAAGTGTATTACACAGCTCAGAAAGTGACCGGCCTGAGGGTGTATGACACAGCTTCAGTAGAGACTGGAGTGCGCGTTTGACACCTCATATAGTGACCACACAGACTGTGTTACACAGCTCCAATAGTGACCAGGCTGAGGGTGCATACTACCGCTCATGTACCAATTAAGATGCATAAGAGCATACGGTACAACGTAAAACCTACTGCAACCAGAACAGAAGTAAACACTACAGCGCCAATATTAACTCTGGAATGCATACCCTTCACCTCCAGTGGTGACCAAGCTGGAAAAACATAATACCACTCCACCAGTGACAGACTGCAGAATGCAGCACTCATAGAAAGAGGAAAAACGAGAAGAAATAAAGCTATTTCTCCAAGTTGTGTCTCCATTACGCCTCCCCTGGGAGGCGTAAGTCTTTGGTGCTGCCTCAGACTTACGATTTCAAAAAGCCATGGATGTTGCTGGGAACGCCCCCAGCAACACCCATGGAACGCCCCTTTCATGCAGTTTTCTGCGTAAAAGGGGCACATATTTATAAGGCCTTGAAATGCCACGTAACTTGGCCTTATAAATATGCCAGTAGCACATTGCACCACCGGAACGTAAAAAACGTGACGTTCCAGCGGCGCAATAGTGCCAGTAGGGCCTCATAATGAATAAATAAGGCCCCTAGTCTTTTTGTACAAACAAAGTGCTGAGTCTGTGAAGTGTAGCGTGTGGTGCAGTCGATCCTCATCCTCTGATTGTGTTGAGAGGGAAGTGCCAGTACACACAGGAACTATCAATACAGGCTGCACGCCTCAGGTTAATGCTGAGTTCAAGCTCTCAGCTTCTTCCTCTCAGATGAAACAGATGGATATCACTTGTCAATCAATAACAATTACACTGCTGCAACAACATATGTACATTGACTTGAGTAAATGTATGGCAATGTAGAATATTACTGTATCAATTTGTTTTACTCCTGCTCACTATTAAATGGAATTTAAAACTGGTGCTCTCAGACAGCAGAGCCACAGAGCAGCATTCCCCTGTAAACAAGGGCAAGCACATTTATTTCAATATTTTAACTACACGCTATAAAAAAGATACCAGAGAGATGCAAGAGAGTATAGCCTAAAGGTGGCTACAAAGAAAATAAACAAGCATTGGAAATGCTAATGGTTTTGGCTTCTCTATACTAAAAATATATTATCATACTTGAGTGATTCAGGAAAGAGGTGGCCCTTGGGTAACAGCAGTGGGTTGTTATTTCTACACATGCAGTGTCTCTTGTTCTGTAGCTCCACACTTTGTACCTGTTCTGTTTTGGAGGAAACATACACTGCTGTTACAAGTCCTCTAACTGTCCTTGGCATTAGGGAAGCTTACACCTGTGTTACAAGTATTGTATTTATTGCAGATTGCAGTGCTTAATTTGAGCAGTTGGTTTTCGGTGCTGGGCACCTGCACTTAATTGACAATGCCGGCACTTATGACAGCTGCCACATGGTGGCGCTGTTTGTGTAATTTAAAGATGAATAGTACAGCAGTTGATTATTATTTCAATATGCATTTAAAATGACTAATACCTGCCGCCAAACCTTGCCTATTGCTTTGGGGGCCCGAACAGCCTGAAGTGTCACACTTGTAGCAGTGTGATGGTTAGTAGTTGTGTTGACTCTGTGATGGGCAGCACTGGCAGGGGCAGAGGTTGGTGCAAGCTGTGCTGGCCTCCTGAGGAGGGCCATGGCACTTATTGTTTTACAAATTAAGCACTGGCGAATTGGTGAACACATTGCACTAATACACTAATATCACAATGCCAAAGCAAGGAGAACCGTGGGGGATGCATGGCCCAAGGCTGCAAGAGTAGCAGCACAGGATGCACAAACTGACCGAGTGGAGTGCAAGAGTCGGAGAAAGATAGAGAGAAACACAGGTTATATTGCGAGATAAGTGCTGGTTGCAGAAGGGCAGCAGTGCAGGGTGTATTAGGAAGCAGCGCAGGTGCACGTGAGAGCAGCACAGTGTGCAAGAGAAAGTTGTGCAAGATGCAAGGCAGAGCAGCGAAATGTGGAGATGGAAAGGCGGTGGTGGACACAGAGGGGAGCAGTGCAGGTTGCAAGGGGAGAGTCACACAGGCTGCAAAGCACAAGCAATGACAAGTGCAATATGAGCTTCAGAAGGTCCAACCTACTACAGATTGTAACATTTCGGAAGAATCATGACGTTGTTTTACATGAATGGCTGCTAAAAAATACTCTTTCACAAAAAGAGGGAACTCCTGAAATTACATTTTTTCTGAACCTACGCTATACAAATTCATCATTCTGAGATTAATGTTTATTCAGAGATGTAGCCAATCACAGGGACGGACACAACTTCACTATATATTCCAATATATCGGTTCTTCATACTTGCTCCCTAATTACACCCATAAAGAAAGTTGTATATTGTGTTCTTTGAATGCAAGTACAAAATGCATCCAGTATCTCGCTTCGGCCATGTATCACTGCCTACTACTACAACACATGCCCTTCTAATTGTGCTAAAAGGGGACCATGCCATAATGTAAATAGAGAAAATAAAAGAAAATTCACAACACCTATTAAACTTTCAAACTTTAGGCCTGATTTAGATCTTGGCGGATGGGTTACCAGGATCACCTGGAATGGCCCACGCCAACGAGGTTCTACACTGGACTAAGGTAGTGGCACTGCTCCTGTTGAGGCGAAGTAGCAGCTTCCCCAACCTGCTGAGACATAGAACAGGTAAAAGACTGCTGTGGATAAGACTTTAACCGGATCTTGATGTGACTGGAGTTTCGATCAGTCACATCACCAATGTTCATGTCTTGCTTTCACAATCATTGTAGTCAAGGTTCACCCTTAATCAATGGTTATGCAAGCTCTGTAATGAGAACTCTTAACCTTTAGAAAAATGTATCATGTTTCTGTAGTTTTCTTGGCAGTATTGAGACTGGATGCTTTGGTACTCTGCTTTAAATATTAATTGAAATGTGTACGTTTATTAACCTCAAATGATAAAATTATAATGGAATATTTGATTACTTATTTTGATGTAGCAGTGGATGGCTAGACACACAATTATATGTTTTATTTACCACAATTAAACTTGAACTTTAAATAAAAAATAAAATAAATAAATAAAGATTTGTACAGGAAGCACGGCGACTTTGGGTTGACCCCTTTCTGCCACTGTCTTTCATGTGTTTTTTATGGTTTGTCATTGCTTGATTGGGCTGTCCATCAAGGCATTTGCTGGATCGTTATATTTCGCCATTTGTGTCCCCATAAGGATTTGTTGATTGAACATCAAGTCGTCCTTTTGTCAGACTACAGATGTGACATGATTGGTAACTTGTAACTGGAAGTGTGTTCTTTGATGTATTTTCATTGCTGAAACAGCAATAATTTAATTGCTAAATTATAGCTTTGATTTTTTGGAGGTGCATACTGTCTCAACACATTTCCCTGTCATAAAGGAACTGCTATTCACTATTTGCCCTGGAACTGTCATTTCTTTTTTTACTTTGCTGTCATGCTGTTTGCAAATATTTTGTCCACAAAGAAGACATATGATATGTGTACACAGGCTTTCGTAAAGCTGGTAGGAACATTGAAGCCTTTTACCAAAAGTATTGACTATCCAGCATTTTTTTCTATCTATCTGGCACATGCATCAAGCTAGGATTTTGCGAGTCCTTAATAGCGAATATTAAGGATTCGCAATTAAGGATTCGCAAAATCCTATGCATGTAGGAATCGCTATAATAATAGCGATTCCTTCACATTCCTTATTTGCGACTTGCAAATTGCGAGTCGCAAATAAGGAATGAGCTTCTCATTCATTCCTATGGGCCTACAGGCCCATAGGAATGAATGGGAAATTATGAAGCGCTATTTGCGAGTACCAATAGGTACTCAGCAATTGCGCATGCACTTCAAGGGTGCAGGGGTGTCAAAAGGACACCCTGTTGCACCCCTGAAATTGATCCGTGCACATATAGTTAGCACACACATGTCCTAAGGACATGTGTGTGTGTGTAACCTTCAACTTTGAAAAATGCACTTTAGTGCATTTCTCAAAGTTTTTGCAATTTACCATGAAGTTCAACTTCATGGTAAATTGCGCCCCCTAGTAGCGAAATCGCTAATTTTTTTACTTTGCTGTATTGCATTTAAGGAATCTCAATTTGCGAATCCTTAAATGCAATCGCAATTTAAGTAATCGCAATTTAGAGATTACTTAAATTGCGATTTTTGCATTTGGGATGATGCATCCCAAATGCAAAAATACCGGTCGCAAAGGGGCAGATTCTGAAAATCTGCCCGTTTGCGACCGGTTTTTCTTTTGATGCATGTGCCTGTATGTCTTTTAAGTTTGGCAATTACAAGACAACCGTCATCGTCTGGCTCCTTTTCATAAGGCACTTCTTTGAGGTTGCAAGTTAACTCTTCTGGTTCATTGTCTTTATCTACTTCCAGCTTCCAAATTGTTATAGCCAGTGCAGGAAATGAGGATCTCGCTGGATCCCAGTTCCAGCAGCTATTTCTGAGCCGGATCTGGGATCCATCTGACCCAGTGAAAAATACTCAATTTGTCCTGGTATAATTTCCCAACACGAAACACAATCCAACAGCTCCCGCATGTTTTCTGCTTTCTGTTCAGAGCAGCAACATGCAGGTGACTTTCAAATTTTCATTTCCAGCTGGGTCTAACAACAAAGGCCTAAATCAAAGGGCCATCAGCCCTTCTTTCGTTCAAGTATTATTCTGGCTGGGAGCCATCTGGAGCCTGGCACATAGATGCCACTTCAATGAAGGGAAACAAAGGCACACAGCTAATCACTTCACAGGTACTATAGAGAAACTTTCATTTGGAGGCACTTTTTCAAACTCCCCCCGCCCCCATGTAAGAATGACAGTTGTATCTGTGTGCATGAGTGATTACAAAAATAACAATTTAAATATTTAAATGGCACTTACTAATTTATTTTTTTGTTTTGTTCTAGCTCTACCCATCTCAGTTTAGAGTGTCAGAGCATTGTACATCACACACAATTAGACAATAAATCATACAAGTGTGTAAAACAATGTACAGGAAATGTTACAAAAGACTGTGAGGGTTATATGGTGTAGCTGTCACAGAACGTCCATACTCGTAGACATTATGAGCCTCATTACGATGGTGGTCGGACGAGCTTCCAACCACCATCGCAGCAGGTTGGAGACAGGCTGACAAGTAGTTGGCGGTTCCACCCGCCATATTATGATGAGACTGCCGGTAGGCAGTCGGAAACATGCCTTTTACTATTGCGGCTTGTGCTGTGGCCCAGAAAAGGGGGGCAGCAGAAGCCGCAGTAGTAAAAGGCATGTTTGCAAACATCCATGCACCGTGTGCCAGGCACCATGAGGTGCCTGGCACACGGTGCATCGATATTTGGGGGGCACCACATGTGCCCCCTGGCCACATAGTGGTGGCCCACGAGGGATGGGGGCCCTGCTAGGGGCCGCCAAAGTCCCTTTCTGACAGATTTTCCATGGCAGTGGGACCGCCATGAAAAGGCTGTGGGAAATGGACATCATAATCCCTACAGCGGTGCCTGCGCAGGCACCATGTTCATTGTAGGGATTACTGTCCGACCGCTGCTCCACAGGTCTCCTTGAGCCTGTCGGAGGCGGCAGTCTTTCCCGCCGCCCTCCGCACCCCAACCACCGGTATTGTAATCCGGTGGTCGGACCATTGCCCTAGATGTCAGGCAGACCACCACCGACGGCCTGTCAGTTGCGGTCCGCCCAACATAATAATGAGGGCCTATATGTTAAGAGTGCATGGTCGAGAGAAACGCATATTCAGGATTTCAAAATGTAACACAGTGGTTGGGTTTGTCTGTACTAAAAAATCTTTATCCTACCCAAACGAACCCTTCTTTGCAAACTTAGACTAACTTAAAATAAAAACAGATTGAGATAAAAACAAAAAGGATCTAAACCCATGATTTGTAGTTTGCATGCAGCTCCTTGATGTTAGGTCATACCTCACTTTGAAATAATAGGATTGCAATTTATATGCTGGAAGTAATAAACAGATCTCTGTGTCAAAAGCAGTAACCCACTTACCTATCTACATAAAATACTAATCTGTGATTTATATGTTACATGATGTGGTTTTCAGCAGGCATATTATCCCTCTATGCTACTTTAACAGTCAAAACTGTGACTGGACAAAACACAGAACTCTCCAGGAGCTGCATTAACCACCAGAGTTATCTTGCTGGTATTATAATCCCCTTAAAATTGCTGGGCACACAATTATCTCTGTAGCATCAGTGCTTTAAATGGACAGGTACTGTAAGGTACTCAGTATCTGCACTTTTTTAATTTGGAAAGGATAGCACTGGCACTTTTTAGCACTGCTCCAATGATGTTAATGGGAAAGTACTGGCACTCAGCAGCAAACGTATCCTGGGACAAGGAGTACCTGTACTTCTATATTTCCATTTCAAGCTCTGTGCAGCAGGTGTCTTAACCCAGTAAGATATTTGAAATGAAGCCTCTTTGTGACCAGTGAAGTAAGCTAGAATAGATTTGCTGTCACATATATCCTTTTTTGCCTAGCAATTCTTTAAACCATTGAATCCATCAGGGGTGGGTGAGACCTATCCCGATCCGAATCTGTAATGCAATTAAAGGCTCTCCCTAAAAGTATATTTTGTGTCATATATGTTGGCAATTTCCCTTCCCGCCGCTGCTGCCCCTCAGCCCCTCCCCCCTGCGGGTTCCCGCTCCCGCCTCCCAGCTGCGTTTCCCTCCCCTTCCCTATTTAATGGCGGCCGCTGCGAGGGTGTATGAGCAAGACCTCTGACCTCCTGGTCAGAGACCTGCTCTCTCCCCCAGCAGCTCCACTGTTGTACCGCTGCCGCCGCCCTGTGCAGTGCCCTGTGCAGGTAGGTGTTCAAGGCCCTCCTCCACCCGCAGGCTCCTGCCTGTGCCTCATCCCTGGTGGTCCAGTGGGAGAGCCTTGCTCTACTGCTGGTCCGCTGCTGTCTGTCTTGTGTCTGTGCCCATTTTCTGTCTTTTCTGTTATTGTGTCTTTTCTGTTATTGTGTCTTTTCTGTTATTGTGGCTTTTCTGTTATTGTGCCCGTTTTCTGTCTTATTTGTTTTGCTGCGTGATTCACTGCCCATTCTCTTCCCGCTGCTGCTGCCCCGTGGCCCCTCCCCCCTGCTGGCTCCCACCTCCCAGCTGCGCTTGCCTCCCCCTTCCCTATTTAATGGCGGCCGCTGCGAGGGTGTCTGAGCAAGACCTCTGACCTCCTGGTCGGAGACCTGCTCTCTCCCCAGCAGCTCCACTGTTGTGCCGCTGCCGCCGCCCTGTGCAGTGCCCTGTGCAGGTAGGTGTTCGAGGCCCTCCTCCACCCACAGGTTCCTGCCTGTGCCTCATCCTTGGTGGTCCAGTGTGGGAAAGCTTTGCTCTTCTGCTGGTCCGCTGATGTCTGTCTTGTGTCTGTGCCTGTTTTCTGTCTTTTCTGTTATTGTGTCTTTTCTGTTATTGTGTCTTTTCTTTTATTGTGCCCGTTTCCTGTCTTATTTGTTTTGCTATGTGATTCTCTGCCCGTTCCCTTCCCGCCGCTGCTGCCCCCGTGGCCACTCCCCCCAGCCGGTTCCCCCCACCCAGCTGCACTCCCCTCCCCCTTCCCTATTTATTGGCGGCTGCTGCACGGCCGTGCAGCGGTCGCACACAGCGTGCGCGTCACTGGCGTGCCAAAGACATGTCCATCTGCGCCCGCCGCGACCCGACCGCGACCAGCGCCCGGGACCCTGGCTCTCCGACCTCCCACTGCTACAACTCAGCTGACCTCCTCGCACTCAACCCCGGAAGGAACAACAACTGCCAGCTGTCTTCGCCAAACACCACCCACGGCCTGTTCTCCTGCCGACACTGCCGACAATCCTTTACAATCCTCAGCATCCCCACAACCGCCACACCCATGCCAGACGCCAGCACCACCGGAGCCCTGAAGTGCATCCTCCTCAACGTGAGCTTGCTGCACAGACATGCTGTAGAGATCTGGGACCTCCTCGACACCCTCTCACCAGACGTCGCCTTCTTCATGGAAACCTGGACCAACGCCTCCTCTGTCCCCGACATCGCCACCGCCATTCCTGATGGATACAAGATTCAGAGGAAGGACCGCCCAAACCGCCCAGGAGGAGGACTCGCCATCGCACACAAGAGCTCCCTCCGACTCTCCACCTCCAGCACCAGCATCTCCCCTTCCACCACCGAACACCTTCACTTCCAGATCCAGACCAGTCCCAGAACAAAGCTTCGTGGCACCCTCGCCTACAGACCCCCTGGACCTCGCGCTTCATTCACCACTACCATCGCCGACCTCATCGCACCCCACGCCATCCCCTCCATGGACTACATACTCATCGGAGACCTGAATTTCCACCTCGACAACCTCAGGGATCCCAACTCCACCGCCCTACTGGACAACCTCGCCAACATCGGACTGAAACAGCTCGTCACCAGCCCCACCCACATGGCAGGACACACCCTCGACCCCATCTTCGCAGGAGGGAACAACATCTGCTTCAGCCACACCACGCAGCCCCTCTGGACAGACCACCACTGCGTACACTTCTCCTTCAACACTGCCACCGCTCACAAACCCACTCCATGCTCACCGCGAAGGAACTGGAGCAAGGTCACAGAGGAGCACCACAACCCCACCCTTATCCACGACCCCCCCGCCTCGACCGACGCTAACTCTGCTGCCAAGGAACTACACCGATGGATCACCACCTGCGCAGACAATCTCGCACCCCTCCGCAACCCTGACAGACAACGCCCCTGGAAGGCCACCTGGTTCTCCACCGACATCCAAGAATCCAGACACATTTGCAGACGGCTCGAAAAACAATGGAGGAACAGCAAAAGCATAGAATATCAGACCACCTACAAGAACGCCATGACAGAATACCACCAACTCAAGATCCACGAAAAGGACCTTCATCCGGAACAAAATCCTCACCAACTCCAGCAACTCGAAGCAACTCTTCAACATCATCCAGCAATTCACCAAACCCCCCAGCAAAGCCACGGTCGTCACACTCTCCCAGGACCTCTGCAACAAACTCGGCTCCTACCTCCACCTAAAGATCAAGGCCCTCTACAACAACTTCAGCGAACGGACTCCAGAAACCACCCTTTCCACCAGCAACGACAGCCAGCCCACCATCACCGCCTGGACCCCGGTCACCACCGAAGATACCACCTCGACCATGAAGAGCACCCACGGACCCCTGCCCGCCACACATCTTCCACAGAGCCGCCGCCACCATAGCACCCGTGCTACGTCGCACCATCAATGCCACCTTCGAATCCAGCACTTTCCCCAATGACTGGAAATGCGCAGAAGTTAAGCCCCTCCTCAAGAAGCCCTCTGCAGACCCGACGGACCTGAAAAAGTACCGACCCATCTCTCTACTTCCCTTCGCAGCCAAAGTCACAGAGAAGATTGTCAACGCACAGCTGACTAACTTCATCAAGGAGAACGCCATCCTCGACTCCTCCCAATCCAGATTCCGCAGTAACCACAGCACCGAGACCGCCCTCCTTGCCGCCACAGACGACATCTGCACATTCCTCAACCAAAGCCACACCGCGGCCCTCATTCTTCTAGACCTCTCCGCAGCCTTCAACACTGTCTCCCACTGCACTCTTGCAGCCAGACTCCACGACGCCGGCACACAGGGAAACGCCCTCGACTGGCTCCACTCCTTTTTCGCCAGAAGAACCCAAAGGATCAGACTCTCACCTTTCCTCTCCGAACCCACAGAGATCAACTGTGGAGTTCCCCAAGGATCGTCGCTCAGTCCCACGCTCTTCAACATCTACATGGCCCCCCTCGCTGCCATCGTCAGACAGCATGGACTCAGCATAGTATCCTACGCCGACGACACACAGCTCATCCTCTCCCTCACGAAGAACCCCGAAGACACCAGACTCGGCTTCCAGGAAGGAATGGAAGACGTCGCAGCTTGGATAAGCAGCAGCTGTCTGAAGCTCAACTCGGAGAAGACAGAAGTCTTCGTCCTTGGACCCACCCCCTCAGCCTGGGACAATACTTAGTGGCCCACCGCCCTCGGCAACCACCCCACCCCCACGGACCACGCCCGGAACCTCGACATCATACTCGACTCCTCCCTCACCATGTCCCGACAGATCAATGCCATCGCCTCCACCTACTTCCACACCCTCCGCATCCTTCGCAAGACTTTTAAGTGGATCCCCCCCGAAGCCAGAAAAACCGTCACCCATAACTACCAGACTGGACTACAGGAACGCCCTCTGCGCTAGAATCAACAAATCCCTGCTACGCAAACTCCAGACCATCCAGAAGACCGCGGGCAGACTCGTCCTCGGCATCCCACGACATGAGCACATCACCCAACACCTGTAAGACCTCCACTGGCTCCCCATCGAGAGGAGAGTAACCCTCAAGCTACTCACCCATGCCTACAAATCTCTCCACAACACCCCACCCAAAGACCTCAACGAAAGAGTCTCCTTCCACGTACCCAAAAGAAACCTCCGCTCCGCCGACCTGGCCCTAGCAGAAACCCCGTGCATCTGCAGAACCAGAGCGGGTGGAAGAGCCTTCTCCTACGTTGCAGCCAAGGCCAGGAATGAGCTCCCGGTCAACATCAGATGCTCCCCTACTCTGCACATCTTCAGGAAGAGCCTCAAGACCTGGCTTTTCGGCTAACTCGGAGCTGCACCCCCCAACCCCGGCACCTTGAGACCCTCACTGGTGAGTAGCGCACTTCACAATTCCCTGATTGATTGATTGATTGAATCAACAAATCTTATTTTGGGAGGGGTACACCCGGGCGAACCCATATCAAGACCCCTCTGGCAAAGGCTGAATATGCAGTGGTATCTATTTTCCCCCACCGTCTTTTACGCAAAGCCTCTCTTTCTGAAAAAGCAATCTAAGTCTCCTGCAAAAGTGCAATGTAGGTGCCCCATCTTTTTAAGTGAGCATGGACTTTATAGCATTTTGTCATACTATTTAGCCCACATACATTCCAGCTTATAAAGTTATATGTCAGGGAGGCCGCCATAACTTTTCAACACAACAGGTGTGAGAACTCAGATTCCCTTCTATAGGGGAGCAACCTCCCTAATGTCACATACAGTGCCATAAGGATCATTGGACATTCAAAACTACTAAAACGGTTGGCTGATTGCTTCCACTTCCAGAATCTGGCTTGGAGATTCTTGAAGCTGTGGAACAGGCAGTTGACTAGGAGAGGAGTGGCTGATCGGGGCCGTTCCTATGATCCTAATAAAGAATTCAACTTTACATTTCTGAGTCACATCTTTTAATATTGACAACGAGGATAGGATTGGAGAATTAAAGCTATTAGAGATGTGACCATGTGTAAAGTAATTTGGAGAAGTGGTGTCATTTCGGTTTATGCCCAGCAGTGTTGCGGCCCCTGGGTCAGAAAAAGCCACCGACTAGTACCTTCAGAGAAAGCTTTTGAACAGGTAGGCAAGTTTTGAAGGATTGTCTTTATGCGGAAGCTAAAGTGTGTCTGTTTTTGTTCAAATAACGAGAGGCTGTACGTGAGGAAGGTGACCGCGTGGGACGAGGGAAGCATTGCTGTTTGGCGCTCTATGCCATGCGCGCCATTACCTTGACAACATCCTGTTCACTTGCTTTGCAACCGGTGGTGAGGAGGATCTCGGGATCCTGGGAGATAGGACGCAGTGACGGGCTGCGAAGTTGGCCGCAGTGTTATTCTGTTTTCTTGTGGAGGACGTCATAGGGAAGGACGCCGCACGCTGCCTGGCAACCACGCACCAGGCGCCATTTTGGACCGTAACCAGGAAGTTGCAGCCAGTGTAGTACGGAGAGACACGGTCCAAATAAACACTGGGAACAGCAACGACTGACATGCTTATAGGAAACTGCTGGGCAGTGGAGTGTGTGCTTCGGTGACAGGCACACCCAGCAGGATATTAAGCAGTTAGTATACAATGCACGAATAAGCTTTGGAGATTTGCCTATCAGCTAGGATGCTCGGTGATAGGCACTCCTATTAGTGGATTGAAAGAAAGCATTAATTCTTTAAATTGTTTTATAGGCTTGTCATTTCCGGTGACAAGCACACCAGTGTGATACACCTGTACTGGTGTTAAGAACATGTGTTCTCACAACATATATGCACCTCCTGCATTTTTAAAGAACCCAGGTCATCCTTGCATGGGATGGATAGATTGGAAAAAGGTATTCACCACAAATTTGGAAGCTATTGATGGGGATGATTATGTGTAAAAAAGGAAGTTAGCAATTTTGAAACACAACTTGGGGGTAGAAGATAGAAAAGTATTGAAGACATTACCAATTGAGGGTAGAAATGTTGATGCAGAGTCTGATGATGAAGAAGATGTGCATGATAATGCTTTGAAAGCTTTAGAAGAGAACTATGGTAAAAGGGTAAGCATAGTTGTAGAAAGTCACAAATTATTTTCCCGTGCCCAAACGCAGGGTGAGTCTATAGATCAATTTGTGTCTGCCTTGAGGAGACCAGCTGTCTCTTGCAAATTTGGTGAGCTCAGGGATGAAATCATACCGGACCAAATGATTAATAGAACATGTAATTCCAGAATACAAGAGAAATTGCTAGGTCTCAAGGATGCCACTTTGGAAAAAAACATGAGAAATAGCCAAACGTATTGAAAACACGTCATTGTATGTAAAGGAATTGGGTGAGGAAAACATCAAATGGGATGTTGGTTCAGAAAACGCATGCGAAGTGTGTGCCATCAAGAAAGCTACACACAAAACTAAAGTCGAGAATTATGCAAAGAGTAAACCTCAAGTAAGTGTTAAGATTAGGTCATGCTTCAGGTGTGGAAGTACAAGACACACAGTGCAATTTAGTTACTGTCCTGTAGGGAATAGTACATGTGTAAACAGAATCAAACATTGAAATTCAAGAATTCAGTAAATATGGTAGACAGAGATATAGTAGGACTTAAGGATACTAAGGAAAGTGGTGATGATGGTGTTGAAGTGTTGGTTGTAGACGGGGGAGAGAATGAAGTAAACAAGTGTGTTTATCGCCCCCTAAGTGTATTATTAACATGAATAGGAAAGAAGTATAGATGTGGGCAGACTCATGTTCTCCATTTACGTTGATTGACAAGAAGACTTGGGAGAATGTGGAAACAAAGAAGCTAATTACAACCGATGTCGAACAGGAAGGATACTGTGATGAGAAATTACCCATTTTAGGATATTGTGAAACTGAATTAGTATATCTCGATAGAAAAGCAATGAGTAAAATATATGTAGTGGAGAAAGGGAGGTCTTTGCTGGGATGGAGAGAGCAAAAAGCATTAGGAATGATACTTGATCCTAATCATCCCAAACAGGTTTTGATAACTGCATCACGAACAGCTAATAATTGGGTCAACAGGTTTCCCAAGTTATTCGGAAAAGAGTTAGGATGTCTTACTAAGTTCGAGCACCGTATAGTGTTGAAGCATGGGGTGTTGCCCAAAGTACATAAAGTAAGAAATGTTCCACTGTCTTTGAAACGGCTACTAAAAGATGAATTGATGAGATTATGTAAAGAAAAGGTAATTGTACCAATTGAGTCTTCAGAAGTCCTATACTAATTGGAAGGAAACCTAATGGAAAAATCTGAATGTGTGTTGATCCTAGAGCTCTAAACAGTTGCATTTGGATAGATCGCCATTCACTACCTAGAATAAATGAGATGCTGGCCAGTGTGAAAGCGGGAAGATATTTCACTACATTGGACCTATCCAATGCCTACCACCAAATACTATTGGAGAAAGATTCAAGGCATTTGACATCATTTATAACACCGGAGGGGGCTTACCAGTTCATCCGCATGCCTTTTGGACTGGCTTCTGCGTCTGCAGTCTTTCAAAGGGTCATGCAAGGAATACTGAAGGACATGTCGAATGTATTGGTGTTCCAGAATGATGTATTAATTTGGGGTGACATGGTGAGTCAGCATGATGAAATTTTTAATGAAGTTCTACAAAGATTGGAGAAGGCTGGACTTACCATTGGTTTAGACAAGTGCAAATTTTGCACTGATTAGGTAGACTATTTGGGGGACACGCTTACATACGAGGGAGCAAAACCTAAACTTAAATTAGTTGAAGCTATTGAAAATGCTCTTGCACCCCAAGACAAGGACCAGTTAAGATCCTTCCTGGGAATGGCGGAATATTATGCCAAATTTGTACACCATTTCACAGATAAATGTAAACGCTTTGAGAGAAGTCATGAAAAAGGGAGTTAAATTTTGCTGTACAGAAGATTGTCAACATGAGTTTGAAATAGTGAAAAAGTCCATTTTAAATGCAGTCACCCATAAACCATTTGACCCTACGGATAAAACCATTATTGTAACAGATGCCAGCAATTGTGGACTTGGCGCTGTACTTATGCAAGTACATGAGGGGAAAAAAAGAATTGTTGCATTCATATCACGCATTTTAAAAGGGGCAGAAAGCACGTACTCGACTATCGAGAAAGAGGCCCTTGTCTGTTGGTGGGGGGTACAACATTTTCAGATTTTTGTGTCCTGGTTGGAATTCGAGTTGCGAACAGATCACAAATCATTAGTGGACCTATTTACCACATCTGGTGCAGGAAAAGCCACACCTCACATTGCAAAGTGAATATATTGTCTTCAGGAATATGTGTTTGTGGTAAGATATGTACCAGGTATAAAAAATATAAATGTGGATTATTTATCAAGATTGCCGTTGATGTATAAGGAGGAAGAGGGTGTTGAGGAATGGATGGTTGCAGAAATATTAGATCTGGGGTGTGCCATAAGGGAAGAAGAGTGGAAAGAGGTGGTAGTAGAGGATCTGGCATTGGTAAAGCTCATAGAAGCTCTGCCAAAGAGTAGAAGGTGGAAGGAGGATGAGGAATTGTTGCCATTTAGGAATGTATGGGAGGAGTTATCTGTAGAGAATGGCATTGTGAGAAGAAATGAGAGACTGGTGGTACCAATGGGTTTGAGAGAGAGAGTTGTGAATTTACTCCATGAAGGTCATGGGGGCATGACAACTATGAAGAGAAGAGGCCGTGTGGATTGTTGGTGGCCGGGGATGGATAAGCAGGTAGAAAGATTTGTACGTGATTGCATTCCCTGTGCTTGCAGTGATAAGTCACATAAGGTCCAAGAAACTACAATAAGTCCTAAATCCCTACACAAGCATCCATGGGAAAGGTTAGCTATGGACATTTGTGGCCCTTTTGATGGTTTGGGAGCAAATGAGAAATATGCCATTGTAATGATGGATTATTTCTCAAAGTGGCCCGAGGTAGGGTTTGCGAAGGAGGTAAAGACAAAAAATGTGATAGCATTTTGTGAGGACACTTTTCATTGCGAGGAGTGTCCTGCGAAGTTGTTGACTGACAATAGACCGCAATTTGTATCGGAAGAGTTCAGTAGTTTTCTTAAAAAATGGGGAATCAAGCATTGCAAGACTCCTGTTTACCATCCCTGGGGTAATGGCATGATTGAGAGTTTCATCCGGGTGTGGGGGAGAGTATTCAGTTAGCTATAAACAGCAACCTTTGCTGGAAGAATCAAGTGAAAGAAATGTTATGGAATTATCGTGTCACGCCACATTCAGCAACGGGAGTGAAACAGTTTTGTCTGCTAAAGGGAAGAGTGCCTTGTACTGTGGCAATGCCAGACTGGATGGCCAGATCTGGTTCATATCGGGTGGATTATAGAGAATTGTGAGAGAAGGTGGATGATTATCAAACCAGGTATAGACAAAGACAAAATGAAAGGATAAGAAAAGGGAATTTGGCAAAGGAATGTTGGTCAGAGTGCACACTGATCATCTCAATAGATAAGGGTGCTCAAAGTTATCATCACCTAAAGAGAAAGTGAGGGGGAATACTGTCAAGTTGTCTGATGGTAAATGATGGAATACCAGGAAAGTTGCTATGTGCAATGAGGTGCAAGGAAGAGAGTGGAAGAGAAGGAGTGGAGATAAGGAAAAAATCATGGGAAAAAGAAGGAAACTAGCGTGCGATACAAAACCAGACCCAAATATCTTGAGTCCTATGTTTGCAATTGAGTCATTAAGTATTCATATCATTTATTTCATAAAGTTAGAAATGTAACATATATATATATTTTTTTTAATTTATTTGAGTTTTATATAGTGATGGCTAGACCCGGAGGCATCAGAGCGCTTTACATGAGGTTCCACATTGTTACGAAGTTACATCAGTTGCAAATTACAGCTGTTGTTGGAGAGAATTTAAAGAGCATAGAAGACAAGGAAGAGGAGCGTAGAAGGGTAAGGTAAAAGGGAAGGAAGGGAGATAAGGCGGAGAGACGAAGAGAAGTCTTCCCAAAGTCCGGCTGGGTAGGTGACGGCCGGGGGGAAAGTCCACAGCCCATCTCCTCTATAGCTATCAACGAAGCTCCACCGGGCATCGGCCAAAATGCTAGGTCTCAACGGTTGGCGGAAACGGTCGGTGGGGGAGGAAGGAGACACTGCAGGGAAACAAGGTGAACTATGCCCAATGTCTGGCTGGGTAGGTGACGGTCAAGGGGGTGAACCGGGGCCAATCTCCTCTACAGCTGTCTAGCAACTCCACCGGGCATCAGCCATGTAGCTCAGGTCTCAGAGGTCGGGATAAAACACGAATAAACAATTTTGAGTAGGTACATTAGCTACAGTTGCATAGTCAAACATAGAATAACAAGTCCCCAATAGAGGATAGAGGGAAAGGGGGAGGGGAGTAGAAACAAGGGGCAGGGAAGGAGGTCAGTTCTGGCAGACCAGTATAGGAAGAACAGTATCTCAAGGGGAGGAGAGGCCACCCTGCTGGGACTCCACGCTCAGGGAAACATCCCCCCTGGAACGACGCTGCTGCTGAAATCCAAGTGTAGGGGGAGATGGCGACGCTTGGTGTAGTCCAGCTTGGTATCGTAGAACTAGGCTCTAATATTTTGAGTCTTTTGTTTGTAATTAGGTTACTCTGCATTTAGTCATAAATTTCAAAAAATGTTAGTAATGTATTAGATTTCATCTTTTCCAATTAAGGAAGGGAGATGTGTGTTATGTTTTAGTACATGCTAATGCTGCAAAGTATCATGTAGTGTTCCAGGTTGACTGATTGCTTCCACCTCCAGAATATGGCTTGGAGATTCTGGAAGCTGTGGGGCTGGCAGTTGACTGTGAGAGGAGTGGCTGACCGGAAGCCGTTCCTACGATCCTAATAAAGAATTCAACTTTACATTTCTGAGTCACATCTTTTAAGACTCCCCCACCCCAAGACAAGAAGAAACACACTCCCCATCAAAACCAAGTTACAAACACCACCCATGCCACTACTCTAGGGGAGTTGCGCCTGCTCACTCGCCTCCCCACTGCACTACACACCATCCATACCTAATTCAGAATATAAGAGCCCAAAATAGTTCATAGGCTGAGCTGCTGTCACGTATCCTTGTAGCCAATGTTTTGCTGAAGATTTTTTTTAAAAAATGCATGCATTGACTGTCAGACTCTGCTTTTCATGACTGCGTCCCTCGCGACTCCACCCCCTTTCGTCTGCCACACCTTGATCCCCTATTTATGGATTCCTAATGCAAATTTGTTCCAGTTCAGCACAGGTTATAGCCCAAGATGTAGCCTCATTCCAGAATTTTCTTTCGAGGACAACTGGGAACAACACATACATAATTTCCAGCTATTACAAACAAACACTACCCTTACCTAAAAGCCAGACTTATTTGCTTTGCCAGTGCTGGTTTTCTTCATTTTTTACCTCACTTCAGTAGGATTTGCGTCTTACTTCTCACTTAATGAATCTACTCTCAAGATAGGCGATACATGTTCTGTTATAGATTAAGAAAATGAACGAAATTGAATCTGTGTTTATTACTGTTTTTTTTAAATGTGTCTTGCAGAAGAAGCGGACGAGCACCACTTTCGGAGGAAAAATACAATTTGGATCCAGTCAGTGGCGGTGCGTCCATTGGGGCGCTGGGGCGTTGCCCCTCTAATGCCACATGGCCCCATTCATCGTTTACAACTTGTACAGTAAACGATGAATTACAACTTCGTTCTAAGTTGTCTATAACTGACGCTAATTCCTGGCCGGCCGGTCTGTCAATGGGCCACGCCCGAGGCAATCAGGACGCAGTATGCTGAAGGGGGTGGGGCTGCAGCAGCACTCAGGGTTTGACTGAAGGGTGGTGACGGTCTAGCGCACTAAGCGCAGAAGCAATAGTGCGCATGTTCGGTTTTGGGCTGGTCATTTTTCCGACCAGCCCGAACATGCGCACTAGTAGCCTGCACATTAGAAGAGCGAGGGCTTCATGCTGCAGCCCCCGGTCTCCTAATGGGCGGGGGAGTATCCCTGCTCAAGCCAATCCTGGCGCTGCTGGAGCAGCGTCTGGATTGTCTTAGAGGCACGCGTTCACCGCGCAGTCTGAGCCTCTCTGAGGCATAATAGGCATTGGGTGCCGCGGGTGGGTGGCACTTGGTGAAAACGTATGACCAATCACTGTGGAGTCCTAACTTTACTACTCCTAAACTGAGAAAAATCCTAACTTTAAGACTTTCGGTATTCACAGAAGGCATTTAGGAGTCCTAAAGTAAGGACTACTAACTTCTGTGAATACCGAAATGAGTAAGTTCATTCTGTGAATACCAAAATGAGTAAGTGTATTCTGTGAATACCAAAAAGTACTAACTTTACGTTTTTGACGTAAGTTAGTTCTGTGAATCAGGCCCACAGCGTGGGTGGACCAGAAAACAGCCTGAGAGAAATGCGGCCTAGTGCAGAAGCATCCATTCCTCGATACACAGTGTATTACTTTATGTACTGGGCGCATTTACTTTGCCAATACTTGCCCGACTTTTCCTGCCAGTGAAATACTTTGTATTATTGTGTCGTACGGGGGGGGGCAGTGATGGTAGCAGGCTCCGAGAGATGCTGCAGTGGACAAGAATTATTTGGAAACTAGGGTGGACTACAAATTCCACTACTACATTTATAATCTCAGACTCCCTGAAGTGCTTCCATGTAGAGAAGCGAGGGATATTCAGCACAGGTTACATAACCTTCCAAGGAGCCAACAGCCCCATTCAAACCTCGACTTTAAAAGAGGAATGAAAGAATCTATACTCCGTGACTAAGGGCTCTTAACTCACTAAGCAGCTACGTTCTCCATTATTCTAAACAGCAAATAATGTTCTCTTCACTTCTAAACACAGTCATGACTTTTAATATGCTTCTCCTTTATGCATTCTCACACGATGTCGATTTGTAAAATTCAGCGCACAATTTAGTTATTATCATTCCATCAACTGTAGCGCGCTCTATTCTCACAAATATGTGCGCCAAAATTAAATAAATAAACAAACATATTGGGTGCATTTCCTCTGACAATAACAGCTTACCATGCCGACAAAGTGCCTTGTGTGGCATTGGAAATCAAGGCAAGTGTGGAGAGGAGAAGTGGGAAAACGAATGGGCAAATGGAAAGAGAAAATGAACAAAGGGAAGTTAAAGATGGAACATGGCAAAGGAAGGGGAGAGGTGCTCACTGCTTGGAAGATGGAAGGGGAAGATGGCGGCCTTGTGCCAGATGGCTCAGAAATAGCAATGATGTTGTATGCAGACATAGACCTCGACCCTCTTTGACGGAACATCTGCAGGGTCAGACTGTCAACAAGTTCTAATCAGAAAGGGCACATCCAGATCAGAACCAGGGAGTTGCCCTCTGCGTTAGTGATGAGTGATACGCCTATTAATGTGCTGGGGCTATATTAAGAATAGTGACCCTTGTATAGCACTGAGTGAGGAGGGCGAGGATATGGCCTTTGCTGTGGGTAAGAAGGAGCTCCAGGCCAGCACTGACACGAACCAGCCCTGCAAATACTCCTCAGGCCTGACCCATATTGTTCCCCGACCACCCGCAGGGACCTACAGAATGTCATTCCTGAACGGTAGTACCTCTTGACTCTCCCAGGCAGGCACGTGCAAACAGGGCAGCACTGCCATTGCTCTTTCGTTCTGATCTGTAATACACGACCACACCCTCCCAGCAAGGCACAAAGCACACCAGACAACGCAGCTCTGCCACGGTTGAGCTCACAGCACTCTGACTCACAGACTGCTGCGCCAGTGCTTGCAAACCCGATCCAAGCATACTTTGCTGTCACCGTAATTAATTAGTCTCGCATGAAGCACTGACTATGCAGTGCTAAACCTTACAGACGCTGTTATATAGCAACAGGCCTCAGTCTCCTTGTAGTAGTAAGGGGGGGGAGGTTAACATTTTTGTTTTCACACTGCTCTTTGGGAATAAAAGGTTCAAACTATGAAAAATAAATTAAAAAACGAAATAAAGCAAGTCAGAGTGTTCGCAAAGTGGCTAGATTGATTTTATTCACACCCAAACATATTAGCGCTCCTTTACAGAGTTTGCCAGTGAAGCAGTGAACAGCATTGTTTTCCCGGGTGGGGAAGTGCAACAATCCTGGGGTACTGCAATGACTGATTGATGGGTGGATTGGCAACCATGTTCTTCCTGCTTACATTTCACATGCTTTACTTTGCTTTTTCCAGGATGTTGGTACTTTTTATTTAGGCAGCATATTGCTCTCTTGTCTAGTGCGTAATTTGAATGGAGTTGCAAGTATATTATGGTTCTAAAAGCACTCGCTACCACCTTCCTGGCCTCTAGCAATTTTCAGAAACAATAAAAATGTCATGAATCATGACGATCACTGGTTAATGCCTTTCCTAGAGCCAGATCTAGCAGTTTTGTCTAGTAAACAGTTAAGACGTCATGGAATCAGGTAGCATCATGAAGGTTAATGTGCCTGCTGCAAAGAACATGTACCTGATGCAGATCACAAAATGCACATGATGTAAATAGGTCAGTGAGTCACTGCTTTTGTCAGAGAGATCCTTTTGTTACTTGCAGTTTGTAAGTTAAAATCCTAACATACAACAGTGAGCTATTAACTGTCATCTAAGAGCTGCATGCAAACTGCAAGGTAAAAATTAGAGCGTTATGTTTTTTTCCCCCAGTCTTTGTTTGATTATCCTAATGTTTCAAAAATAAATTGTTATATTTTTATTTTCAGCACCTGGTAAAGCCTGACAACCATTACCTAATTTTTGGGCAATTTTTGGGCGAAGAACAAGAGGCCCCAGCCTCCTTTGCTGCTCTTTCACCCCGGCTACAACCCAGCAAACACCAGTGTTAAAGGTAAGGAAACTGATGCTATATTTTTTTACATTGGAGTTAGGGCTATGTATGTGGTCACCACTCTACATGGTGGTTGGGGTGGGTGCACATTTTGAACATTGTACCCTCAGTGGATGGAATTTACTAATAGCCTTAGCCCTGTGCTTTGGGCAATAACGGTTGTTAAAGGCACTATCTATCCCTTGCCTTGTTAAAGGCCCTCAAGCAGTGTCTGTTTCAGTGCCTTCAGCAACCAGTATGGCACACAGAGGCAGCAGGCAGTAAGGCTGTATTTTTAGCAGTCATGTTGTGCAAAGGGGAGCTGTTGGAGATATATTGCGATAATGCACAAGATATATGTATTTATACTGAAATTTGATATTATTGCACCAAACCTTATACGTTGTACTTTGATTATTGACAGGTTTCTTTAATATTGGTAAGGCCAGCATCGGCATGAATACAGTAGAACAGCTACTTGCAAGGCCATTCTTTGGACGGACACTTGAAGAGAAACTACATATAAAGTAATTAGGACCTGATCGGCCTGACCTAAAACTACAACAAATTACCCAGGACAGAGGAAAAACTTACAAACGTACATTCTCAAACACCTGGTACACAAAAGCTGATTGGCTTACAGGGTGAGCGGCAAGAAATTCTCTGTTCTGCTTCCCTTGCTTGCTGTTTAGTGGTGACATGTCTTGGACAAAACAAGGAGTAATAGACTTGAAGCATTTGTCTGACAAAATAAAGAAGCATGCACACACAAGAAACCATATGGAAAACCTGACGAGACTGGGAATGTTGGGAGACACACCGATTGAGCACCACATAAGCGACGCATACCGCAAAACAATACAGAAACACAATGAAGCAGTTGATAGGAATAGACACATACTATCAAAAATAATTGATTGCATTCGTTTCTGTAGTGCTTTCGAACTGGCATTGCGAGGCCATGATGAATCTGAAAGTTCCTCAAATCCTGGAATATTCAGAGGCCTTGTGGATTTAATAGCAAGCATAGACAATGAAATGGAAGCACATTTAGCAAGTGCTACAGTCTTTAAGGGCACCTCTAAAACGATACAAAATGAACTCCTTGAGTGTATGCTAGAAATTATGAGAAGCCATATTGTCCAAGAGGTGCAAAACACAGACTTTGTGGCTATTCAGGCTGATGACACCACTGATGTGGCCACAAAAACACAGTCCGTATTAGTCTTTCGGTACCTTGACAAAGACAGTAAAGTTGTGGAGAGGTTCTATGGTTTCACACATTTAAGAGACTCTAGTGCAGAAACCATTACTTCAGCTATACTGCGTCAACTGAACTTCATTTTTCCAGAGCTGCCTCAAAGAAAAAAACTTATCGCACAAAGCTATGATGGTGCGTCCGTAATGAGTGGAAGCCTTGGTGGAGTACAGAAAAGAATTAGAGATGTGTACCCTAATGCTCATTATGTGCACTGTTACGCCCACCAACTTAATATTATTATGCAACAGGCAGTATCAAAGATCTCTGAGACACAAATTTTCTTTCAGGATGTAGGAGGCATGGCAGCATTCTTCTCACGTTCCCCCAAAAGAACGGAAGCACTTCAGGAGATTGTGGACAAAAGGCTTCCAAGGGGACCCTCAACTCGTTGGAACTTTAACATACGTACAATCAACCTAATATATAAACATAGGGAGGACCTTGAGAAATGTTTTGACGCCATAGAAGCCAATGAAGACTTTGATTACAAAAGTCAGAATGAAGCCCGTGTCTTTGCTAGAACACTACAAGACAGAGAGTTTCAGTTCTTTCTGTTTTTATTTCATGAAATAATGTTTTGTCGACATATTATACAACCAGTTCCAAGCACGAACCATAGATACTGTCTCTGTGCAAAGAGATACCAGTATGTTTGTCACCAGACATGAGCAAAGTGAGAGATGAGGTTGACCATTTAGACAGCAAACTGCCAGAGGATTCTACTTTTTCAAACCGCAGGAAAAACATCAGCAGTCTGGTCCGAATTGCAAAGGAGATATGTGACATTATAATTGTGCATGCACAAGAACGTTTTTCTTTCACAAAACATTTGGTGAGTGCCGCATTATTGCAAAGTGAACACTTTGCAAAATATGATCAATCCTTCCCTGAGCAAGCTCTGAATGAGGCTGTGGAAGCTTATCCCATGCTCAACAAAGAGGACCTGAAAACTGAGTTGACTGTACTGTACGGAATGAGTGTATACCGGAAGGCCACTGGTGCCATTTCTTTGCTGGCTTTAATTCAGAAACTTAATATGGAAAAGTCACTTACAGAGACAGTGGCTTTACTAAAAATTGTCATTACCACTCCCATGACAACAGCAGAGTCGGAACGATGTTTTTCCACCTTAAACAGAATTAAGACATTCCTGAGGAACACAATGATTCAGGAAAGACTGAATGCTTTAGCAATGCTCTCTATAGAGAGCGACCTAGTTAAAAGAATCCCAGACTTTAATGTTCAAGTTATTGAAAAGTTTGCTGCTCTTAAAGACAGACGTGCTGATTTTATCTACAAAAAGTGAACAATATGTTGAATGCTGCTAGTTTGCGACCTGTTTAGTTGTTTGTTAAATAAAAAACATCTGTGAGGTACTCAGAAATGCATTGTATCTCGAAGTCTGTTATGAAGCTCTGTGGTTATACTGAATATGCAGCTACCTATGTTATATGACATCTCTTTATTAATGTAATAACTGCACTTTCACAATTGCTTTATTAACCTTCCTGCTTTCTCAAATTTGCTTGAAAATGCACCATTTGTCCACTCTTTTAAAATGTTCTGGGGGAACCCTCCGCACGCCCTTAGGCTGTCTCGCTCGCTCGCTACGGTGCAGTATGCAATCATTTTACGCCTCACCACTTTCAAATATCACCAGCCGCCACTGATCCAGCTGTAAATATAAGTACCTCTAAATAAAAACGGGTCTCGAGGGGACGGTGCCAGCCGACAGAGCGCTCCATTTTGGTGAGCTTTAATGGCGAAATGCTAAATGCAATGATTGCGCGCGCTCGTGTTTAGACGTGAAATCAGCCGTGAACCGTTGTTATTTCTCATCTGTCAAAAAGCATACTCTCCTGGTAACGGAACTGGAGAAACACAGAGCTGTGACGCAGGTGTGTGCTTGTGAATGCGCAGTTTGCCAACTTGACTCTCGCTCTCCTGCCTTGTTTTCAAGAAAGAGAATGTTAAAATAAAGCCAAATATATGCAGTACTGTTTCCATCCCTGACCGATCTATGGCAGTGGAGGCCAATAATATACTGCTCTGATCATTCAGGGCCTTTTAAATGTGTTTTTAGATAAAGTATTGAAGGGTAGCTCACAAATAACTGGCATGTGAAGACACTAATATGAAAATATACATGAAAATATATAGTGCTAAATTAAAGGACGGACATACCTTGTAGTATAAATCTGGCAGTCGGTGGTGCCCTGCACATTACTGTAGACGGAGGGCCTTGCCTCACTGAACTATCCCTGCCTTTTGACATGGTTGTATTCCACAATCTCAAGTTAAAAATAGAGTTATCTAAAAACATTGTCACTAAAATATCAACTAGTATTATATTGTGAATGTAAATTTATATAGGTAAGTATAGTATTAAGAATAGATATACAATTATTAACTAAACTACATACTGTGGGGAAAAAAATATATATATTCACTGAAAAAAACAGAGGTTTCAGGGACGTTATAGTTAGGAATTAGCATTTAAAAAACCTTAGAAATTCACTGAAAAAACCACAGGTTTCAGGGACGTTATAGCTAGGCTGACATTTTACTCGTACAAAACCAGAGAAATTCATCCGTTATAGTTACCTGAGCTAATTATAACTCGCGCCCCCGCAATGCACTGCTGATGATGTCACATAGTACATTACTCATGACATGGGCAGTGACATCACTGATGACCTCACTGATGACATCTCAAATGACATCACTGATGACATCATCCACTTAATATCCGATGCACTTCCTCACCTCCTCACACCCTAATATAACCTTTCATACACCACTCTAAAATAAAGACTACCTTTTTTGAAACAATAGACACACCAATACCAGTTAGTAAATACCTACTCACTAATTCATACGTCTACGCACACATGCACTCACTCACCCATACTTTCACTCATACATGCAGTCACTCATCAATACTACTTTAATTTAATTTAATTTAATCCATTTGTAGAGCGCATGGTTACACCACCGGTGTGTCCCCGCACTAAAACAGACTCACTAAAAAGGAAGGGATACAGGTACGCTAATAGGACGTAAGTTCTTGGGGAGCTCTAATATGCTGAGGAGAATAACCAAGTCTTCAGGTGTCTGCGAAACCTGGTTTCGCAAGTCTCCATTCTTAGATCCTCCGGTACATTGTTCCACGTTTGGCAGCGAGGTATCTGAAAGAGCGTGCCCCCATTCTTGCTTTGTTAATTCTCGGTACAGTTACCAGCGCCCTACCTTTAGATCTTAGGTTCCGGCTGGGAGTATATTGAGTTATTAGAGAATATAGATATCGTGGGCTTTTTTTTAACAGTATTCGATGACAATAGCACATTGCTTTGAACACGATTCTTTTCTCAACCGGCAACCAGTGCAATTCTGCCAAGGCTTTCTTTGTAGATGCTCTTCTAGGGAGGCTTAGTACCAAACGAGAAGCCGCATTTTGTACTGACTGAAGTTTAGTCAGCCCTTTCTTTGATGCCCCTAAGTATAGTACATTGCCATAGTCCACTTGGGAGGTCACTAAGGCATGTACAATGGTTTTCCTGGCATTCGTCGGCAGTAAATCGAGGATCTTTCTAAGTATTTTTAGAGTCCCGAAGCATTTCCCTGCTACTCTACGGATTTGACTCTCAAATGACAATTTGGAGTCAAACCACACTCCGAGGTTTTTCACCTCAGTTTTTGTGGTAGGTAATTCGCCTAATGTCTCAGGCCACCAGGCAGATGTCCATATGTTTGGGGCCTTACCCACAATCATTACCTCAGTTTTGTTCCCATTCAACTTTAAGCAGTGATTTGACATCCATGCTGCCACACCCTCCAAACACATGGAGAATTGGAGAGCTGTCTGTTCACTGTTTTGAGACAACATCACAATCAGCTGAGTGTCGTCAGCGTACGACACAATTGTAAAATTGTACTCCTCCACTAGATCGGCCAATGGTCCCACGTATAGATTGAATAATGTGGGGCTCAGTATCGATCCCTGTGGAACGCTCTTTGACAGGTATGATTGCTGGGCAACTTGGAAGTTACGTGAGGAAAGAAAAGATACCATCCATCGTAATGCAGTACTTCTGATACCGCATTGCTCTAATCTATGAAGGAGCAGCCCGTGTGAGACAGTATCAAAGGCCGCGCTGAGATCCAACAGGATCATTGCCGCCATCTGCCCTTCATCCGAGTATTGTCTCATTGTATCTGTGGCCATGAGTAGTGCTGACTCTGAGGAGTGTGCAGCTCTAAAGCCCGATTGTGATGGGTGCAGTAAATCATTCTTATTGATGTGATTCGTTAGCTGCTTGTTCACTACTTTTTCAGCAATCTTTGCAACAAACGGTAATAGCGAAATAGGGCGAAGATTATCTAATACTGCTTTCTCTATGGATGGCTTCTTTTTTATTGGACATACTATCGCCTGCTTCCATTTTCGGGGAACTTCTCCCGTCTGAAAGGAGCATGCAATTAGCTCCGAGATGTAAGGCATAATAAGATTGCCTCCCATCATTAGTTGTTCAGGGCGCGCGGGATCTGCTGGAGATCCAGATTTAATTCCCGTTGCCGTAGTTTTTAGCTCATCTAATTCCTGTACCATGAATACGTCGAGGGTTTCACCTACGAATGTAATATCTATTTTGCGCTCTGTGCTCGCCCCCAGACGGGCTTCCACTGGGAAGGCGTCGTATATTTTCGTTACTTTGTCAGCAAAATATTCAGCTACTTTGTTGCAGTTCTCTAATGAGGTGCTTGCCTCATTAGTTGAATTATCGCGTGCTTTTAGTGCCTTTAGTATGGAAAACATTTCTTTGGATGAATTACTTGCTCTTTCAATCTTTCCTGTGTAGAAGTCACACCTAGTTTTCTTAATTAGTGCACAGTACTTTTTTAGTTCCCTTCTATAGCTCTCTTTGTCCTTGCTACAATAACCCTTCCGCCATGCACGTTCATACTGCTTACACTCCTTTTTAGCTCTCGCCAACGTTTCCTTAAACCAGGGCGCCAATGCCTTGTGTCTCTTGGGGCTCCTGGTGCACCAAGGCGCAATCTCGTCAAGTGCATCCGTTATCCAAGTCTCAAATTGCCTATTGGCTATGTTTATGTCCTTCTCTAGTTTAAGATTGTTCCTCAATAGTACCTGAGAAAAGGAGTTAGCGTTGAATTTAGTCCATTTCCTCCTAGTAACTTTAAGTGCTGCTCTATCTGTCCCAGGTCTGTGCACAGGTATTGTAAAAGGGACTAGATGGTGATCTGACATATGCTACTGATATATGCACTCATACACCCATACAGACACTCACACAACGCCACTCACCCATAGACTTTCTCACACATAGTCAGACACCCAAAGAATAAATCACACTGCCATTTACTCACCTATACAGTTATACACACACCACCTCACCTATTCATACAGATGGTAACACATACTTACTCTCTTATACAATCACTGAAACAAGCACACACTCACCCATATAGCCACTCTCACACTCACTCACTCACACATACAGTCACTTATATACTCCAACACTCACATATACTGCCTTTCACATATGCAGTTACTCACCCATATACCACTGAGACATCCATACACTCCCCAACAAAGCCATACGCCCACTCACTCACCCATACAGCCTCTCACAGATGCACTCATGAACCCATACACCCAGTGAATCACCCACTCACACATCCATGCAGGGAGTCATACCCACCCCCACCCACCCACACAGACACTCAGGCACCCATACAGGTACTCATACAGCCAATCATTAACCCATATAGACACTCATGTAGCTACTCACCAACCCATGCAGCCACTTACACGCCAAGACTGATACAGACATTCACACAGATTAGTCATTCACCCATGCATTCACCAAGACACGTTTAATCACTCACTTATACAGTCAGTCATGCACCCACTAAATCATCCATTCAGACACTCATGCACCCACTCATTCCTCAATACACCTTGGCATATATATATATAAAACATTCTTAAACTTTTTAGAAGCACGCAGTCACTGGATGATGTCATCAGTGATATCATTTGAGATATCAGTGATGTCATCAGTGATGACACTGACCGTGTCATGAGTGATGTAATATGTGACATCATCAGCAGTGCATTGCAGGGGCGCGAGTTATAGTTAGCTCAGGTAAATATAACTGCCGAATTTCACCTGGTTTTGTATGAGTAAAATGTCAGCCTTACTATAAAGTCCCTGAAACCTGTGGTTTTTTCAGTGAATTACTAAGGTTTTTTAAATGCTAATTCCTAACTACAACGTCCCTGAAACCTCTAGTTTTCAGTGAATTCCTAAGGTTTTTTAAATGCGAATTTCTAGCTATGCCTACATAGGTAGGACATGTGCAGAAAGAGGAAGAAAGGCGCAGAAAGAATCAAGAGAAGCGCAGAAAGAGGCAAGAGAGGTGCAGAAAGAAGAAGAAAGGTGCAGAAAGAAGCAAGGGAAATGCAGAAAGAGGCAACAGAAGTCCAGAAAGAGGAAGAAAGGTGCAGAAAGAAGCAAGAGATGTGCAGAAAGAACCAACAGAGGTGCAGAAAGAGGCCCACTTCGACTGTACCTTACAACAGACTCATACAAAGTAGCCTAATTACTAATCCTTCTCCCAAGATGTTTTAAAGCTCACTTTTCTCTTGAAGGTTTACTATTAATCGACTGCTCAGAATGTTAGGCCTACCAAATATAAAACAGCAATCCTAAGCATATCACTGTTGTAAGTCTGACCAAGTTTGTGAAGGTATGCATGTGTGTCTCTGCTTTTACCTAGTGACATGTTACATAAAAATAAACATACAAATACTTGAATACCTGTGTTTCAAGCAGCATACTCTGTAAATTTGTGTACAAAAAGGTGTATGCATTTCTTTCTGCTCATAATACAGGGCACATGGGTATTCAATGGTATATTTGAGGGGCTCTATAACACCTATATACATAAGACATGTCTGCCAGTGCAACCAAATGAAAGAGCAGAACTAACAAGATTTGACCACCTATAGGAGAAGCTACCCACATTTTAAGCTACCATCTTCAGATGCATAACACATGTGAGAATACATGTACAAGTAGACCTTTACCTCAGTCACGAGAGCACGCAGACCTTTAAACTTGACAGCTTGCACTTCCCATTTGAATACAGAACAAGGGGAGAGAAGTACAGAAAGAGGCAAGAGATTTGCAGAAAAAAACAAGAGAGGTGCAGAAAGAGTAAGAAATGTGCAGAAAAAGGCAAGAGAATTGCAGAAAGAGGCAAGAGAAGTGCAGAAAGAGGCAAGAGAGGAGCAGAAAGAGGCAAGAGAGGTACAGAAAGAGGGAAGAGGAGTACCGAAAGAGGCAAGTGGGGTGCAGAAAGAAGCAAAAGAATTGCAGAAAGAAGCAAAAGAAGTGCAGAATGAGGCAAGAAAGTTACAGAAACAGGCAAAAGATGTGCAGAAAGAAGCAAGAGAAGTGCAGAAAGAGGCAAGAAAGTTACAGAAACAGGCAAAAGAGGTACAGAAAGAAGCAAGAGCAGTGCAGAAAGAACCAACAGAGATGCAGAAGGAGGCAAGAGGGGTGCAGAAAGAGGCAATAGGGGTGCACAAATTTGGAAGAGAGGTGCAGAAAGAAGCAAGAGCAGTGCAGAAACATCCAACAGAGGTGCAGAAACAGACAAGAGGGGTGCAGAAAGAGGCAAGAGAAGTGCAAAAAGAAGCAACAGAGGTGCAGAAGCAGGCAAGAGAACTGCAGAAAGAGGCAAGAGAGTTGCAGAAACAGGCATGAGAGGTGCAGAAAAAAGGAACAGGTGTGCAGAAAGAGGCAAGAGAAGTGCAGAAAGACGGAAGAAGGAAGCAGAAAGAGGCAAGAGGGGTACAGAAAGAAGCAAGAGAGGTGCAGAAAGAAGCAACAGAGGTGCAGAAAGAGGCAAGAGGTACAGAAAAAGGTAAGACAAGTGCAGAAAGAAGCAAAAGAGGTGCAGAAGGAGGCAAGAGAAGTGCAGAAAGAGGCAAGAGGGTTGCAGAAACAGGCAAAAGAGGTACAGAAAGAGGCAAGAGGGGTGCAGAGAGAGGCAAGAGAAGTACAGAAAGAAGCAACAGAGGTGCAGAATGAGGCAAGAGAAGTGCAGAAAGAGGCAAGAGGGTTGCAGAAACAGGCAAAAGAGGTGCAGAAAGAAGCAAGAGCAGTTCAGAAAAAACCAACAGGGATGCAGAAGGAGGCAAAAGGGGTGCAGAAAGAGGCAGGAGGGGTGCAAAAAGAGGCAAGAGAAGTACAGAAAGAGGCAAGAGAGTTGCAGAAACAGGCAAAAGAGGTACAGAAAGAGGGAACAGGGATGCAGACATAGGCAAGAGAAGCATAGAAAGAGGGAAGAAGAGTGTAGAAAGAGGCAAGAGGAGTGCAGAAATCTGCAAGAGAGGTGCAGAAAGAAGCAAGAGCAGTGCAGAAAGAACCAACAGAGGTGCAGAAAGAGGCAAGAGGGGTACAGAAAGAGGCAAGAGAGGTACAGAAAGAGGCAAGAGAGGTGCATAAATCTGCAAGAGAAGTACAAGAAGAAGCAAGAGAGGTGCAGAAAGAAGCAAGAGAAGTGCAGAAAGAAGCAACAGAGGTGCAGAAAGAGGCAAGAGGGGTGCAGAAAGAGACAATAGGGGTGCAGAAATTTGGAAGAGTGGCGCAGAAAGAAGCAAGAGCAGTGCAGAAAGAACCAACAGAGGTGCAGAAACAGACAGGAGGGGGTGCAGTAAGAGGCAAGAGAAGTGCAAAAATACGCAACAGAGGTGCAGAAGCAGGCAAGAGAACTGCAGAAAGAGGCAAGAGAGGTGCAGAAAAAGGGAACAGGGTGCAGAAAGAGGCAAGAGAGGTGCAGAAAGAGGGAAGAAGGGTACAGATAGAGGCAAGAGAGGTACAGAAAGAAGCAACAGAGGTGCAGAAAGAGGCAAGAGGGGTACAGAAAAAGGCAAGAGCAGTGCAGAAAGAAGTAACAGAGGTGCAGAAGGAGGCAAGAGAAGTGCAGAAAGAGGCAAGAGTTGCAGAAACAGGCAAAAGAGGTGCAGAAAGAAGCAAGAGCAGTACAGAAAGAACCAACAGAGGTGCAGAAGGAGGCTAAAGGGGTACAGAAAGAGGCAAGAGGGGTGCAGAAACAGGCAAAAGAGGTACAGAGAGAGGGAACAGGGATGCAGACAGAGGCAAGAGAAGTGTAGAAAGAGGGAAGAAGAGTATAGAAAGAGGCAAGAGGGGTGCAGAAATCTGCAAGAGAGGTGCAGAATGAAGAAAGAGCAGTGCAGAAAGAACCAACAGAGGTGCGGAAAGAGGCAACAGGGGTACAGAAAGAGGCAAGAGAGGTGCAGAAAGAGGGAAGAGGGGTGCAGAGAGAGGCAAGAGAAGTGCAGAAAGAAGCAACAGAGGTGCAGAATGAGACAAGAGAAGTGCAGAAAGAGGCAAGAGGGTTGCAGAAACAGGCAAAAGAGGTGCAGAAAGAAGCAAGAGCAGTTCAGAAAGAACCAACAGGGATGCAGAAGGAGGCAAGAGGGGTGCAGAAAGAGGCAGGAGGGGTGCAGAAAGAGGCAAGAGAAGTACAGAAAGAGGCAAGAGAGTTGCAGAAACAGGCAAAAGAGGTACAGAAAGAGGGAACAGGGATGCAGACATAAGTAAGAGAAGCGTAGAAAGAGGGAAGAAGAGTGTAGAAAGAGGCAAGAGGGGTGCAGAAATCTGCAAGAGAGGTGCAGACAGAAGCAAGAGCAGTGCAGAAAGAACCAACAGAGGTGCGGAAAGAGGCAAGAGGGGTACAGAAAGAGGCAAGAGAGGTACAAAAAGAGGCAAGAGAGGTGCATAAATCTGCAAGGGAAGTACAAGAAGAAGCAAGAGAGGTGCAGAAAGAGGCAATAGGGGTGCAGAAAGAAGCAAGAGAGGTGCAGAAAAAGGGAACAGGGTGCAGAAAGAGGCAAGAGAGGTACAGAAAGAGGGAAGAAGGTTACAGATAGAGGCAAGAGAGGTACAGAAAGAAGCAACAGAGGTGCAGAAAGAGGCAAGAGGGGTACAGAAAAAGGCAAGAGCAGTGCAGAAAGAACCAACAGAGGCGCAGAAACAGACAGGAGGGGGTGCAGTAAGAGGCAAGAGAAGTGCAAAAATACGCAACAGAGGTGCAGAAGCAGGCAAGAGAACTGCAGAAAGAGGCAAGAGAGGTGCAGAAAAAGGGAACAGGGTGCAGAAAGAGGCAAGAGAGGTGCAGAAAGAGGGAAGAAGGGTACAGATAGAGGCAAGAGAGGTACAGAAAGAAGCAACAGAGGTGCAGAAAGAGGCAAGAGGGGTACAGAAAAAGGCAAGAGCAGTGCAGAAAGAAGTAACAGAGGTGCAGAAGGAGGCAAGAGAAGTGCAGAAAGAGGCAAGAGTTGCAGAAACAGGCAAAAGAGGTGCAGAAAGAAGCAAGAGCAGTGCAGAAAGAACCAACAGAGGTGCAGAAGGAGGCTAAAGGGGTACAGAAAGAGGCAGGAGGGGTGCAGAAAGAGGCAAGAGAAGTACAGAAAGAGGCAAGAGAGTTGCAGAAACAGGCAAAAGAGGTACAGAGAGAGGGAACAGGGATGCAGACAGAGGCAAGAGAAGTGTAGAAAGAGGGAAGAAGAGTATAGAAATCTGCAAGAGAGGTGCAGAAAGAAGAAAGAGCAGTGCAGAAAGAACCAACAGAGGTGCGGAAAGAGGCAACAGGGGTACAGAAAGAGGCAAGAGAGGTGCAGAAAGAGGGAAGAGGGGTGCAGAGAGAGGCAAGAGAAGTGCAGAAAGAAGCAACAGAGGTGCAGAATGAGACAAGAGAAGTGCAGAAAGAGGCAAGAGGGTTGCAGAAACAGGCAAAAGAGGTGCAGAAAGAAGCAAGAGCAGTTCAGAAAGAACCAACAGGGATGCAGAAGGAGGCAAGAGAAGTGCAGAAAGAGGCAGGAGGGGTGCAGAAAGAGGCAAGAGAAGTGCAGACAGAAGCAAGAGCAGTGCAGAAAGAACCAACAGAGGTGCGGAAAGAGGCAAGAGGGGTACAGAAAGAGGCAAGAGAGGTACAAAAAGAGGCAAGAGAGGTGCATAAATCTGCAAGGGAAGTACAAGAAGAAGCAAGAGAGGTGCAGAAAGAGGCAATAAGGGTGCAGAAAGAAGCAAGAGAGGTGCAGAAAAAGGGAACAGGGTGCAGAAAGAGGCAAGAGAGGTACAGAAAGAGGGAAGAAGGGTACAGATAGAGGCAAGAGAGGTACAGAAAGAAGCAACAGAGGTGCAGAAAGAGGCAAGAGGGGTACAGAAAAAGGCAAGAGCAGTGCAGAAAGAAGTAACAGAGGTGCAGAAGGAGGCAAGAGAAGTGCAGAAAGAGGCAAGAGTTGCAGAAACAGGCAAAAGAGGTGCAGAAAGAAGCAAGAGCAGTGCAGAAAGAACCAACAGAGGTGCAGAAGGAGGCTGAAGGGGTACAGAAAGAGGCAGGAGGGGTGCAGAAAGAGGCAAGAGAAGTGCAGAAAGAGGCAAGAGAGTTGCAGAAACAGGCAAAAGAGGTACAGAAAGAGGGAAGAGGGGTGCAGAGAGAGGCAAGAGAAGTGCAGAAAGAAGCAACAGAGGTGCAGAAAGAGGCAAGAGGGGTGCAGAAAGAAGCAAGAGAGGTGCAGAAAGAAGCAAGAGAAGTGCAGAAAGAAGCAACAGAGGTGCAGAAAGAGGCAAGAAGAGTACAGAAAGAAGCAAGAGAGTTGCAGAAAGAGGCAAAAGAGGTACAGAAAGAGGTGAGAGGGGTGCAGAAAGAAGCAAGAGAGGTGGATAAAGAGGCAAGAGAGGTGCACAAAGAGGGAAGAAGGGTGCAGAAAGAGGCAAGAGGGGTGCCAAAACAAGCACCAGAGGTGCAGAAAGAGGCAAGAAGGGTGCAGAAAGAGGCAGGAGAAGTGCAGAAAGAAGCAACAGAGGTACAGAAAGAGGCAAGAGAAGTGCAGAAAGAGGCAAGAGAGTTGCAGAAACAGGCAAAAAAGGTACAGAAAGAGGGAACAAGGGTGCAGAGAAAGGCAAGAGAGGTACAGAAAGAGGGAAGAGGAGTGCAGAAAGAGGCAAAAGGAGTGCAGAAATTTGCAAGAGAGGTGCAGAAAGGGGCAAGAGAAGTGCAGAAAGAAGCAACAGAGGTGCCGAAGGAGGCAAGAGAAGTGCAGAAAGAGGCAATAGAGTTGCCGAAACAGGCAAGAGAAGTGCAGAAAGAGGCAAGAGAGGTGCAGAAAAAGAGAAGAGGGGTGCAGAAAGAAGCAAAAGAGGTGCAAAAAGAAGCAAGAGAAGTGCAGAAAGAAGCAAGTGAGGTGCAGAAAGAGGCAAAAGAAGTGCAAACAGAAGCAAGCGAGGTGCAGAAAGAGACAAGAGAAGTGCACAAAGAGGCAAGAGAGGTGCACAAAGAGGCAAGAGAGGTGCAGAAAGAGGGAAGAGGGTGCAGAAAGAGGCACGAGAAGTGCAGAAAGAAGCAACAGAGGTGCAGAAAGTGGCAAGAGAGGTACAGAAAGAGGCAAGAGAGGTACATAAATCTGCAAGAGAAGTACAAGAAGAAGCAAGAGAGGTGCAGAAAGAAGCAAGAGAAGTGCAGAAAGAAGCAACAGAGGTGCAGAAAGAGGCAGGAGGGGTGCAGAAAAAGGCAAGAGAAGTGCAGAAAGAGGTAAGAAGGATGCAGAAAGAGGCAGGAGAAGTGCAGAAAGAAGCAACAGAGGTACAGAAAGAGGCAAGAGAAGTGCAGAAAGAGGCAAGAGAGTTGCAGAAACAGGCAAAAAAGGTACAGAAAGAGGGAACAGGGGTGCAGAGAGAGGCAAGAGAGGTACAGAAAGAGGGAAGAGGAGTGCAGAAAGAGGCAAAAGGAGTGCAGAAATTTGCAAGAGAGGTGCAGAAAGAAGTAAGAGCAGTGCAGAAAGAACCAACAGAGGTGCAGAAAAAGACAAGAGGGGTGCAGAAAGGGGCAAGAGAAGTGCAGAAAGAAGCAACAGAGGTGCCGAAGGAGGCAAGAGAAGTACAGAAAGAGGCAATAGAGTTGTAGAAACAGGCAAGAGAAGTGCAGAAAGAGGCAAGAGAGGTGCAGAAAAAGAGAAGAGGGGTGCAGAAAGAAGCAAAAGAGTTGAAAAAAGAAGCAAGAGAAGTGCAGAAAGAAGCAAGTGAGGTGCAGAAAGAGGCAAAAGAAGTGCAAACAGAAGCAAGCGAGGTGCAGAAAGAGACAAGAGAAGTGCACAAAGAGGCAAGAGAGGTGCACAAAGAGGCAAGAGAGGTGCAGAAAGAAGGAAGAGGGTGCAGAAAGAGGCACGAGAAGTGCAGAAAGAAGCAACAGAGGTGCAGAAAGTGGCAAGAGAGGTACAGAAAGAGGCAAGAGAGGTACATAAATCTGCAAGAGAAGTACAAGAAGAAGCAAGAGAGGTGCAGAAAGAAGCAAGAGAAGTGCAGAAAGAAGCAACAGAGGTGCAGAAAGAGGCAGGAGGGGTGCAGAAAAAGGCAAGAGAAGTGCAGAAAGAAGCAACAGAGGTGCAGAAAGAGGCAAGAGGGGTGCAGAAACAGACAATAGGGGTGCACAAATTTGGAAGAGAGGTGCAGAAAGAAGCAAGAGCAGTGCAGAAAGAACCAACATAGGTGCAGAAACAGACAGGAGGGGTGCAGAAAGAGGCAAGAGAGGTGCAGAAAGAGGTAAGAAGGGTGCAGATAGAGGCAAGAGAGATACAGAAAGAAGCAACAGAGGTAAGAGAGGTACAGAAACAGGCAAGAGAAGTGCAGAAAGAAGCAACAGAGGTGCAGAAGGAGGCAAGAGAAGTGCAGAAAGAGGCAAGAGAGGTACAAAAAGAGGCAAGAGAGGTGCATAAATCTGCAAGGGAAGTACAAGAAGAAGCAAGAGAGGTGCAGAAAGAGGCAAGAGCAGTGCAGAAAGAACCAACAGAGGTGCTGAAAGAAGAAAGAGAAGTGCAGAAAGAAGCAAGTGGGGTGCAGAAAGAGGCAAGAGAAGTGCAGAAAGAGGCAAGAGAGGTGCAGAAAAAGGCGAGAGAAGTGCAGAAAGAGGCAAGAGAGGTGCAGAAAGAGGGAAGAGGGGTGCAGAAAGAAGCAAAAGAGGTGCAGAAAGAAGCAAGAGAAGTGCAAAAAGAAGCAAGCGAGGTGCAGAAAGAGGCAAGAGAGTTGCAGAAACAGGCAAGAGAGGTGCAGAAAAAGGCAAGAGAAGTACAGAAAGATGCAAGAGAGGTGCAGAAAGAAGCAACAGAGGTGCAGAAAGTGGCAAGAGAGGTGCAGAAAGAAGGGAGGTGCATCAAGCAGAAGAGATGTGCAGAAAGAGGCAAGAGAAGTGCAGAAAGAAGCAACAGCGGTACAGAAAGAGGCAAGAGAGTTGCAGAAACAGGCAAAAGAGGTACAGAAAGAGGGAAGAGGGATGCAGAGAGAGGCAAGAGGGGTGCAGAAATTTGCAAGAGAGGTGCAGAAAGAAGCAAGAGCAGTGCATAGAGAACAAACAGAGGTGCAGAAGGAGGCAAGAGCGGTGCAGAAAGAGGCAAGATGGGTGCAGAAATTAGTAAGAGCAGTGCAGAAATAACCAACAGAGGTGCAGAAACAGACAAGAGGGGTGCAGAAAGAGGCAAGAGAAGTGCAGAAAGAAGCAACAGAGGTGCCGAAGGAGGCAAGAGAAGTACAGAAAGAGGCAAGAGAGTTTCAGAAACAGGCAAGAGGGGTGCAGAAAAAGGCAAGAGACGTGCAGAAAGAGGCAAGAGAGGTGCAGGAAGAGGGGTGCAGAAAGAAGCAAAAGAGGTGCAGAAAGAAGCAAGAGAAGTGCAGAAAGAAGCAAGTGAGGTGCAGAAAGAGGCAAGAGAAGTGCACAAAGAGGCAAGAGAGGTGCAGAAAAAGGCAAGAGAAGTGCAGCAAGAGGCAAGAGAGGTGCAGAAAGAGGGAAGAGGGGTACAGAAAGAAGCAAAAGAGGTACAGAAAGAAGCAAGAGAAGTGCAGAAAGAAGCAAGCAAGGTGCAGAAAGAGGCAAGAGAAGTGCAGAAAGAAGCAAGAGAGGTGCAGAAAGAGGGAAGAGGGTGCAGAAAGAGGCACGAGAAGTGCAGAAAGAAGCAACAGAGGTGCAGAAAGTGGCAAGAGAGGTGCAGAAAGAAGGGAGGTGCAGAAAGCAGAAGAGATGTTCAGAAAGAGGCAAGAGAAGTGCAGAAAAAGGAAGAAAGTGCAGAAAGAAGCAAGAGAAATGCAGAAAGAGGCAAGAGAGGCGCAGAAACAAGCAAGAGTGGTTTGCACACCATTAGTACTAATTTAACACCCACATTTAGCAATAAGTAAGAGGTGACCATTCTAAGTTTGCAAAGGGCCTTCCACCACGATATAACACTTGTTGCTGCATTTTTGGTAGCGTTTGAGCCGTTTGAGCTGTTTTTTTTGTTCAAATCTGCAGATTATGCAGCAGATGATGGATTATGTGGCAAATGTGCAAAATATATAATTGTGCGAAAGTCGGTGCAGTCAAATAATTTCAGTGGCCCTGCTCATACCTCTGACTAGGTCCAGAAGTGCTCCTCAGTGGTTCCTTCTTTTTTTTGTCTCATTGAGTTTATAGTTAAGCTTCTATGGAAACGAGGAAGACTAAAACTGAGGTTACCACTCCACAACACAGACTACCATACCACATTATTACTCTCCATAACACATAATCCCACTCTACATAATTCCCATACACTAAATACCACATACTTTCTATCCACATAATTTCACTGCACAACATACCACATAATTTCAATACACACAACGTACATCCACTCCACTCCACTCCAAAAAACATTAGTAAAAAACATTTACATTTACAACGCCAATAGCTCTAACTCTCGCAATTGCGAGACCTATTACATTGCAAATGCTTCATTAACTAGTAGTCGCATTTGCAGAGTGGTGGAGAAAGGGGGCTGGGCCTCCGACCAACGCTCAGGAATTCCTCTGCGTAGGACTTACAGGAGGTACCAGGAGGGCTTCTTGGCCCCCAAAGTCCCTCAGGAGTAAAGTGGATTTAAAGTGGATTTCATCCCCCAACCAGTAGTGTACCAGGAGGCGCGTTTGCAGAGTGGTGGAGAAAGGGGGCATGGGACTTGCTGGATTTAACAGGAGGGGTAGTTGGTCCCTAAGGACATCCTTGGGGACCAAATACCCCTCCTATTACCTCCAGTAAGTCCCACACTGCAGGATTGCTAAATTCTCATAGCAGGCCACGCCCCTTTGCCCACCACTCTGCAAACGCGCTCCCTGGCGCGCTCTTGGATGGGGATTGAAGTTCCCTTCGCTGCTGGGGGTCCTTAGGGGCCAACTAGCCTACCTGTTACCACCAGTAAGCCCCACACAGTGGGATTGCTGAGAGGTGGACACAGGCCATGCCCCCTTTCTCCACCACTCTGCAAACGCACCTCCTGGCGCACTCTTGGTTGGGGGTGATGTCCCCTTGCCTCCTGAGGGTCCCTGGGGGCCAACTAGCCCTCCTGTTACCTCTAGTAAGCCCCACACAGCTGAATTGCTGAGATTGGTCAGAGGCCATGCCCCCTTTTTACACCACTCTGCAAACGAACCTCCTGGCACACTGCTGCTTGGGTGATGAAGTCCACTTTAGTCCTGAGGTCCTCAGGACACAAGAGGACCTCATCGCCCCACCAGCAGTGCGCCAAGAGGCGCGTTTGTAGAGTGGTGTAAAAAGGGTCTTACTGAAGGTACCTGGTGGCCAAGTTGGCCCCTAAGTACTCTTAGGATTCAAGGGGGCTTAATCCCCCAACCCAGAACGCGTCAGGAGGCGCATTTGCATAGTGGAGCAGGGCGGGGTGAGAAAAATTAAAACAAATGGGAAGGGGGCCGCACGGCCCCCCTCCAGAGGCCGATTTCTGCCCTGGGGTCCCCCTCCCCTGAGGCATGGCCACTTTTTTTTAAATACCGTTATCTCAAGGAGGGGTGGTGCCCTGCTGAGGCCATTTTCAGCCCCGGGGACCCCATCCCCCGGGGCTTTGCCTCTTTTTAAAATTATTTTTAACTTATGGGAGGGGGCCACGTGGCCCCTCTTCCCTGGGCCATTTTTGGCCCCGGGGACCCCATCCCACAAGGCCTGGCCTGCCTTTTTTCTTTAAAACATTTTGGAGGGGGGCCGCGTGGTCCCCCTCCTGAGGACGTTTTCGGCCCCGGGTACCCCATCCTCCAGGGCTTTGCCTCTTTTAAAAAAAATATATATTTATTTTGAGGGAGGGCCCCCCTCCCAGGCCATTTTCGGCCCCGGGGACCCAATCCCCCGGTGCCTGGCCTCTTTTTTTTAAAAATAATTTTTTTATTTTATGGGAGGGGGCCGCGTGGCTCCCCTTCCCTGGGCCACTTTTGGCCCCGGGGACCCCATCCTCTGGGGCATGGCCTCATGTTGGGGACTACGGGGGGGAGCCCCAATGCCCACACGGTCCCAGCCGGCTCCCCACCTCCTGCGGGAGCCGGCATTGCTTTTGGACAAGGGAGCTGCAAACATGCAGCCCCTTTGCACAAAAGCATTTACTCTTGCTTTCATGGAAGCGAGAGCAGGTTTCCTGCTCTCGCTTCCATGAAGCTAAGCAGATATTTGCTATGGCATAGCAAACTGCAATGTCCCGGGGGTGGGCACCCCAGGACATTGCTGGAGCCGGCCCTGGGGGGTGGTGGGCCCCAGGGCCATAGAGGGCTCCAGGAGGGGGGCTGCGTGGCCCGCCTCCCATCATGATTAAAGCCCCGGGGAGGTGGTGGTCCCCGGGGTTGGGGGTCCGCAACGGACCCCCGTCCTTAATTTAAGTTTGCCCCGTGGAGGTGGTGGTCCCCGGGCAGTGTGGGGAGGGGCAGGAGCCCGTCCCACACTTCTTTATACAAACTTAAGCCCCGGGGAGGTGGCGGTCCCCGGGGCTTAGGGGGCCCGTGAGGCCCCCCCACCCATTAGTAACAATGCCCCGGGGATGTGGCGGGCCCTGGGGCAGCATGGGGGTGCCAGAGCCCCCAAGCAGTTTTCATTTAAAGCCTCGGGGAGGTGGCGGTCTCCAGGGCTGCCGGGGGCCACGTGCCCCCTGCATATTATTAATAAAGCCCTGGGAGGTGGCGGTCCCCGGGGCTGTGGGGGCCCCCGCAGGCCCCCGCATAATAATTAAGGATTGCCCCCACGACCTGGCCCACCCGGGGGCTTCAAAAAACAAAGCGCGGGAAACGCGCTTCTTTTTTTTAAAAAACAAACGGCGGGATTTGCGTGCAGTACGCGAATCCCACCGAAAGTTTTAAAAAAATGCTTTTTTTGGCCCTGGGGGTCCCTGTGTGAGCAGGCCTAGGGGTCAGGGCGTTTCTACCCTGCCCCCTTTTCTTATTTTTAATTGTTTTTTTTACCTCTTTTCTTGTGACTCGGTTCAACCGAGTCACAAGATGGCTGCCAACACTTCCTGGTTTGAAGTGTCGGCAGCCAATTAGAGTTAAGTTCATGCTCAGGAGGGTTCGCGGATCCACCGCGGTCACCAGATACTAATATTTGTTATGTATGTATTTCTCAGAAACTACTGAGCGGATTTACACCATTTAAAAAATGGTCGCTTTCTGAACCAAGAGCAACCTTTTTTGCCAAATTTGGTGTAATTCTGTTCAGCAGTTCGGGCTGTAGCTTTGTCTAAAGTTTCCCATGGAAATTAACATGGAGAAAACTTGTTTTGGGACCCACTTTGTTCTTGGCCCCCGCTTGACGAATCCCCCTGAAACTTTCAAGACAGGAGCTGACCTGAGCAGGGCATTAGTTTTGAAAATTTACCGAAGATTCGTCAAAGGGCACCAAAGACATTGGCAAATCCAAAAACGCTAATCCTATGGAAAGTAGGTCCTAACTATAACTACCTACTGGCGACTGCCAGTAGGTAATGTTGTGGATACATATATATATATATATATATATATATATATATATATATATATATATATATATATATATATATATTGCCAAATTTCTCCATCGACGGGGGCCCCGACCCTGCAGGGCGGCTACAACTGACAGGGACGGAGTGTCCTGTTAATTAACACACACAGAAGATTTGCTGAGCCAATTCACGGAGTTCATCACAGCTTTTATTTTGCTCTTTTTTTTTTTTTTATAAAGTGGCTGCAAAATGATAGTCCTTACGCGTTTCGGCGGTAATGCCTTGATCACAGGAAGTGAGGTGTGCAACCACAGGTGCTATATATTCAATTCACCACGTGACATAAGCATGTTACTACAAGTCCCAAACTGCATCTGTATTCACTTCCTGGAAACTGGGCTGAAGTGTCTGTAAATGTTGCTTAATAGCGTTCCTTCACCACGCACAGTTCAAAATCCATTATTCTTGTTGTTCAGTGCATCTGGTAAAATAAAGTGGCCACGTGCAAAGTATTTAAATTGACATTCTTAGCACACCTCGTAATTCATTTTGTTTCCACAATATAAAATGTGCCTCTTAAAACGTGAAGAATCCGGAATTGCCAGGGAGAGACTGACCTCTCCCTTCTCCCTTTCTCACCTTCGACATCTCATGTCTGGTATAATCCTTTGTTACATGCTGGAGGCAAGCGGGTCATGCCCCCCCACTTCAAACACTGCCAAATTTCTCCATTGACGGGGGCCCCGACCCTGCAGGGCGGCTACAGCTGACAGGGACGGAGTGTCCTGTTAATTAACACACACAGAAGATTTGCTGAGCCAATTCACGGAGTTCATCACAGCTTTTATTTTGCTAAAAGCTGTGATGAACTCCGTGAATTGGCTCAGCAAATCTTCTGTGTATATATATATATATATATATATATATATATCACACATGAACAACACTTATGAAGTACTCGAAGCCCAACTCCGAGGACATGCTGGCATTTATTAAAAGCAGGCAACAAAGTCTTTCCTACGCATTTCGGCTTTAAATAGCCTTGATCACAGGTGAGTAAAATCATGGCAAACGTAGTTTAATTTGAACATAGTGAGCACGTGACCAACAGTAATCCTTCAATGCCCATAATGCACCGTCTTTGTATGTTTAGTATAGTACATATAAAGTGACTCAGTGCAAATAGTAAAAAATATAACAGTCACGTATTTTTCAATGAAATTTTGCCAGTCTTATTTTTTGCTGCCAAATTAGTTCTTTGCAATGCTCAGAATGTTCAAGTTGGCAGGAGGAGACGATTCCCCTCCTCTCCCTTTCACATCTCCGAATGCCGTAGAAACCATAGTGGCAATGAAGGGCTATGGAAAACGAGCGGGACATGCTCCCCAAAATTAAGCACACACAAATCTGTGATCAAGACTATTTAGAGCCGAAACGCGTAAGGAAAGACTTTGTTGCCTGCTTTTAATAAATGCCAGCATGTCCTTGGAGTTGGGCTTCGAGTACTTCATAAGTGCTGTTCAGGTGGTGTTAAATTACAGGCAGCTCCAGGCCTGTTGCGAAGCCGCCCTGCAGGGATGGAGGCTCCTGTCACTTGGAGATTTGTGTGTGCTTAATTTTGGGGAGCATGTCCCGCTCGTTTTCCAGAGCCTTTCATTGCCACTATATATATATATATATATATATATATATATATATATATCACGAAAGACGCTGCAAACAGCCACTCCCCAGCCTGCGATGCCGATGCCAGCGACGGAAACAGCACCCGTCAATAATTTTGCAGAAAGCAGGAACAAAGTAGGAAATCCCACCAAGAAATCCAGCGGCACACCAGAGGACAGTACACAGATTTTATTGTGCAATCAATTGATTCAAAATGACAGAATTTTGTTTATGCTCATGAACCATGAATTGTATTTCTACAGGAGTTAGAGCGCAATTCCCTAACTTGAGAAAGGCATCGCCGAAACGCGTTGTTGTTTGTGTGCACAATAAAATCTGTGTACTGTCCTCTGGTGTGCCGCTGGATTTCTTGGTGGGATTTCCTACTTTGTTCCTGCTTTCTGCAATATATATATATATATATATATATATATATATATATATATATATATATTACCTACTGGCGGTCACCAGTAGGTAGTTATAGTTAGAACATATTATCCATAGGAAAAGCGTTTTTTCTTTTGTCAATATCTTTGGCGCCGGTTGACGAATCTTTGCGAAATTTTCAAAACTAATGGCCCGCTCCGGTCAGCTCCTGTCTTGAAAGTTTGGGGGTTATTTGTCAAGCGGGAGCCGAGAAAAAAGGAGGGTCCCACAATGCGTTTTCTCCATGTTAATTTCCATAGGAAATTTTGGAACAGGCTACAGCCCGAACTGCTGCCCACCCCCGGGACATTGCCGTTTGTTATGACAGGGTGGGAGCAAGGCTCCCGCCCTGTCATAGCAAACCCTGCTTTGATTTTTGGAAGCGAGAGCAGGAAACCTGCTCTCGCTTCCAAAAAGCAAAGCAGATTGCTTTTGGGCAAGGGGAGCTGCATGTTAGCAGGGACTGTGGGGGCATTGGGGCTCCCCCCACGGTCCCCAACACTGAGGGCCAGCCCCAGGGATGGGGTCTCTGGGGCCAGAAGTGGCACGGGAGGGGGTCCACTCGGCCCCCCTCCCCATTAATTAAAAAAAAAAGCAGAAGGCTGGCCCCGGGGGATGGGGTCCCCGGGGCCATAATTGGCCTGAGGAGGGGGGCTACGCGGCCCCCCTCCAAATTTATTAAATAAAAAAAAAACAAGTCTGGCCATGCCCCGGGGGATGGGGTCCCCGGGGCCAAAATTGGCCTCGGGAGGGGGGCCGTGGGCCCCTTCCCATTTTTTTTTCTGAAAATGTGCAGTCCCTGGGGGATGGGGTCCCCAGGGCCCAAAACATATTGAAAGAAGGAGGCCACACAGCCCCCCTTCAAATTTTTTTTTTTTTAAAAGCCGGCCTGTTGCCGGAGGCCCCGCCCCCTCTCTGCGCCCCCTAGCGCGTTCTAAGTTGGGGAATTAAGTCCCCTTGAATACTGAGGGTCTCTGGGGTCAATCTAGCCCACCAGGTACCTCCAGTAGCGACACACAGCTGGATTGCAGAGAGGTGGTCTGAGGCCGCGCCTTACACCACTCTGCAAACGCGCCTCTTGGCGCACTGCTGGTGGGGCGATGAGGTCCTCTTGTGTGAGGACCTCATCCCCGAGCAGCAGTGCACCAGGAGCCGCGTTTGCAGAGGGGTGTAAAAAGGGGGCGTGGCCTCGGAGCACTCTCAGCAATCCAGCTGTGTGGGGCTTACTGGAGGTACCTGGTGGGCTAGTTGGCCCCCAGGGACCCTCATGAGGAAAGGGGACTTCATCCCCCAACCAAGAGCTCTCCAGGAGGTGCGTTTGCAGAGTGGTGGAGAAAGGGGGCGTGACCTGTGTCCACCTCTCAGCAATCCCATTGCGTGGGGCATACTGGAGGTAAGAGGTAGGCTAGTTGGCCCCTAAGGACCCCCAGCAGTGAAGGGGACGTCAATCCCCATCGAAGAGTGCGCCAGGGAGCGCGTTTGCAGAGTGGTGGGCAAAGGGGGCGTGGCCTGTAATGAGAACCTAGCAATCCTGCTGTGTGGTACTTACTGGAGGTAATAGGAGGGGTAGTTGGCCCCCAAGGATATTCTTGGGGGCCAACTACCCCTCTTGTTACCTCCAGTAAGTCCCACACAGTAGGATTGCTAAGATGCCTTCGGAGGCCATGCCCCCTTTCTCCACCACTCAGCAAACGCGCCTCCTGGCAGACTACGGGATGGGGGATGAAGTCCACTTTATTCCTGAGGTACTTTGGAGGCCAACAAGCCCTCCTGGTACCTCCTGTAAGTCCTACGCAGCGGAATTCTTGAGCGCTGGTCGGAGGCCCAGCACCCTTTCTCTACCACTCTGCAAACGTGACTTCTAGTTAAAGTAGCATGTTTATGCACCTCTGACTAAGAGGTAGTTTTAATCCCCCTGCCCTATTATATACTAGGGCCTTACAGGGGAGGTCATGCCAATCACAGGGGTAGCCCAACCCATAGTGTACCCTAGTGTATGTAGGTGTTTTCACTGTATTCTAAGTGTCTTTTAGCATAGCACTGGCTCTAGGCCTGGTTAGTCAGAGACAGTTACCACCAGTACTCGTCAGCAAAAAGTTGGGGGCACAGGATGACTTTGCAACAAGGCCTCTTTCTGCACCTCTGTTGGTTCTTTCTGCATTTCTCTTGCTTCTTTCTGCGCCTTTCTTCCTCTTTCTGCACATGTACTACCTCTGTAGGCATAGTTAGAAATTAGCATTTAAAAAACCTTAGAAATTCACTGAAAAAAACATAGGTATCAGGGACGTTATAGTTAGAAATTAGCATTTAAAAAACCTTTGAAATTCACTGAAAAAAACATAGGTTTCAGGCACGTTATAGTTAGAAATTTGCATTTAAAAAACCTTTGAAATTCACTGAAAAAAACATAGGTTTCAGGGACATTATAGTTAGTTGGACATTTCACTCGTACAAAACCAGTGAGATTCGGCCGTTATAGTTAGTTCAGCTAACTATAGCTCGCGCCCCCGCAATGCACTGCTGATGACGTCACATATTACATCATTCATGACATGGTCAGTGACATCACTGATGACATCTCAAATGACTTCACTGATGACATCACTGATGACATCATCCACGTGATAATCTGATGCACCTCCTCACACCCTAATCTAACTTTTGATACACCCACTCTAAAATACAGACTACCATTTTCGAAACCATATACAACCAACACACCAATACCAGTTATTACATACCCACTCACTGATTCCTAGGTCTACACACACATCCACTTATTCACCTATACAGTCACTCATACATGCAGTCACTCATCAATACAGCACTATCATATGCACTTATACACCTATAGAGACACTCACACGTCGCCACTCACCCATAGAGTTACTCACACACCTAGTCAGTCATGCAAAGAATCAATCACACTCCCATTTACTCACCTATACAGTTTTACACACACCACCTCACTTATTCATACATATAGTAACATACACTTACTCTCTTATACAATAACTGATATAAGCACACACTCATCCATACAGCCACTCTCACAATCACTTACTCTCACATATAGTCATCTATATACTCCAACACTCACATATACTGCCTTTCACATATGTAGATACTCACACATGTACCACTGAGACATCCATTCACTCACCAACACAGCCATACACACACTCACCCACCCATACAGCCCCTCACAGAAGCACTCTTGAACCCATACACCCAGTGAATCACCCTCTCACACATCCATGCAGGGAGTCATACACCCCCCACCCACCCACACAGACAATCAGGCACCCATACAGATGCTCTGACAACCAATCAATAACCCATATAGACACTCATGTAGCTACTCACCAACCCATGGAGCCGCTTACACACTAACTGACAGACTGATACAGACATTTACACAGTTTAGTCACTAACCCATGCATTCACTAAGACACATTTAATCACTCACTTATACAGACAGTCACGCACCTACTAAATGATACATTCAGCCACTTATACACCCACTCTTTCTTCAATACACCTTGGCATATATATAAAACATATTTAAACTTTATAGAAACACACAGTCACTGGATGATGTCATCAGTGATGTCATCAGTGATGTCACTGACCATGTCATGAATGATGTAATATGTGACATCATCAGCAGTGCAATGTCCCTGAAACCTATGGTTTTTCAGTGAATTTCAAAGGTTTTTTAAATGCTAATTTCTAACTATAACGTGCCTGAAACCTATGTTTTTTTCAGTGAATATATATATATATATATATATATATATATATATATATATATATATATATATATATATATATATATATATATTTATTACTGAAAAAGCCAAAGGTTACAGGTACGTTATAGTTGGGAAACAGAATTTAAAAACCTTACAAAATCACTGAAAAACCTAAGGTTACAGGGACATTAGAGTTAGGCTTATATTTCACTAGTACAAATCCATAGGTACCTGAACTAACTATAACTTACGCCCCTGCAATGCACTGCTAATGACCTCACATTTTACATCACTCATGACATGGTCAGTGACATCACTGATGACATCTCAAATAACATTACTCAAATGTCTGCAGGCAGGGAAAGAGATGAAAAAACTGCTTCCAGCAAGCGGGAGCAGTTTGACAGCACCCGCTTGCTGGAAGCGGAGTGTTTGCTTTTGCTTAGTGGGAGCTGTCCAGCCATGCAAAAACAAAGAGCTATGTCCCACGGGTGGGCACCCCAGCACATAGCAGGAGCCGACCCTGTGGGGTGACTGTTCCCAGAGCCATATATGGCTCAAGAAGGGGGCCATGCCCCCCTCCTTTTTCTGCACGGGCAGGCCACGGGGAAGTGGTGGTCCCCGGGGTCCATGTGGACTCTCTCCATATTGTTTATTTTAGCCCCGGGAGATGGCTAAAAGCTCTAAGAGGGGGGTCCATGCAGCCTCCTTGCTTTTTTAAAAAAGCCCCAGGGAGGTGGTGGTCCCAGGGCCCGGGGGTTCTGCGTGGCCCCCCATGTGTAAATATGGTGGTCTCCGGGGCATAAAGATACCCTTGGAGGGGGGCCACGTGCATCCTGGTCCAATATATTTAGTAAACTCCTCATGCCCCCGGGACCTGGTCCATCTGGGGGCTTTAGTATGAACAAGCGCGAGAGAATGCGCTTGGTTTTTTTCAAATCTGCCGCAAATTTATGGATCCACTCGTGATTATGGGGCAAAATTGGGAAAAAAACATGTTTTTAACCCCCAGCTGGATCCCTGTGGGACCACACCCAGGGGGTCAATGTATTCCTACCCTTCCCCCTATTCTTTATTTTTAATATTTTTGGGGGGACTCAGCTGAAGCCGAGTCCCAAGATGGCTGCGAACACTTACTGGTTGAAGTGTTGGCAGCCAATCAGATTGCAGCATGGGGACTGTTGGATCCCCAGAGGATCCTTTTCACTAGATATACAGATTTTGTTTTTGGTTAATATCTCTAAAACTACTGAACGGATTTACACCAAATCACAAAAAGGCCTCTTTCTGGACCAAGAGCTAGCTTTCTGCCAAATTTGGTGCAAATCTGTTCAGCAGTTTTTGCTTTATCGCTGTTCAATTTCCCTATGGGAATTAACATGGGGAAAGCGCATTTTGGGTCCCCCTTTTTTCTTGGCCCCTGCTTGACAGATCACCACAAAACTTACAAGACAGCAGCTGAAGTGAGCATTGTATTAGTTTTGAAACAATCGTGAAGATTCGTCAACCGGTGCCAAGGTTATTATCAAAATAAATACCGCTCTTCCTATGGAGACTAGGTCCTAGCTATAACTACCAACTGGCGACCTCCAGTAGATAATATATAAATATGTATATAGACACTGTGCACAAAGAGCTGACTCAATGGAATCGTAAGGGCCTCATAACCAAACATGAATTCAGTTTCCTTAAGAACGAACACCCGATCACTCCAGTGTTGTACTTCATCCCGAAGGTACATAAACAAGTTACACCGATGCCAGGGAGACCGATCATTTCGGCTCAACGGAATCTCCTTGAGCCAATGTCGAAGTATGTGGATTACTATCTACATGAATTCGTAGAGGGCCTCCCATCGTTCATAAAGGACACTGGCCACTTCCTGTCCAACCTGCAATCTGTTAATTGGGATGATGACTGCATATTCATCGTAATGGACATTTGTTCACTATATACCAGCATACACCATGTAGATGGTATTAACGCAGTCAAATATTATTTGGACAGTAGAAGTATTCATCTATATGAGCATAATCTGATGATTGTAACCATGATAGAAATGTGTCTCAGCAACAATTTTTTCCTCTTTAACAAAATGTTGTTTAAACAGTTACGGGGAGTTGCCATGGGGGCATGTTTCTCCCCCAGCTATGCGTGTCTTCACGTTGGCTGGTGGGAGGACCATGTCCTCAAGGTCAACCACAAGGAGGCTTATGATGCACATGTCCTCCATTGGTGGAGGTTTATTGACGATGTATGTATCATATGGAGAGGATCTGAGGAGTCTGCACACCAATTTGTTCAAAACATTAATGTCAACAACCTTAATTTAAAGTTTACGGGCGCATATTAGTAGCAGGTATGTGCAGTTCCTTGATGTGGAGCTTTAAGTAGAGGAGAATAGTATCCAGACGCGACTTCACAGGAAAAGCACTGCTGGCAATTCTGTGCTGCACGCCAGTAGTGCTCACCCACCTCACCTAATCCGCAGTATCCCCTATGGGGACTTCTTGTGCATTAGAAGAATTTGCAGTTCAGACGCGGATCTTGCCAGGTGTCAAGCTGAAGCTCTCCAGAGATTCCTAGCCAGGGGTTACAAGCACACTGAGCTCATACAGGCATTGAACAGGGCTAATGAACAAGACAGAGAGGAATTTCTGCAGGGTCAAAAGGCCACCACTAGTGTGTCTCCAATAACTCCTAACCAATTGTCAGATATTCCTGATACAGTCAGACTGATAACTGCTTATAGCTGCCAGGAGAGAGAAATCAGGAAAATTATTTACAAACACTGGCCGATAGTGCTATCAGATCTAACACTATCACGTATTGTGCCCAAACTTCCTATTCTCACATTTAGACGTGCACCCTCGATGTTTGATGCACTTGTCAAGAGCAGCCCTGAGTTAATTGTTTCCGACAATTGGTTGTCTCCTAGGTCAGGATTTTTTAAGTGCAACACGTGTAGAGCATGTAAGTTTGGTAAAAACACCACCGAGTACACCACAGCATTTGATGACAGACCTATCAAAATCCAAGGGCATCTCACATGCCGTACAGAGTTTGCAGTGTATATTTTGGAATGCACTTGCCAACTGAAGTACGTAGGGAGTACTAAACTCCAGGTGTTTAACCGCATTCTGCAACACCTCCTTGCTGCTGTTAACTCGGATCCAAATTACCCAGTAGCCAGACACTTGAAACATGTTCATAACAACAATCTTAATGACCTCAGATATTATGTGATTGGTTCTGTACCCAAGTCCCTTCATGGTGGAAATAGGGAGAAAGAGTTGCGCCAGTTGGAATCATATTTTATTGTCCTATTAGACACTCGCATGCCCAACGGTCTCAACACTGGTGAAGACCTTGACAACTTTTTGTGATTGAACTATGATAGATCTGTCTAGGTTCACTTGCGTAGTTTCTTTCCAGTGTTCTTGGTTGTTATTTCATTCCGTCCCTGTTTTCCTAATATGGTACGGTATTTGGCACTAATGTATTTACTCAGATGGCATTTCTTGGTTCTGACCGTGGTTTTTACTCTGATTTTTTACTCTGATTTTTTAATCTATTTATACTGAAGCCTCTTTGCTAAGATTTACCATGCTGTCTTAGACGTTGCCCATTAAGCAAAACATGTCAGATTTCTGCCTCTTTGCATTCAACCGATGTGTACGTCGTGCACTCGCACTTTAGTATTCAGAGTTTCGAACAGATGCCGTTATACTGGCCTAAAATTTATGAAATGAATATTTTGCACATGTTTAGCCTTTTTGCACTATTTTGCACTTGCACTTAATATCTATGCACTTTATGGGGGAGCTTGGATCACTTTGTTAGTTTATGACTTTGTTAGGAAGTGACAGCCCAATATATACTCCAGGACTGATTGAACCATATTTCTATACAGGAGATGACATGATTAACCACTTGATTTTGATTAATTATGCATTTAGCATTTTATTCATGTTTTTATCCTGTATTTATAACAGTTTGTAATACCTAGTTTTATACTCCTTTTATCAGTCATATATCTATTAGTACTATTTCACTTTTAACCTGTATTTTATGTCGTCTGACATTTGGTTATATGTGTGATATATGCTTGGAAATTATCGGGCAGATTCATGAATTGCTAAGTCTTTTTTTCATTGTGATAGCTCCAGGGGAGGTGATTTGTCAATGTGCACTCTATAAATATGTTTTGATTGGTCCAGCGCGTCATGTGAACAAAACCGCCGAAACGCGGTCGAAACGCGTCAGGCTGGACACTAGTCTTCGCATTCTTGTGATGCTGATTTAACTATACATGCAATAAAGCACCTGAACACGCTGTGGTCCGTACCTGTTTGTCCTGCTGGCATATCAGGAGTGTGGATTTCTCATATATATATATATATATATATATATTATCTACTGGCGGTCGCCAGTAGATAGTTATAGTTACAACCTATTATCCATAGGAAATCCGCGACATTCTATTTGAAATAACTCTCTTGCCGGTTGACGTATCTTCGCGAAATTTTCAAACTTTGTGGCCCGCTCCGGTCCGCTCCTACCCTGAAAGTCTCGGGGGATTCGTCAAGCGGGGGCCGAGAAAAAAGGGGGGTCTCAAAACGTGTTTTCCCCATGCACTTTTCCATAGGAAACTATAGACACGGCTACAGCCTGAACTGCTGAACGGAATTACACCAAATTTGGCAAAGAGATAGTTCTTGGTTCAGAAAGAACCCTTTTTGTTAAATGGTGTAAATCCGTTCAGTAGTTGCTGAGAAAATGAAAAGTAAAAAGTTAGTGATATCTATGGCCGAGTAGGGTCCGCGTACCCTCAGCGCACCCTGCGCGCACCGTCCCGATCACGAGCTGCATGTTAATTGGCTGTCAGCTGGCTGTCAACATTCCGATTCAGGAAATGTTGGCAGTCATTTTGTCCCTCGGTAGAACCGAGGGACAGAAACAAGTGCGCAAAGCGCACAAAGGGGGCAGGGTAGAAACACCCTGACCCCCTAGGTTTGCTCAGGGGTCCCACAAGGACCCCTGGGCAAAAAAAATAAAAATATTTTTTAAAAATCGGCAGGATGCGAATCCTGCCGAAAAAAATCGAAGCGCGGTCTCCCGTGCTTCGATAGCTACTGGCCCCCGGGTGGCCCAAGTCCCGGGGGCATGGTGGGGGGATAATTTAACGTGTGGGGGCCTCAAAGGGCTCCCCAAGCCCCGGGGACCGCCACCCCCCGGGGCTTTTTTTGAAAATGGTGCGGGAGGGCTCTGAGCCCTCCCGCAGCCCCGGGGACCACCCCCTCCCCGGGCTTTTTTAATTAAATTGTAAAACCTGTGTGGGGGCTCCAGCCCCCACACGCCCCGGGACCGCCACCTCCCGGGCACTAAACAAATAATATGGGGGTCCGTTACGGACCCCCAGAGCCCCGGGGACCACCACCTCCCCGGGGCTGTGTACTGAATGGGAGGGGGCCGCGCGGCCCCCCTCCTGGAGCCCTTGATGGCCCTGGGGACCACCACCCCCCAGGGCCGGCTCCTGCAGTGTCCCGGGTGCCTACCCCCGGGACACTGCTGTTTGCAATGACAGGACGGAGCCTCGCGGCTCCCGTCCTGTCATTGCAAACTGCTTTGGATATTGGAAGAGAGAGCAGGAAACCTGTCTCTCTTCCAATATCCAAAGCAGATTGCTTTCCACATGGGGAGCAGCATGTTAGCTGCTCCCCATGTGTAGCAATGCCGGCTCCCGTAGGACACGGGGAGCCGGCGGGACTGTGGGGGGATTGGGGACCCCCCACAGTCCCCAACGGAGAGGGCCAGCCCCGGGGGATGGGGTCCCCGGGGCAAGTAGGGCTCGGGAGTGGGGCCACGCGGCCCCCTCCCCAAAAATGAAAAAAATAATAATAAAAAAAATGGAAAGGCCGGCTCCGGGGATGGGGTCCCCGGGGCCTTAAAATGGCCAGAGGAGGGGGGCCACGCTGCCCCCTCAAAATAATAAATATAGAGGCCATGCCCCGGGGATGGGGTCCCCGGGGCCAATACAGGCCCAGGGAAGGGGGGCACTAAACAAATTAATATGGGGGTCCGTTACGGACCCCCAGAGCCCCGGGGACCACCACCTCCCCGGGCTGTGTACTGAATGGGAGGGGGCCGCGCGGCCCCCTCCTGGAGCCCTTGATGGCCCTGGGGACCACCACCCCCCAGGGCCGGCTCCTGCAGTGTCCCGGGGTGCCTACCCCCGGGACACTGCTGTTTGCAATGACAGGACGGGAGCCTCGCGGCTCCCGTCCTGTCATTGCAAACTGCTTTGGATATTGGAAGAGAGAGCAGGAAACCTGCTCTCTCTTCCAATATCCAAGCAGATTGCTTTCCACATGGGGAGCAGCATGTTAGCTGCTCCCCATGTGTAAAGCTAATGCCGGCTCCCGTAGGACACGGGGAGCCGGCGGGACTGTGGGGGATTGGGGACCCCCCACAGTCCCCAACGGAGAGGGCCAGCCCGGGGGATGGGGTCCCCGGGGCAGTAGGGCTCGGGAGGGGGCCACGCGGCCCCCTCCCCAAAAATGAAAAAAATAATAATAAAAAAAATGGAAAGGCCGGCTCCGGGGGATGGGGTCCCCGGGGCCTTAAAATGGCCAGAGGAGGGGGCCACGCTGCCCCCTCAAAATAATAAATATAGAGGCCATGCCCCGGGGATGGGGTCCCCGGGCCAATACAGGCCCAGGGAAGGGGGCACTAAACAAATTAATATGGGGGTCCGTTACGGACCCCCAGAGCCCCGGGGACCACCACCTCCCCGGGCTGTGTACTGAATGGGAGGGGGCCGCGCGGCCCCCTCCTGGAGCCCTTGATGGCCCTGGGGACCACCACCCCCCAGGGCCGGCTCCTGCAGTGTCCCGGGGTGCCTACCCCCGGGACACTGCTGTTTGCAATGACAGGACGGGAGCCTCGCGGCTCCCGTCCTGTCATTGCAAACTGCTTTGGATATTGGAAGAGAGAGCAGGAAACCTGCTCTCTCTTCCAATATCCAGCAGATTGCTTTTCCACATGGGAGCAGCATGTTAGCTGCTCCCCATGTGTAGCAATGCCGGCTCCCGTAGGACACGGGGAGCCGGCGGGACTGTGGGGGATTGGGGACCCCCCACAGTCCCCAACGGAGAGGGCCAGCCCCGGGGGATGGGGTCCCCGGGCAGTAGGGCTCGGGAGGGGGCCACGCGGCCCCCTCCCCAAAAATGAAAAAAAATAATAATAAAAAAATGGAAAGGCCGGCTCCGGGGGATGGGGTCCCCGGGGCCTTAAAATGGCCAGAGGAGGGGGCCACGCTGCCCCCTCAAAATAATAAATATAGAGGCCATGCCCCGGGGGATGGGGTCCCCGGGGCCAATACAGGCCCAGGGAAGGGGGCCACGCGGCCCCCTTCCTGTTTTTTTTTTTTTTTTTGTAATTTAAAAAGGGGTAAGGCCCTGGGGGATGGGGTCCCCAGGGCCCAAAAACAGAAAAAAGGAAGGGGGCTACACAGCCCTCCTTCAGGGGACACAAAAAAATAAATTAAAAAAAACGATCGGGCCCGCAGGCCCCGCCCCTTCCTTCACCACTCTGCAAACGCGCCCTGGCGCGTTTGCAGAGGGGGAACGAATCCCCTTGAATACTGGGGGTCTCTGGGCCAACTAGCCCACCAGGAACCTTCCAGTATCGCCAGGGGCTGCCTTGCAGAGAGGTGTACAGAGGCCACGCCCCTTTTACACCTCTCTGCAACGCAGCTCTGTGGCGCTTTTGGAGGTATATGGTGGGCTAGTTGGACCTCGGGGACCCTCAGGATTCAAGGGGACTTAATCCTCCAACTTAAAACGCGCCACGGGGCGCGTTTGCACAGTGGTGAAGGGAGGGGGCGGGGCTTCAGGTGACATGTGTGCAAACAGGCCCCGTGGCGCATTTTAAGATGGGGAATTACATCCCTTGAATCCTGAGGGTCCTGGGGCCAACTAGCCCAACAGGTACATCCAGAAAGCGCCACAGAGCTGCGTTGCAGAGAGGTGTAAAAAGGGGTGTGGCCTCTCTACACGTCTCTGCAACGCAGCCCCTGGCGCATATTGGAGGTTCCTGGTGGGCTAGTTGGCCCCTAGGGACCCTCAGGATTCAAGGGGACTTAATCCCCCAACTTAAAACGCGCCACGGGGCGCGTTTGCACAGATGTCACCACAGGCCCCGCCCCTCCCTTCACCATTGTGCAAATATTCTTCTAAAATCATCCGAAATACGAATTCCGATTTACTCACCTGTTATAAGGAGAGACCTCAGTGCTGCATCTTTCAGCCCAGTACTGGTCCTGAAAAGTAATTTTAACCGTACTTACCAGTAACTTGAATTTCCTTCCATAGGATATCATTGCCTGCTTTTTGCTGAAAAAGTTTCTAAGTGTTGATTTTTGAAACATACAAATATTCCTCTAAAATCAGCCGAAATACGAATTCCGATTTACTCACCTGTTATAAGGAGAGACCTCAGTGCTGTATCTTTTAGCCCAGTACTGGTCCTGAAAAGTAATTTTAACCGTACTTACCAGTAACTTGAATTTCCTTCCATAGGCTAACATTGACTGGTTTCACTTGGAAATTCTTCTAAGTGTGGAGTTTTGGAACTTTAAAATATTCCTCTAAAATCATCCGAAATACGAATTCCGATTTACTCACCTGTTATCAGGAGAGACCTCAGTGCTGCATCTTTCAGCCCTGTACTGGTCCTGAAAAGTAATTTTAACCGTACTTACCGGTAACTTGAATTTCCTTCATAGGCTAACATTGACTGGTTTCACTTGGAAATTCTTCTAAGTGTGGAGTTTTGGAACTTTATAATATTCCTCTAAAATCAACCAAAGTACGAATTCAAATTTACTCACCTGTTATCAGGAGAGAACCCAGTGCTGCATCTTTTAGCCCAGCACTGACCCTGAAAAGTAATTTTAACCGTACTTACCAGTAACTTATATTTTCTTCCATAGGAATCCATTGTCTGGTTTTCAGCAGAAAAGTTTCAAAGTGTCGATTTTCACAAACTACAAATATTCCTTAAAAATCGCCTGTATGACTTAAACGCATTCTTTCAACTGTTTACAGGAGATGCACCAGTGCTGGATCCAGGATCCAACACTGAGTAACAAAAAGTAACGATAACACTACTTACCTGCTAAGTGAATTTCCTTCCATAGGATAACATTGGTCATTCTATGAGAAAAAGTTTCTAAGTGTCAACTTTTAAAATACAATAATATTCCTTAAAAATCACGACTGTAACCAAAACGCTTTTACTCAACTGTTTATAGGAGATGTGCCAGGACTGAATCTAGGATCCAGTCCTGTGGTTAGAAAAGTAATCCATAAAGTAACTAATTGCATTTAACTAGAAATTCACATTGAGCTGAATGTTGCATTGTGTTTGAAAATGTGTTGCCCATTGCAACAACTGTAACTACTGTACTTAAAAGTCTATTGCCTATGTGCAAAGTATTTAAACTAAAGTAATTCATTCTGAGAAAGTATTTTTTGTAATGTAATGTATAATGTAATTACAATGTAATTTAAAAATAAAATATGTTATAAAAAATTGTTTCTAAAAATGTAGTAAATCAGTATTAAAAAAATTAATATAACAATTAATACATTTAAAAATTGTCATTTACAAAACCTTTGAAATTCACTGAAAAAACCGTAGGTTTCAGACATGTTATAGTTACAAATTAGCATTTAAAAAACCTTTGAAATTCACTGAAAAAACCATAGGTTTCAGGGACGTTATAGTTACAAATTAGCATTTAAAAACCTTTGAAATTCACTGAAAAAACCATAGGTTTTAGGGACAGTTATAGTTAGTTGGACATTGCACTCGTACAAAACCCGTGAAATTCCCCCGTTATAGTTAGTCCAGCTAACTATAACTCGCGCCCCGCAATGCACTGCTGATGACGTCACATATTACATCACTCATGACATGGTCAGTGACATCACTGATGACATCACTGATGACATCTCAAATGACATCACTGATGACATCACTGATGACATCATCCATGTGATAATTTCATGCATCTTCTCACACCCTAATATAACCTTTGATACACCCACTCTAAATTACAGACTGCATTCGCAAAACCATAGACACTCCAACACCAATAACTACATACCCACACACTGATTCTTAGGTCTACGCACACATCCACTCACTCACCCGTACAGTCACTCATAATTACGGTCACTCAGTACAGGACTATCATATGCACTCATACTCCTATATAGACACTCAAACACCGCCACTCATCCATAGAGGTACTCACACACATAGTCAGTCATGCAAATAATTAAACACACTACCATTTACTCACCTACACAGTTATACACACACAAGCTCACTTACTCATACAAATACTAGCACATTCTTACGCTCTTATACAATCACTGATACAAGCACACACTCATCCATACAGCCACTATCACAATCAGTCACTCCGCTTATAGCTATTTATATACTCCAACACACATATATACTGCCTTTCACATATGTAGTTACTCACACATGTACCACTGGGACATACATTCACTCACTAACACACTCTTACACACACTTACCCACCCATACAGTCTATCACAGATGCACTCTTGAAACCATCCACCCAGTGAATCACCCACTCACACATCTATGCACAGAGTCGCACACACCCCTCCCACACAAACACTCAGGCACCCGTACAGATACTCACACAAGCATTCAATAACTCAAATAGACACTCATGTAGCTATTCACAAACACATGCAGCCACTTACACAGCAACAGACAGACGGATACAGACATTCACCCAGTTTAGTCACTAACCCATGCATTCAGTAAGATACGTTAAATCACTCACTTATACAGTCAGTCACGCACCTACTAAATCATCCATACACACACTTACACACCCACTCATTCTTCAATACGTCTTTTCCTATATATATTAAAAATATTTAAACTTTACAGAAACACACAGTCACTGGATGATGTCATCAGTGATGTCATCAGTGATGCCATTTGAGATGTCATCAGTGATGTCATCAGTGATGTCACTGACCATGTCATGAGTGATGTAATATGTGACGTCATCAGCAGTGCATTGCGGGGGCGCGAGTTATAGTTAGCTGGACTAACTATAACGGGGGAATTTCACGGGTTTTGTACGAGTGCAATGTCCAACTAACTATAACTGTCCCTAAAACCTATGGTTTTTTCAGTGAATTTCAAAGGTTTTTTAAATGCTAATTTGTAACTATAACGTCCCTGAAACCTATGGTTTTTTCAGTGAATATATATATATATATGTATATATATATATATATATATATATATATATATATATCGGCATTTACTCCGTCACCACTTCGAAATACCTTCCATACGAACGAACAGAGCACGGACCACAACGTTGTGCAGCAAAACAATGCTTTATTGCTCAAAGACCTCTACAGCCATGACGCATTTCAGCCCGTCACGGGCCTTGATCACATATATATAAACATTAGTTAGGATACCGTGACCCCATAAGCCTTTTTTTTCTATTTGCTGTGAATTTGGGATTTTAACTGACTCTCTGAAATCTGTAAGCATTGGAACCTACTATAGGTGTTTAATGAAAGCTCAATGTGACTACACATCCCAGCATGCTGTATGAAGAACTCAAGTACGTAGTTGAACCCATGAGGGGTTTTTAAACCAATCAGCATGCAGTATAAAGAGCGCTCCAATGCGTACAAGAGAAATGCCTCTGATGAAGTGGTACGTTGGCCACAGAAACGCGTCAGGCAACACAACAAACTTGGATGGCTGGGGCGGGCTGAACCGTGATGCCGAATGGCAGACGCACTGTCGAGTGCATCTTGAGAAGCTTCAGCGTTTGTTGAATAAAATTATGACACGGGTGCCCTCCCGTGCAAGATGCACCATCTCGAAGGAATGAGAGGCTGAGGGAGAGGAACCTTCCTGCTCCGGTTTCCAGCACAGTGCGTCTTGATGAAGAGTGCCTGCTCCGATCACATCCAGATCCTACTAAGGATTTTAACTGACTCTCTGAAATCTGTAAGCATTGGAACCTACTATAGGTGTTTAATGAAAGCTCGATGTGACTACACATCCCAGCATGCTGTATGAAGAAATCAAGTACGTAGTTGAACCCATGAGGGGTTTTTAAACCAATCAGCATGCAGTAAAAAGAACGCTCCAATGCGTACAAGTGAAATGCCTCTGATGAAGTGGTACGTTGGCCACAGAAACGCGTCAGGCAACACAACAAACTTGGATGGCTGGGGCGGGCTGAACCGTGATGCCGAATGGCAGATGCACTGTCGAGTGCATCTTGAGAAGCTTCGGCGTTTGTTGAATAATATATATATATACATATATATATATATATATATATATATATATATATATATATATATATATATCGGCATTTACTCCGTCACCACTTTGAAATACCTTCCATACGAACGAACGGAGCACGGACCACAACGTTGTGCAGCAAAACAATGCTTTATTGCTCAAAGACCTCTACAGCCATGACGCGTTTCAGCCCGTCACGGGCCTTGATCACATATATATAAACATTAGTTAGGATACCGTGACCCCATAAGCCTTTTTTTTCTATTTGCTGTGAATTTGGGGGGGATTCACGAGTCTGCTGCAAAAAAAGTGCAGGCTCTCACTCTTTTCTTAACTCCCCCCCTCCGGGGGTGGACTAGGGCCCAGGGGGCAATGCGCAATTTTCGTTTAGCAAAGGGGGCAAGTAATCCACTTCCCCAAGCCTCTGTGAAGCTCTGTGTACCCCATTCCCTAGGACTGTTGTGAAAAATAAGGGGAGGGGGCATGCAGCCTCCTCCACCTAGCCTTAGTAGGCTCTGTAGACCCCATCCCCTTGGGCGGAATGCAATGAAAAAGGAAGGGGTGTTATGCAGCCCCCTTCCTTAGGAACCCCATCGCCCTCAGCTGGCTACTCCGGGACACAGTAGTTTCGCTGCCAACACTAGCGTGGAAGCAGACACTGGCAGGGAATGCATGTCTGCTGTCACTCTGCAGGAGTTTTAAAAAGCTCCCACCGATGGAGTAGACTGCTGTTTACCTGCCCACAATACTACAGGCACGGAAACACACATTGCTCCTGTTAAAGCCGGCTCTTGATGCACCCAGAATGACCCTGGGGATCCCCTGTGGCTCCCAACTTGTATGTGTATGAAATATTGTAACTTAAATATTGAATATTGAGTAAATAAAATATTGTCACGGCAAGTATATTTAGGTAAGTACCAATTTACTACACAACTTCTATATATATATAACACAGTTCAATTCAATAACAGGCCATACGTGGACTTGCATTACACTATGGATAGTGTGGTCCACATATGGCCTGTCATTGAATTGGATTGATTCTACAAAAGTGTGAGAATATCTCTGCATTAATTAATATCTATACATGTTAAAAATGAGTCACTGACCACACATGCCTACTTTTGAAACGTACTGTTGGCAAATATAACTGGCATTATTTTGACAAACTTACTATGAAGGAAGTCTTTCCTTACTATCTATGTATCAGATGCTTACAAAGATGATTGGCTCACTACCCTGCATCTGGCATATGATTAAGACCCAGGAGGGTTGAAGCACGTTATGCTGCATTGTGCCTTGACTGAAATAAACGAAATTGGCTTACAAATCGACTGGTGGGCTCGCTGTGCTTCTGAAAGAGGAATGTGGTTTATTTGCCATATAAGATGTGACACCCGTCTGTGAGCCCTGACCCAAGATATATATGTGAGTATGTATATATATATATATATATATATATAATTATATATATATATCATCAAGGTACTTATATTAGGAGTTGTGTAGTAAATCGGTACTTACCTAAATATACTTACCTTGACAATATTTTATTTACTTAATATTTAAGTTACAATCTTTTTGCATGACGATATTCTGGCATAATATCCTAGCTGAAAATCTCTAACACAATTGACCTCCCAAGTACTACTGCAATCATTTTCTACTTTCACGGGCTTCATGTTGAAGTGGATCAATTTGTAGGCTTGGATGAAATTCACCTAATTTTCCCTGCTGGTCTGGCATTTTGTGCTATTGTATATTATTTAGCACAAAATATATCCGCACGTATAAATCTTAACTGATGCGAATAAAAGCAGCTCGCGTTCTGGTTGTTTGTGTTGTTCACATGCTCCTACAATAGGATTTTCACTCATAGAAAATCTCAAATACAGCCATTTTGCATAACAAGCATAATGCAAAATGCTGGAAATTAGTCAAGATTGCACCAGTGTGAACAAAATTTCACCCACGCCTAAATAATTCTGTTTAACAAACTAGTCTAGAAGACCTATTCAAATGAAAATGAGCTTGATCAGTATTGTTTTCAGATGATTCCTGAACTGTTTTGAGTTTTGTTTTGCGTTCAGACTGATTTTGGTGTTCCAAAACCTAGGCCCGTTTACTCCCAGAGATTTACCTCCATGTTTCATCCTGTTCAAGGCTTGTTCATCAAGTGCAAAATGTCTGAAATTGATTCTTTGCTGGGGGAAAACATGAGTCAGTTACTGCAGATATTTTGGGCCTATATCCCAATGAGCTTTGTGAACAGTACAGCAGACTTTGAATTTAATCCTTGCTTTCACCTGAAGCCAGAGAAGAGACAGGTTATGTGTGCCTGCATTTAGAAAGGTTTACACACATTCTGGCTGACTGGTTTTGTAGGCTTAGCAACATATCAATGAGTCTCTTTGGGAGATACAAAGGATATTGCAGTAGTCAAGCCATTCCATGATAAGGGCTCTCATAGAGTATTGGGAGTATTTTTCAGAGTAAGAGGAAGTACAGGTTGACTCCATTTGTTTAATAGTGGAATAGATAGGATCTCACAGTTGAAAAGTTTCCCCAAGCTTGTAAGTTTTGATGATGTGTATGGAGATATTCCATCTGGAAGTGGAATTAGGACTCATCACCATACATTTGAAAATTCTCTGGATACTGCTCAAGAAGTTGCACCAAGGGTCACACAAAGAACTGGAACAGTCGACACAAGAGCAATGATTCCTAGAGTATGCCGCATGATACTGAGCACGTGGACTGATCCACTAACCCAATTCTTTTATATTTACCAGAGGGTAATGGGAAAGGAAAGGAACAGTTCTTTCCTTCATTATTCTACTGGCAATTGTGTAAGAGGCATCAGAGAAGTCAATGCGCATTAGGATTGCTTTCTTGTCTTTGTTGTCCCTTTGAATTTCAGGTTTTGTTCTATGCTGACGACACCCAAATCATCATGTCAATATCAGATAGTGCACCTTTGGTGGCAGATTAGTTTAAGAACTGTATGGCGGGAATTAGTAATTGGATGAAAGACAATTTTCTGAAATTGAATGCTGATAAAACTGAGGTGTTGGTTTTCGGAGCACAGCAGTCCATCTGGTTGGAACTCCAGTTGCTGATATTGTGTGGTCCTTTACCGTCCCCGGTCGAGTCGGCCAAAAATGTAGGGGTCCTTTTTAATATCACTCTGACCTTCAATGGGCAGGCTAATTGTACCACCAGCACTTGCTTTTACATCATCAGATCTCTGAAAAAGGTCTTCCCGTTTATTACGCCAGAGCTTTGTAAATCGGTGGTTGTGGCTTTGGTCTACTCCTGTCTAGATTTTTGTAATGCTCTCTATCTGAATATCACTAATTCTTCTCTTAGCAAGCTCCAGGTCATTCAAAAGGTGACAACATCTTTCTGTGGCCAAGGGTCTTTGGGCCCTTCACTGGCTTCCAGTCAGCAAAGGAGTGATATTCAAAGTGCTTTGCATGACCTTATCGGCACTGCACAAAATGGGCCTCCAGCTTTTTTGCCCAACTCTTCACTGGTATGGGCCTAACAGGCTGCTCCGCTCCGCCTATAGAAGGAAGGTGGTAGTTCCCAGAATTTGCAAACCCAGATGGGATGGGCACTCTTTCTCTTATGCTGTGGCCAAATTGCAGACACCTTACCTTTGCATGTCACGGGATCTGAAAAGATCTCTGTTTTTTGTAAACATCTGAAAACCTGGCTTTTTTCATCCTAGCCCCTGGCGCAGTGCAGGCTGTTTTTCTTTCTTCCTCGTTTGGTGCTCATGTTTTAAGTGGCTTTAGCGCCTTGACACCTTCGGAGTAATTCTCTTGTGTAGCTTAAAGGAGGTTCCGTGCATTTCATAGGCCTAAACCCTGTATGATGATCCTGGAAAGATGTGTTATGTCCACATGCTCTTTTTAATAACTGTTTTATTGAATTCTGTAACACAAAGTGAAAAGCAAATGTCAGGTGTATATGCAATAGAGGGTCAAAGCATAAATGTTACCTCATTGTGAAGCTCCACATGCTCTTGAAGTTGTCTCTCAACACACCTCAGCATGATTTTTGTAGTGTCTGGTATGTTGGACATTGGCTACTAGTTTGCGTATGGTTTCTTTCTACTAATGTTTTTTCCGGGAGTGATGATGGTGTGTTTCAGAGGACAACTCCTGTGGAAGGGAGGCATTGTTCGAAACATGTAGACTGGACATGGCCCCTTAGCTCAGCATAGTTAAATGTTGTTTTCTTTAGACCCAACCTCAACAACTCCAGGAGTTTAAATATGATGAAAGAGGAATCAGCAGGAGTGGTGAGATGCAAGGGAAATGAGGTTGTTTTCTATTCTTTGATGTTTTCTATTGTTTGAGAAGTCACAGAATTGGGTTATTTTTGAATCACAAAAGTCAGTTGGTCTTCACAATGTTATTGGAAACCAACTAGGTTATTTGTAGTTTGTGGGTCAAACCAGTCCTTTTAATTCTGAAGATCAGCCTTATTTGATTGTTATGCTTTTTGGCTCTCTTTGTGATGCCTCTCTTGTGTCTATTCTTGAGAATTTCACCAATGAAAGAAGGCATTATGGATGGTAATTGGAGCGGTCACATGGATGTTGTTTGGTTTGTTTTTGGAGAAGGGGCAAATGTTACCAATTTTCAGGGATGAAGAGAAGAAACCTATGAGAAGGGAAGCGTTCATGATTTCTAAGATGGGTTACAGCATCAGGAAGCATCAATTTAATGATGGGCATTGGGATAAGGCTCTCATCATAGGAGGTTGCTCGTAAAGAGTTCTATTGCACACTACCTGCAATCAGATCCTGATGAAATTGATGCCTTTTTTTGCTGGCGGTACCTTTTATCAGTACAGATGGGCAAGTATTGTTCATGCTCATTTTGCAGATGTCCTGTTGCCTCAAAGAACCCTCACTACAGCTGGCCTATAGTGTTGTCAGTTGCCTCTATTTACAGTGTTTCTTTAAACCATCTATGTTAAAAAGCAAACAGACAGCTCATGTACAAGATACATGAAGGATTAATTCAAGCAGCCCCATGCTGTTTTTAATCAGAAGAATACAATGCTCAGGAGAAGGGACATTAGTGTTTTGTTGGGACAAAGGATAACCTTGCTGAGGCAGGCACAAGTGAACTGCATACCATTAAATTAGGGCATTAATAACACATTAGTTTATCTGTTATTTGATAGGTGTTACTTTGACTCAATTATTTCCCTTCAGTGTAATTGAGAGGTAAGAAAGACTCCGCTGTGGGTCTTAAATTCAGTGAAACATCCAACAAACTCACAGGAACAGCTCGATCTTGTGTGTGATACTTTCATCCAATCACTTTTCATTCTTTGCAGGCGTCCTGGAAACAAATATAAGCTGAAGATGTCACAGAAAACATGAAGCCAACATAGGGGTCGATTCCGATCTCGGTCGGAGGCGCACCCAATACCATTCGGTCGGGAAAAAAGCCATGCAAAAGCCAGTTTCCCGACCGATCCGTACAGCACACCGAACGAGCAAGTACGATGCGCACAACAGCAAAAAATCCGGCCGAGCCGTACTCACCCAAACCAGGTCCTGTTCTCCGACCGAGGCGAATCCGGAAACGCCGAATCGAGTCGCACGGAAGGGAAAATGCAGCCCCGTCCGGCCGGACAAGTACGATGCGCTTCCCGTACGCGCCGAACCCGTCGCTACGCACGGCACGTCAAAGCATCCGGGAGAGGCGCACATAAGCTCCGAATCGCGCCACAACACGATCCACGGCTACGAGACGAACACGGCACCGACGAGGACGACGCGAAGCGACGAGGACGAAGCGAAGCGACGAGGATGACGCGAAGCAACGAGAAGGACGAACGACACGAACCAACCATGAATCCCTTCGTCCCGATCATACCAATATTCTACATCTACTACCGGAACAGGCACGGACGCGTACGGCGCAGAAGGTAAGTCAGACACCAACCACAAAACACATACAACACGTACACGACACATCACACACAGACACTGGGAATCTGAATATACTTACACCAGCAACAGCAGCACCATAGGGGCGGGATGCCCATCACCAATGCCACATATGCACACAGGGGCCTGAATGCGCGCCACCACCCCAACCCAGGGGGGCTGGATGCCTACCACTACTACCACCCTTAGCCAGGGGGCAGGATGCCTACCACTACTACCACCCTTATCCAGGGGGCAGGATGCCCACCACTACTACCACCCTTAGCCAGGGGGCAGGATGCCCACCACTACTACCACCCTCACCCAGGGGGGCAGGATGCCTACCACTACTACCACCCTTAGCCAGGGGGCAGGATGCCCACCACTACTACCACCCTTAGCCAGGGGGCAGGATGCCCACCACTACTACCACCCTCACCCAGGGGGGCAGGATGCCCACCACTACTACCACCCTTAGCCAGGGGGCAGGATGCCCACCACTACTACCACCCTTAGCCAGGGGGCAGGATGCCCACCACTACTACCACCCTCACCCACGGGGGCAGGATGCCTACCACTACTACCACCTCTAGCCAGGGGGCAGGATGCCCACCACTACTACCACCCTTAGCCAGGGGGCAGGATGCCCACCACTACTACCACCCTCACAAAGGGGGGCAGGATGCCTACCACTACTACCACCCTTAGCCAGGGGGGCAGGATGCCTACCACTACTACCACCCTTAGCCAGGGGGCAGGATGCCTACCACTACTACCACCCTTAGCCAGGGGGCAGGATGCCTACCACTACTACCACCCTTAGCCAGGGGGGCAGGATGCCTACCACTACTACCACCCTTAGCCAGGGGGCAGGATGCCTACCACTACTACCACCCTTAGCCAGGGGGCAGGATGCCCACCACTACTACCACCCTTAGCCAGGGGGCAGGATGCCCACCACTACTACCACCCTCACCCAGGGGGGCAGGATGCCTACCACTACTACCACCCTCACCCAGGGGGGCAGGATGCCTACCACTACTACCACCCTTAGCCAGGGGGCAGGATGCCCACCACTACTACCACCCTTAGCCAGGGGGCAGGATGCCCACCACTACTACCACCCTCACCCAGGGGGGCAGGATGCCTACCACTACTACCACCCCTAGCCAGGGGGCAGGATGCCTACCACTACTACCACCCTTAGCCAGGGGGCAGGATGCCTACCACTACTACCACCCTTAGCCAGGGGGGCAGGATGCCTACCACTACTACCACCCTTAGCCAGGGGGGCAGGATGCCCACCACTACTACCACCCTCACCCAGGGGGGCAGGATGCCTACCACTACTACCACCCTTAGCCAGGGGGGCAGGATGCCTACCACTACTACCACCCTTAGCCAGGGGGCAGGATGCCTACCACTACTACCACCCTTAGCCAGGGGGCAGGATGCCTACCACTACTACCACCCTTAGCCAGGGGGGCAGGATGCTCACCACTACTACCACCCTTAGCCAGGGGGCAGGATGCCCACCACTACTACCACCCTCACCCACGGGGGGCAGGATGCCTACCACTACTACCACCCTTAGCCAGGGGGCAGGATGCCCACCACTACTACCACCCTTAGCCAGGGGGCAGGATGCCTACCACTACTACCACCCTTAGCCAGGGGGCAGGATGCCCACCACTACTACCACCCTTAGCCAGGGGGCAGGATGCCTACCACTACTACCACCCTCACCCAGGGGGGCTGGATGCCTACCACTACTACCACCCCCACTCATAGGATGGACAATGCATGACACAACAAGCACACCACAACCTAGGGAATGCAAGATTAAGACATCCCCCCACCACCATGACAAGCGTGTGAGCAGGCTGTGTCAAATGCCTACAACACCGAACATGACTTTGAACATACAATGTGACCCCCTAGCACATGTGCCACACATATATGTGTGTGGCACCCACAATGCAAGCAGCCCATGACCATTGTGGCAATGGGGCCTAAACCCCCATCATCACAGTGACCAAAAGGTAAGTGTGGGGTCCATAGCTGAAGCACATTTTGACCATTGTGGCAATGGGGTCTAAACCCCCATCATCACAGTGACCAAAAGGCAAGTGTGGGGTCCATAGCTGAAGCACATTTTGACCATTGTGGCAATGGGGTCTAAACCCCCATCATCACAGTGACCAAAAGGCAAGTGTGGGGTCCATAGTTGAAGCACATTTTGACCATTGTGGCAATGGGGTCTAAACCCCCATCATCACAGTGACCAAAAGGCAAGTGTGGGGTCCATAGCTGAAGCACATTTTGACCATTGTGGCAATGGGGTCTAAACCCCCATCATCACAGTGACCAAAAGGCAAGTGTGGGGTCCATAGCTGAAGCACATTTTGACCATTGTGGCAATGGGGTCTAAACCCCCATCATCACAGTGACCAAAAAGGCAAGTGTGGGGTCCATAGCTGAAGCACATTTTGACCATTGTGGCAATGGGGTCTACACCCTCATCATCACAGTGACCAAAAGGTAATTGTTGACAAAGAAAGAGCTGCAACTGCCAAACTGCATGGATCATTCCTGGTCACAGAACCAAAAACTCATCTGTGGCAAAGTAGTGTATGTGTCCCATTGCAACATAAATTGGGGGAGCCAAATACTGCAGTGCAAATGAAACATTCCTTTGGCCATGTGCAGACAAACAACACCCATGGGGGCTGAGACCGTCAACAGTCATCAATGACACAATGACAGAAGTGACCATCAGAATGCAGAACCACATATTTGCACCAATGGGCACACAAATGCAGATACCCTGTGGAGACAGCAGATGTGAGGTGAACAGATACCATACCATGGCAGCAATGGGACACACAAACCATGATCACTGTGCTGACCGATGACCTAGGAGTCCCAGGGACAGCAGGGGAAACACACCAAACAACATACAGCCAATGGCACACCCAAGATATGCCAATGCAGTGGTGAGGATGCACAAACACAAACAGGCAGACCAACACTGTCATCATACACAGCAGGTGAGGGGTGGGGGTGCCAGTGTCCCCAGGCAACAACACAACACATGAGGAGAGCTGAATACCAATCATACAGATGTGCATACACTGCCACACTAAGGTAACTCATGGATCCAAATCCCCTATGTGGGCAAGCAGGCATTGACAGGTGAGAGGGAGCACAAAACACACATGTCACACAGGCACGTAGGAACAACAACTGACACAGCAAGTCACAGACACACCACAGCACCACCCCCAGGGCCCCCACAATGTGGTGACCCTGGGCTGAATAAAAATACCACTGTGATGACAAAGCTAAATGTCGTTCACACTGTGAACCACAGTCAGGTGTCCTGAGCAACAAACTACCATCACACCTACACAAGCACAAATCAATCAGCATGGCCAGTAAGCCAAGGCCAACATGGAGGCAGGGGACTAGCCGGGCAACAACTCTCATCTGCACACACTCAAGACCACACCCTCGACCTCCAACAATGTGCAGCAGTGAAGTACACATGCACTGGTGACATTGCACATGCACCCATGACTATTCCAGGGTGGTGGGTGGGAACCAAGGTGTAGAAACACATCACACATGGACACTCAAAAAGACTCCTGAATGTCTGACACACTGCACACTACGCTGTACATGGACATGACGGCAATACCACACCGACCAATGGGATCCCAGCCACAGTCACACACCAATGAAGAAGCCAAGGTCACCCACAAAGAACACACATAGACAACAACCAACATTGCAGCCCGGACCCTAAGGAGTGCCAGCAGTCACACACACAACGTGTCACAATCACTGAAAGATAACACAAACTGGAAATCACATGACAGGGGCAAACAACAAGTGCCAAAGGGAAACCTGACTGTGACCCATCTGCGTCTGCACACAAACTCTGCCCTGACAGCAAACACACCTATGGGTGACACCCTGATGACCAGTAATGTGCCATGCACCCACATCACAGAGAACACAGGGAGAAGACTTTGGGGGAACATAGCTCAAGTCAGCAAGCATCACAAACAGGTACAACACTAGGGATCACAGCATGCGCAGATGAATGGAAGTGAACACACAGACATGCACATACAACACACACCTTGGGCGCAGGCAATGTCACACGTGTACACACTGCCATGAGGGGACTCCACTCCTGTGTGAGGAAAGCTGTGCCATATGTTGCCTCAGTAGGGCCCCATCATGTCAGCTGAGCACTTGGTCACACAATCAACAATTAGCACCAAATGAGGGCTCCCATCACATCAGCCTGGTCATGGATGTGCCAACGGAATCATCAGCACAGATCCAACACACTTGTATAGCAATGTTGCACTGACTACACGGATGAGTCCCTCCCCATTGATGCCCAAACCTGCATGTCCACTGGAGATGGCAACACGGTCAGGGAAGTAGACAAATGCAACGATGGCAGGCACAACAGATGTGCAGGGGTGGAAGCCACAGATATGAAATTGCCAATGTAAGTAGGAAACCCATTGCCAAATACTGAACACATGACACCCTCAGATGCTGCTATTGATGACATGGATACACCACATGATAGGACACATTCCCCCTGGACCACATGGGTTCCTGCACAGTAACACTTCATAATCATGAGACCAGATATCACCATCACTGCAGCAAGGGCATGGTTAGCTGCACCAACAACATGTACATCTGAAGCATGAGCACTAGAGAAAAGAAAGTTGCTTTATTCAGCATATGTGTTGTTTGATAACGACGTCCAGAAGAAATTAGAGCAAAGGCCAATGGCCAGTCCATTGTCAAAGTTCAAACAGGGTGACACTGGCAGATGTCACCCTACGCATGCCTGCACAATACCAGGGACAATCCACTAGGAGGGGCAACCGGGGGGCAGGCCAGGCACCGCAGGGACAGGATCAGGGCTCACCAGGGGGAGTCAGGGAAGGGGTGGTGGGTGCTGGAGAGCCACTGACAACTGCAGTGGAGGTGTCTGACATGGTGTGTGCAGGCACAACTGGGGGGCATGACTCAGATGTCGTGGGTTCCGGCACAACTGCAGTGGACCCTGCAGATGGGGTGGACAGGTCCGCCACTGCAGTGCCCAAGTCAGACAGGGCGGTAGTGGACTCCACTGCAGTGCCTACCTCCAGGGGAGGAGAATGGGGAACAGGCAAGGTGGGTTGGACAGAGGGGGAGGACACCCTCACCACATCAGTGGCACAGACAAGCGCAGCGGGGGGTGTGGTGCTGGGAGAGCAAGTGGCAGGGGGAGAAGGCCGGATCCTCTTGGGGATGGTATATCTGTGGGTGGGGGAACCTGGGGCAGGGTGTGGTGGGGGCACCTGTGCAGTGGGGGCCTGAGGGATGGAGGACGGAGACCTTGTGCCTGAGCTGCAGGGTGGTGGCGGGGTCTTGCTCTTACCACTCCGGGGGACTTGCGGGTGGGGGCCTCAGTCCGTCTGCGCCTGGGGGAGGGTGTCCGGGGGCGAGGGGCACTCTGCTCCGTGTGGGTGGGCTTCCTCTTCCCCCGGGATGCTGGAGCAGCTTCATCGGTGGGGAAGAGGCCGAGGTCACAGAGGAAGAGCTGCTGTGACTTTGGGGTTGCAGGTGAGGCAAGGGAGGGTGCTTTGGAGGGAGAGGGAACTGAGGACTGCGCAGTGCATGTGGATGCGTGTGTGTGTTCCAGGGCCCCATCCCCTGTGAGTCTGGCTTCAGTCCCCTGAATGTGCGTGCGTGTGCGTTTTGTCATTGGCGTGTGTGTCAGTGTGCTGGATGTGTGTGTGCTGGTGTGTGCCTGTGCCGGTGTGTGTGTGCCTGGGATGGGTAAGGTGCTGGGGAGTGTGGATGGAGCAGAGGCAGGAGGGGTGAGGGACCGTTTGAGGAGGGACACTGCTGCCGTCAGGGAGGAGTCCATGGACCTATTGCCCCTCTGTAGGTCAGACATGCCCGATGAGATGCCCTCCATGAACGACACCAGCTGAGTCAACAGCGCGGTGTGCGCATGGAGGACACTCAGCATGGCTGTCTGCCCTACATGGAGCTGGCGAAGGAGGTACACAGACTCCTCACTCAGGGCAGCAGGGGACACAGGGGCAGGGGGTGCGGTGCCTGGCCCAAAGGAGACACGCTCCCGGACATGGGAGCCTCCACGGACCTGGGGAATGGGAGCCGATGGGAGGGCGGTGGTGGTGCTGGTGGTGGCGGGGACAGCAACACTAGCTGGGGTGTGGTGGCTGCTGACACCCGCCTCCACAAGGGAGTCATCCTCTGAGTTGCTCTGGTCCTCAGCTGAGGTGGATGCTGCTGAGGACTCCTCGGTGTGGCTCCCCTCGCCCTCCGTGCCACTGGGTCCCTCCGACCACTCCTCGGCTGCTGACCCAGTCTGGCTCTCCGGCTCCTCCTGGTCCGTGGAGCTGTCCCCTTCCGTGGCCGTGGATGTATCTGCAAACAATGGGGAAACAGACAGACATCAGTCACCTGCACATAACGCACACACCACTGTGAGCACAGCACATCACAGAGCAAGCCCTGGCATCATTAGTTGTACATTGCTAAAAGTGCACTAATTGAACAGGAGAAGTCAATTGTCAGTCTGATGCCAAGCATGGCACTCACATCCCACATGGCCTTGCACCCATCTGTCTGGTGTCTGTTGGATTGCAACACCCCAGTGTTGACACATGCACCAAGTACACAGTAGTTGGACAGTGCAGAGGACACGGTGTGGACACATCACAGCTCTTGCCACTGAGTCAGTACAGGTTTCCGGATGTAAGGGATGCCCAGAGTCAAATAGGAAATGCATGTGATGCATACCAGCGACAGACACCATGATGCACCCATGTCCTGATAGCCAGCGCCACTATGGTGTGCATGTAGCACATGTCACTCCCCTGCAGGATCACCAATCAGTAGACACATGCCATGGCGGAGGCATGACTGCAAAGTCATACATCACTGGCTCAGTGATGTATGACTTTGCAGCCAGACAACAACACTCTGCACTGTGTCACAATAGTAGGTCATGGGGAATGCAAGTCCTGGAGCTGCACAAGTGCACATGTACATCCCCCCCACAACACATCCTCTTAACCCTCATCTGTCCAGGTCATACCTATTGGACATATGGGAGACCTGTGACACTACCCTCTGAACCTGAGCCCCTCACACTCTGCTGTGCATGGGGAACAGCTGCCTGAACTTCACATTTACATGCCCCAGTCTGCATGGGCAGCTGATCAGACACCTATGTGTCACACAAGTATCGTCTCCTATGGTCACATCTCCAGTGGCATGCTGAGCCCCTACCAAGAAACTCCACAGCAGTCCTGGCGACTAATCCACAGCACACTGACACAGAGGCAGACACCTGAGGGGTCAAATCACTGTGCACAATGTGTCCGCTGATACACGGGAGTGGGAGTACAGAGTGTATTGTATGGCCTGGAGTAGGCATGACTGTCCAGCCCCACATGAATGAGGGATGAGCCCTGGACTGTAGGCAGCTGGCTAAGTATGTGTGACACACGTCATATACATACTCCTGGGGCCCAAACATTGTTCCCACCCGCAGCATGGGTGTGTGCCAGGTACCCCAGCCACATGTGGTGGATCAGCTCAGCAATTGGACCACAGATCAAAGTAACACGCTGAATACATGTCAGAATACAGGCATTGTGTAAGCAATGGACCCACCCATGATGCCCACTCACAGAGTCAGGGAAACAGATGCTGTCTCCCACCTTGAGTCAAGCAAACTGCAAGGACACAGTCCTAAGTGACAGAATTCCCTGCATGTAAGGGCCACACCTGGGTATCAGATGAGGAGTGGGCAGTGCACAATAGAGGGACATGGCTCCTGGACAACATGACTGATGTACTGTGGCAGTTTAACCAGGCCCGAGGAGGGCACATAGCATGTTAGACAGAGTACACAGTGCAGTCTTTGACTCACCCCCTCCTTGCTGCTCTCTGGCCTTCAGCTGCCCATCCAGGTCTGGAAAGACCACCGCCAGGATCCTGAGCATGTGGGGGTCAGGGTCCGTGTTCCGCCCCTCCTGCGAGGAGGCGACAGCTTCAGCTGGACCCGTGCAATCCTCCGGGTCCAGCCCCGAAGGTCCTGCCACCTCTTTTGGCAGTTGCGGATCCGGCGCTTGTAGACCCCCACGGACCGGACAGCCCGGACGATGTCCTTCCATATCTCATGCTTCCGATGGGCAGAAGCCTGTCAGGATGACAAAGTGATAAGTCCATTACTACACATGCAACATATCCGTGCATGACACAGTTGCATATACATGTCGCAATCACAGGGGCACATGGTGTACCCAGGCAGTGCACGGATGCCCATGGACAGTTTTCCAGAAGTCACTACATGGTATCATTGCATGGGGAGTAAAACCCTGTTCAGAAGCACTGTCACTGCACCATACCTGTCCAGTGCAAGTCACTACACACTATGGGGGGTGACAACTACTCAGTGAGCCTGCTAGCCAGTGGTGTGCTGACTCTCAGCCTTGCTAGTCAGACAAAATGCACATTCAGAAAGGCAGTGCACAGAACACTCACCTGCTCCCCTGGTGTCCCATACAGCTTGCTGTACTGTGGAAGTAGGCTGTCCAGCAGGGCCTGGTTCTCCTCAAGGCTGAAGGCTGGGGCTCTCTCCACAGTACGTGCCATTGCAGGGTCCAGAGGGGCAGAGACAGCAGCAGTGCAGTGGCAGATGTCGTCCTGGAGCATGTAGTGCAGGCAAGTGGGCTCTCAGGGGAACAGGCAGCAATATATATGTGCTGGAGAGGCAGATACTGTCCCTTGTGTCCAAAGTGATAGGTCCAAGTCGTTTGCATCTTCTGAATCTGGCCAATCCATGGAATAGCAGCACCAAAACACGCCCACAGCATCCTTCAAAACTTCAACTTCATGACATACATGATTTTGCAACATTGTTGTGGGTGACCAACTGATTTTCCAGCAACCGACTCGTTCGAAATTCGAAAACGCGTCCGTTGACAGGCAAGCCCATTGTCAATGGGTGCGCACCGATCGGTCCATTGAGGTACAACGCGCACAGGGGTACAACGCGTACCCGCACACATTGAAAGCAATGGGCCGGCCGGAGGCACCGATCGGTCCATTGCAGTTCAACGCGCACAGGGGTACAACGCGTACCCGCACACATTGAAAGCAATGGGCCGGCCGGAGGCACCGATCGGTCCATTGCAGTTCAACGCGCACAGGGGTACAACGCGCACCGCACACATTGAAAGCAATGGGCCGGCCGGAGGCACCGATCGGTCCATTGCAGTTCAACGCGCACAGGGGTACAACGCGTACCCGCACACATTGAAAGCAATGGGCCGGCCGGAGGCACCGATCGGTCCATTGCAGTTCAACGCGCACAGGGGTACAACGCTGCACCGCACACATTGAAAGCAATGGGCCGGCCGGAGGCACCGATCGGTCCATTGCAGTTCAACGCGCACAGGGGTACAACGCGTACCCGCACACATTGAAAGCAATGGGCCGGCCGGAGGCACCGATCGGTCCATTGCAGTTCAACGCGCACAGGGGTACAACGCTGCACCCGCACACATTGAAAGCAATGGGCCGGCCGGAGGCACCGATCGGTCCATTGCAGTTCAACGCAGCACAGGGTACAACGCTGCACCGCACACATTGAAAGCAATGGGCCGGCCGGAGGCACCGATCGGTCCATTGCAGTTCAACGCGCACAGGGGTACAACGCGTACCCGCACACATTGAAAGCAATGGGCCGGCCGGAGGCACCGATCGGTCCATTGCAGTTCAACGCGCACAGGGGTACAACGCGTACCCGCACACATTGAAAGCAATGGGCCGGCCGGAGGCACCGATCGGTCCATTGCAGTTCAACGCGCACAGGGGTACAACGCTGCACTCGCACACTTTGAAAGCAATGGGCCGGCCGGAGGCACCGATCGGTCCATTGCAGTTCAACGCGCACAGGGGTACAACGCGTACCGCACACATTGAAAGCAATGGGCCGGCCGGAGGCACCGATCGGTCCATTGCAGTTCAACGCGCACAGGGGTACAACGCGTACCCGCACACATTGAAAGCAATGGGCCAGCCGGAGGCACCGATCGGTCCATTGCAGTTCAACGCGCACAGGGGTACAACGCGTACCCGCACACATTGAAAGCAATGGGCCGGCCGGAGGCACCGATCGGTCCATTGCAGTTCAACGCGCACAGGGGTACAACGCGTGCACCGCACACATTGAAAGCAATGGGCCGGCCGGAGGCACCGATCGGTCCATTGCAGTTCAACGCGCACAGGGGTACAACGCGTACCCGCACACATTGAAAGCAATGGGCCGGCCGGAGGCACCGATCGGTCCATTGCAGTTCAACGCGCACAGGGGTACAACGCGTACCCGCACACATTGAAAGTAATGGGCCGGGCCGGAGGCACCGATCGGTCCATTGCAGTTCAACGCGCACAGGGTACAACGCGTACCCGCACACATTGAAAGCAATGGGCCGGCCGGAGGCACCGATCGGTCCATTGCAGTTCAACGCGCACAGGGTACAACGCGTACCCGCACACATTGAAAGCAATGGGCCGGCCGGAGGCACCGATCGGTCCATTGCAGTTCAACGCGCACAGGGGTACAACGCGTACCCGCACACATTGAAAGCAATGGGCCGGCCGGAGGCACCGATCGGTCCATTGCAGTTCAACGCGCACAGGGGTACAACGCGTACCCGCACACATTGAAAGCAATGGGCCGGCCGGAGGCACCGATCGGTCCATTGCTGTTCAACGCATCACTGTATATGTGACTGGCATAGGTCAGCATGCCTGTCTCAGATGGACATATGCCAGCCACAGATAGCTCCCAGGGAGTGAGGGGCACACCTACACCACGACAGCCTGTCCAAACCTTATCATAAGGCATGTAAGGCTGCATTTCCTATTGTGTGTATGTTGATGTACATGTTGTCCTGTGGGTGTCACCTGTGGGCAGCCACCCCCAGGCTGTGCACGTGTTCATGGGGACAGGATCCTGGGTGTTACGTGTACGTGACCACTGTGATGTGCAACTGTTCATATCTGTGCATGTGTCATGGTCACATTTCACAGTGGTGTTTGTGTATGTCATGTCACATACCCCGTGAGTCCCATGTGGGACGGTATGTTTGAGCCAGGGTGTCCCAGTGGCACAATAGTGATGGCCCTCCACAGTCTTTGTGCATGTAGTGTTTACAATGTCTCTGATTTCATGTGCACAATGGGAGACAGTCTCCACATCCACGTTGTGTGTGCATGGACTCTGATGTTGTGCGTGTGTGTCACAGACGTCCATGGCTCTCCTGCCATGGCAAGTGTGGCCACTACCTGTGGGGGTCATGTTTGTTTTGCTGTGGTGTACACATGATACTCCAGGTGATGCCAGTGTCCATGTGGCATTACAGGGTCCCTGGGAATGTGCCTGTCGTTGAGCTGTGGTGCCTGGGGCACATCTGTCCTCACATGTCACTGGGGGGTGACTGTGACACAGCATCATGATATCCAATGGGCCAACCTGGGACAAATTGATGCCACCTGTAGGACCGTGTTGACAGATGTTGGCCATGTATGTACCATACATGTCGTTCCGGTACTGCACACTTCATGTAGTTGTGCCTCATGATGATGTATGTTGGGAACTTGAGTGTGTTCAATGCCGCATATGTGGGGTGACTGACGATCTTGCTTACTTCTCCTCTGCACTGCAGGGCTCCTGCTGTCCATCGGCCATTCCCAGACCTGGCAACGATGGTGGAACGGGACAGCATCCGACGGTACCGCTTCACCAGGCAGCTGATTGAGGATTTGGCAGTGCAGTTGTCCCCACATTTGCAGCCTGGCCGGCCGTATCCTACAGCGCTGACCCCCAAGGTGAAGGTGATGGCAGCCCTACACTTCTTTGCCACCGGTACCTTCCAACATACTGTGGCGTCTGCTGGTGGGATGTCACAGACCATGTTCAGCCGTGTGCTCCGCGATTTCTTGGCGGCAATGTTGCTCTTCCTGAACCGGTACATATATTTCCCTAGACTGCGACGACTCACTGACGTGGAGAGTGACTTTTATGCCCTGGGGAGGATGCCGCATGTCATTGGCTCCATTGATGGGACACATGTGGCTTTGGTACCACCACAGGCCCAGGAGCAGGCCTACAGGAACCGCAAGCACTACCACTCGGTCAATGCACTGGTGGTGTGTCTTGCAGACATGACCATCACACACGTGTGTGCCCGTTTCCCTGGTTCAGCACACGATGCCTTTGTGATGAGGAGTAGTCGCATCCCCAGGTTGATGGCACAGATGCAGAACCAGCGTGCCTGGCTTGTCGGTGTGTACTGACTTTGTGCCATTGTGTGTGATCTGATCTGTAGTATTCCGCCCACTTTTCCAAGTCAGCTGATGTGCACTTGTCTGTCCGTAGGTGACTCGGGATACCCCAACATGCCGTGGTTGCTGACACCCCTCAGGAACCCTGTGACACCTGCCCAGATGCGCTACAATGAGGCACATGGTCGGACCAGGAGAGTGATTGAGCGGACCTTTGGTCTCCTGAAGAGCCGCTTCCGCTGCCTGGACAAGACCGGAGGGTCCCTCCCATATGCCCCTGCGAAAGTGTGCAAGATTATCATCGTCTGCTGCATGCTCCACAACCTGGCAGTGCGGAAGGAGTTGCCTCTCATCCAGGATGACGATGACCAACATCCGCCACCTGTGGAGGATCCTGGCCTGGACCACGATGCCAGTGACGATGATGATGATGATGATGGTGATGGTGATGTCCGCACACAGCTCATCACCAACTTCTTTAGCTGAATGTGAGCATCCTGAGGTGTCATGTGAATGATGTGAGTTGGCATGATGTGTGGGTGGTGCTCTGGTGCTGTTGGAGTGTGTCCATGGGCTACTTGACAGGATGTGTGTTGCGATGTGTGGTGACAGGTGGGCTGTACTCCCCAACAGTGTTGACATGCTAACTTGGTTCTGGGTGGGTATCTTGTAACATGTATTGTGCATGAGTTTTGCTGTTCTGTCCTGTACTGCATTGCTTTTGACTGTGTGTCATTTCTGTCCTTCACAGGGTACTTTCAGATTCGTTTGGTCAACTGTGTCCACCGACGACGTGATTGCACATCCAGGCTGGTAGCTGTTGTGTCCCTACAGGTGATGTGCGCCACACCCATGGACTTCCTTCCGTCTACAGTTGTTGACTGTGTGCCCGCTACCAGGTGGGGTTACCTTGCATCTGTAGTGGTTACGGCATGTTGCTACTGTGTAATAAACCTGTGCTTCACTTAGTGATGTGCGTTGTCTGTGGTCACACATTTGACTGCCATTTGCTTACTGCACCTGTGGGCTACTTGACTACAACTGGGAATGGGTGTGGTGTCTGTGCATTGCACCGTCTTCCCTGGCAACATCAGTGTAGGCAATGAGTCAGATGGCCTAGGTGTGTATGTGTTGTGTAGCCCTGGTGGTGTGTCTCCCTCATATGTGTCACGTTGCCTGTACTCACATGCCTGTGTTGTCCTTGCTGTTGCAGTTCGCATACACAGTGTAATTTTGCAGTTCATCATCCCCATAACAGCACCCACGTTGGAATCACGACAGAGGCAAGTATGGTGTATTAGTGTGTTTATTGTGATACATCTGTGTTAATAGTGCATAGGATGGATTGTGCTGTACATGAATCTTGCAATCCCAAGTTCCTAGGTGAATTGAAAGTCCAGGTAGACAGGATCCCCAGTATCTGGGCCACAGTTGTCTGACACATTGTTCCAACTTGTACTCCCCATGCAATGTGTGGGAGTAGTGTTGCCATCAACAGGGTGAACAGTCTGTGCACAAAGGCGAAAATCCAGAACAGGTTCAGGCTTCCTGGGAGTTGCGCTTGGCCATCAGCCTCTCACTTTCCCCTCCTCGGACGACCCCTCTTCTTGGGGGGGCCCTCAAGTGCAGGCTGCTGCGGTGCAGGGGACTCTCCGCCAGAGTCCTCCTCCCTCCCTGTGGCAGTTGCAGTTTGTTCGGTACCAGATGTTGTTGGCACACAGGGAGGTGTGGACTGGTTGCTGTTCATCTGGCGGAGGCATTGTAAAATGTCCCTGTGCACCGCCGTCATCTCATGTAGTACATCCCACTTGGACTCCACGCGGGACATGTGGGAGTCCACACGTGACATGTGTGACTCCACGTGGGACATGTGGGAGTCCAAGCGGGCATGATGGGCAGCCTGCTGCTGTTTGATGTCTCGGAGGAGCCCCACTACCTGGCTGAGCTCTCCGGTGCTGGACTGGTACGCATCAGCTATGCGTACCAGTTGTGGGTCTTCATGCACACCAGCAACGTCTGCAAGCAGCGACCTCTGTCTCCCACCCCTCCCACCACCCCTGCTGACATGTGCAGTGTGTGCAGTTGCACGCACAGATAACCCTGGTCCACCTTGGGGGTGGTGGTGGTGGTGGTGTCCATGGCCCCAGGTTGGTCCAGGGTCACTGCGCTGGTGTTGTTCCTTATTCTGTCCATGTCGGCAGGGATGGTATTCGTGGTGACAGTCGTTGGAGGGGTGGGTGCAGGGGTGCAGCTGGTGGACCTGCTGGTGCTGCAGCTGGTGGTCCTGCTGGTGCAGCATGTTGACTTGCACCGGATGTGCCAGGTTGTTCATCGTCCGAGGAGGACAGAGGCTGTACGACGCCAGTGAGCTCGGCATCCTCTTGAGCCTGGGACTGGGACTCCTCAGCGTCTGCTGCTGTGTCCCTATCATCACCTGTTTTTGGGAGACACAAACAATGTATTTCATGTTTCTGCAGGCATCAGTGGTTGACACACCTGACAGTTGTGACTGTGCCTCGGGGTGCAGGCCTGTACATTGTATTGTCCTAAGTCGTCACAGTCAGGGGTTGATATTGGTGTGGCACATTGTCCTGCATTATTTGGGCATTTCTATGTATTCTCTGGGGTGTGAACATGGTCTGCATTGATTGTGTTTGGTTGACAGCCAGACCTCCTTCCCACCCACCCACCCACCCAGTCAGTTATCCCACCATGGAACGTGCTTGCATTGCAGGGAGTGGAAGTTGTCTCTCAGGATGTCAGTCAGTGGTGTCCTGCTGTTTGTTGGTGCACAGTTGCCAGCAGGGCCTTGTGCTCCCCACAGAGGAAGCCAGTGTCAGCCATCTTGTGAGTCCTTCTCCACTCCCTGTGATGTGAGCATGGTTCAGGGTGGTGTTGATGGGACAGTTGTGGGGGTGAGCAATGTCTGTGACTACGACTCCCATCATGCTATTGCCTCCACCCCCTTCCCAGCATGCCCATGCTTCCTTCCTTTTGACTCTGCTTCCCTGTGGGGTGGGCTGGCTGTGCTGACAGGATGGCTGGGAGTGTTGTCCTGGCAGTTGTTTGGCTAAGAGTCCCAAGAGTGTCCCTGTGCTTCACACAACATAACCCAGGGTGGTGGTGCTTTGTGGGATCTTGTGTTAGGATGGAGGGCATTGCATTCTACCAGGTGGGTACTGTGGAGTTTGTGTTGGGGGGGTGAGGGGAGGGTGCTGGTGACTATAGTCAGTGCTGCAAGTCCCCCTTCCCACCCAGCCAGCCAGATATCCCACCATGGAACGTGCTTGCATTGCAGGGAGTGGAAGTTGTCTCTCAGGATGTCAGTCAGTGGTGTCCTGCTGTTTGTTGGTGCACAGTTGGCAGCAGGGCCTTGTGCTCCCCACAGCAGTAGCCAGTGTCAGCCATCTTGTGAGTCCTTCTCCACTCCCTGTGATGTGAGCATGGTTCAGGGTGGTGTTGATGGGACAGTTGTGGGGGTGAGCAATGTCTGTGACTACGACTCCCATCATGCTATTGCCTCCACCCCCTTCCCAGCATGCCCATGCTTCCTTCCTTTTGACTCTGCTTCCCTGTGGGGTGGGCTGGCTGTGCTGACAGGATGGCTGGGAGTGTTGTCCTGGCAGTTGTTTGGCTAAGAGTCCCAAGAGTGTCCCTGTGCTTCACACAACATAACCCAGGGTGGTGGTGCTTTGTGGGATCTTGTGTTAGGATGGAGGGCATTGCATTCTACCAGGTGGGTACTGTGGAGTTTGTGTTGGGGGGGTGAGGGAGGTGCTGGTGACTATAGTCAGTGCTGCAAGTCCCCCTTCCCACCCAGCCAGCCAGATATCCCACCATGGAACGTGCTTGCATTGCAGGGAGTGGAAGTTGTCTCTCAGGATGTCAGTCAGTGGTGTCCTGCTGTTTGTTGGTGCACAGTTGGCAGCAGGGCCTTGTGCTCCCCACAGCAGTAGCCAGTGTCAGCCATCTTGTGAGTCCTTCTCCACTCCCTGTGATGTGAGCATGGTTCAGGGTGGTGTTGATGGGACAGTTGTGGGGGTGAGCTATGTCTGTGACTACGACTCCCATCATGCTATTGCCTCCACCCCTTCCCAGCATGCCCATGCTTCCTTCCTTTTGACTCTGCTTCCCTGTGGGGTGGGCTGGCTGTGCTGACAGGATGGCTGGGAGTGTTGTCCTGGCAGTTGTTTGGCTAAGAGTCCCAAGAGTGTCCCTGTGCTTCACACAACATAACCCAGGGTGGTGGTGCTTTGTGGGATCTTGTGTTAGGATGGAGGGCATTGCATTCTACAAGGTGGGTACTGTGGAGTTTGTGTTGGGGGGGTGAGGGGAGGTGCTGGTGACTATAGTCAGTGCTGCAAGTCCCCCTTCCCACCCAGCCAGCCAGATATCCCACCATGGAACGTGCTTGCATTGCAGGGAGTGGAAGTTGTCTCTCAGGATGTCAGTCAGTGGTGTCCTGCTGTTTGTTGGTGCACAGTTGGCAGCAGGGCCTTGTGCTCCCCACAGCAGTAGCCAGTGTCAGCCATCTTGTGAGTCCTTCTCCACTCCCTGTGATGTGAGCATGGTTCAGGGTGGTGTTGATGGGACAGTTGTGGGGGGGCAATATGTGTGACTGCGACTCCCATGATGCTATTGGCTACACTGACTTGGCCAGCATACACAGAATTCCTTCCTTTGAGTGGTCTTCACTGTGTGTTGGTGTTGTTGTGGTGGCTACATGTGTGGATGTGTGTGTTAGTTCTATTTGTGCCACTGCCTAGCTGTAGTTGTGGTTGTGTTTGTACATGTGTTGGCACAGTTGGATGTGACTTTTTTGATGGCATGTGTTGTGTTTATCTGACTGACATACACATTTTGGGATGATTCTGTTCTAGTTGCTGTGTAATTGCTATGAGTGCATGGTTTGACTCTCCCTTGACAGTGATGTGTGTGTTTTGTGGCAGTTTATTGTGTACATTTGTTGTGTACTCACCAGGCTCTGGGATGTTCTCTAGTCCATATACGCTCACTGGCGGAAGGATGGCCCGCACCTTCTCCTCCCAGGGCCTGAGGTATATTGGCTTGGCAGGAGGGCCACTGCCGGTGTGTTGGCTGTTGATGTAGTCTATCTTCAGCAGGTCCCGTACCCTCCTGCGCACATCATACCACCTGTTCTGGATGTCCGTCTTTGTGCGCCGACATGGTGATTGGGCGTTCACCCTGTTGATGATCCTCTCCCACATCTTGGTTTTCTGCGACATGGGGGTCTGTTGGACCAGAGTGCCAAACAGCTGTGGCTCCACCCTGAGGATCTCGTCTCACCATGACTTCCAATTCACTATCTAGGAACTTGGGATTCTTCTTGGGGGCATGGTGATGGGTGGTGATGGTGGGTGATGTGTGTGTTGGTGTGCAGGTGAGGGTGTGTGGGTGTGTGTTGTGCTGGGTGTATGTGAGGTAGGTATTTGTTGGTGTGCTGATGGTGTGTGGCTTGTGTGAGGGATGAGCTGTGGGTGTGTGGTTGCTTTCTCTTGGGTGCTGGCAGTGGAATGGCATTTGCAAAGGCTCATGGTAGTGATTTGTGTCCTTTATATAGGTGGAGTTGTGGGTGTGTCTTTGTTCTCTGTCCCCACCCCCCAGTATTTATTGGCTTGGTAATTGCTTGTTTGGCCTTTTTTTGGTTGATTTTTCCTTTGTGATTGTTTGTGTATGTTGGAAACGTTCTTGTGACCGAGTCGGACCCTGCATTTGTCTCGTACGGTGTTTTCCGTTTCGTTCACGCTGTGTTTGTGCAGTTTTGTATGCTGCGTACGCGTCGGTCGCGGTGTATTGTGTTGCTTCGGCTCGGTTTTGTATGCGTGTCGGTCGTACGGCTTGTCCTCCGTCCGACTCGGTCGTGTTTTTCGCGCCTTGCATCGTACTTTGCGGTTTGGAGTTGGCGGGTACGATTCGGTCGGATTTGTTCCGGGTGCGTGTCGGTCGGTTGGATTCGCGTGTTTTTCCGGCCGGATTGCTATTTTCCGAGCGGCTCGGTCGGTCGGCTTGGTTTCCTAACGTGTCGGTCGGATTTATCGCGGCTTGCATCGTACTTGGCGTGTCGGGCGCCACTGGTACGTGTCGGTCGGTAATTTTTCCGGCTCCGAGTCGGTCGGTGCTTTTTCCGGCCCGAATCGGAATCGACCCCATAGTATGCATAGCACAGATGCAGCAGGATCTCCCATAGGTTACACAGATCTCTGCAGTCTGCACTCCAGCTCACTCAATCAACCCATGGGGCAGCTAGATCATACAAGCTATGGGACAGTGTTGGTGCAATCCTTGCCTCTCTTTAATAAAGATGAGTATGACGGCAATGAGTATGAGTTCAGATTTTATTGCGCTATCTCGACTGTCTGTATAAATGCAGTATATAATTGTATAAGAGGCATTTGCAGATTGATGAGGGTACATAACTGTTGTGTTAATCCTCCATTATCACGTCATTGGTCTCCTTACCTTTTCTCACATCTCTGTCTATGGTGTCTTAGTTTGATTGTAAAGTTCCTGACAGTACCTTAAAAAATAAAAAGCATTGGCAAAGCCAGTAGGTCTTGCCTTTGGAACCTATTGGGTTTGCCAATGGCTCTAGCCAAGCTTTACAGCATTCCCGATGCTTTGGAGCATTGCATTTAAAAATAAAAAAGCCATAAGCCACCAGCTGTGTCATTCTATAGGTGCGTGAACTAAACATGCGTGCAGCTAAAAAATGATGCTTTGCTGATCCGAGATGGATTGGTAAACAAAAAAATAAAAAAGCTAACTGTGGAGGAAACAACACGAGAAAGGAAGAAGCAATGAGGGGATTAACATAGAGGGGTGGGGTAAATAACACAGAGTTGGGTAGGCAACAGGGAGGGTTGCCTGGAGCAACATGGGGGTGCAGGTGGGGGAAACAACATGGAGGGAGTGGGGAAGGAACATGAAGGGGGACCAGACAGAGAACGAGAGAGAGGAAAGTGGGGGAGCAAACAAACGAAAGAGTGCAACACGTAGGTGGGGAAAAGCACACGGGTGAAAAAGCAACATGGGGCGGGGGAAGCACACTGGTAGTAAGCAGAGTCGAGGGGTAGTCATACACAAGAGAGACAGCAGGAAAACACATGCACTCTTGTAAAGTGCTTAAATTGAAAAAAGTAGAACAGTAGAAGGACGCAAGTAATGGGTCAATGCTCCAGGGGAGGGACAAACCCAAGAAGACAAAGTGAAGCCCACATGGGCTAACAAATTAGAAGGCGGCAAATGAAAGTGACAATGAAGCCAACCAATTGTATGTAATGGGTGCGCTCTAACCCACTGAAAGCTAACAAAATGTTTCACAATAGACTGGTCATGCACTGTCTTAGGCAAGACCTGAAAAGGAAGGATGAGTCTTTATCAAACATTGTAAAATAGATCCTTGTGCCTGGCTTGCCCCACATTTTGTGGTCTTCATTTCTGCAATTTGTTTTACTTTTTGATTGTTTTGGCAACCGATTCAAAGTGCTAACAAAGCTATGGGTAAGTCATTTCAAATTTAATTTTAAAGAGCTATTGACTCTTGTTTCTGTGCAAAGTGTATACCTGGCTTTCCTGTTCATCTGGGTGGGCATGATCAAACTGAAAGAGTGCATGCAGCCTTTTAGACAGGGACATAACTTTCAATATTGCAGCAGGTGCAGTGGCACCAGACCCAGAGGCCTGGTGGGGGTCCACAAAATCTTGATTATTGTTATATGTTACTACCCATACTGCAGTCAAGGGGCATTGTTCTCACTTGCACTAGGGACCTTGGCACGCTTGCTGCGTATTGCTTTTATACCATATTTCATACTGTTGACACACAAACCTTTCTGTGATTTGGATAACAGAAACTAAAGAAACTTAAGGCACGCTATTCAAGGTGAGTAGCAGAATACGTATTATATGTTTTCATGATTTGTTTTGCATCCACCCCACACTAATTACTGAATTACTGAGGAATATGATCACGTATTTAATGGATGTACCAATGACTCCCTGGGGGCCAACCAAGCTGTGATGGATGAGCATCAATGAGGACATACTTAAGTAGCTTCAGAAGGGTAACAAAAAAATAGGTTCAGCATGTGTGGTCATTCAGTGTGGAAAAACCGTTGGATAGAAGCGTGCCAGAAGGACCATTTTTTGTCCTTTGGCCAGAAATGGCAGGCACAATCCAGAATTCCTCTGAAAATATAATGTTCCACACAACATGGCACACAATGGATAGGCTAATTATGTTTACCTTTGTCTGCTCGGAAATACAGATTGGGCTGTACATGTGTGTATATAATAGCTTGTACACACTTGTACAGAGTTGGATATAAGGCATGTCTCATTGGTAGGGTCTTGGAAACAGTTAAGGTTCAACAATAAAGCTTTAACAGTGGAGTGTGCTATCTCAATACACATTGTTTACGGACTCCTGAATGAAGGGCTTAAAGGTTCTTTCTCTAATGAGGACACGTTCTGGCTTGCTGAGCTTAGTTTCAGACACACAGTGGATATCCAGGTTAGAATGACGTTGTAGCCGCATCTGAGTTTATGCTATCCGTGGTGGTCTGCCCGACATCCACGGCACCGGATTACAATCCCGGCAGTCGGAGCTATGATGTCGGGGGAAAGACCGCTGCATCGCGGAGGTGGTCAGACTCCTATCTCTACAATGAGGGCGGTGCCTGCACAGGCACTGCTGTAGGGATTAGGATGTCCCTTTCTGACTGCCTTTTCATAGCGGTCCCACTGCCATGGAAACACAGCCGGAAAGGGACTTGGGGGGGCCCCAAGCAGGGCCCCCGTCCCCCATGGGCCAGTGCTACGTGGCCAGGAGGGCACATACAGTGCCCCCCAAACATCCATGCACCGTGACTGGCTCAAGTTGCATGGATGCTTGAAAAATGCATTGTGTCCAAAAGGGCCTCAGCACAAGCCGCAGTAGAAAAAGACAGTTTCCGACTGCCTACACGCCGGTCTCCTCATAATACGGCGGGTGGGACCGCCGACTCCTTGTCGGATGGTCTTATTCCCGCTGCGACCACCATCGTAATGAGGCCCATTGATTTTTCGAAATAATACTGTAACATCTTTATGAATATTTTTGATTTTACTTTAATTAATTTTTTATGTTTAAAAAAAATATATTTTATAACATTGTTCAACACAGTTCCTACTGTTGGTTAGGTTGGGCTGGTAGTAGTATATATCACTCCTTTAAAGTCCAGTGCTTTCCCTTCTGCTGCTTAGGCTGGAGTGGGAAAAGTAAATCTGACCCCTCCCCACTCCACCAAAGCCCAATGCTTTCCCTACTGTTGCTTAGATTTTAGTGGGAATAGTAAATCTTGTCTCTCCAAAGTCTAACATTTTACTTACTGCTGTTTACTTTGGAGTGGGAATCCTCAATGTTACCCTTCCAATGTCCAACACTTTCCCTACTGTTGCTTAAATTTTAGTAGAATTAGAAAATATGCCTCTTACAAAGTCCAACACTTTCCCTACTGTTGCTTAGTTTGTAGTGAGAATAGTAAATCTGACCCCTCCAAAGTTCTTCGCTTCCCTACTATTGCTTAAATTGGATTGTGAATAGAAAATCCAAGCCATCTAAAGTCCAATGATTTCCTACTGTTGCTTTGGTTGTATGTGGGAATAGTAAATCTGACCCTTTCAAACTCAAACACTTTCCTTTCTGTAGCTTAGGTTGGAATAGTAAATCGTATCATCCTAAAGTGCATTCGTTTTCCTACAGTTTTTTTAGGTTGAAGAGGGAGTGGTAATTTTTTTATTTTGAATTTGGAATGTTAATTTTGTTTCATTTATGTTTTTGGTGTAATTTTTATTGTAATGAGTATAATTGTTTATTTGATATTTATATTTTAATAGTTTATGTATATTACTTTGGCTGTAGCATTTAAAATATGTGTTACTTTTTTGTAAATCTGAAGGTGCAGGTATATCTGTTTTTAATAATTGTTTTAGTTTCTTATATTAGTATTTTTGAATTTTGGGCATCTTTTTATTAGTTATTATTTTGTTATGTTTTGTTTATTTTTTGAAAATTATTTTGAGGTTTTGTTTTACATTATCTTTTATCGAAATTTAATATTTTTATTTTATGTATTATCTTTTTCATTTGTATTAATGTGGTTTAAAATGTAATTTAATTATTTAGTAATTATATCATAAAATATATTTTTCCAATCTTTTATTATCAATTAATATTATATATATTTCATAATTTTTAAAGTTTTAGGGGTCGATTACGATGTCGGGCGGATCGCCACCGCCCGCATGGCAGTGGCGATCCGCCCGCCATAATCGCCCGTCCGCCAACAAATTCCCCCCGCCATATTACCATGGCGGAGGGGAGCCCGGCAGACGGTAAGACCGTCCGCATGTTTTCCGCCCGGCCGAACAGTCGACCGGGCGGAAAGGGTTTAATATGGTGGCGGTGTCTGCAAGACACCGCCATCCATATTATGATGCCGGCGGAGATGAGCCTTTCCATGGTGGCGTCGCCGCCATGGAAAAGCTCGCGGTCTTTGCTGTTGGGGGCCCGTTGCGGGCCCCAGGGTGTTGGGAGGGTGGGGGCTGCACATGGGGGGTACCTATGGTACCCCCTGCATCTGCATGCACAAGGTGGCAGGCACCGCGCGGTGCCTGTCACGTTGTGCATGCAGATGCACAACATGCATTTCCAGCACTGTGGCGGGCGGTGTTGTGAGCACCGCCCGCCACAATGCTGGAAATGGGGATGCCACCGCCACCGTGGCGGTGGCATCCTAATCACATGTGCGGGACCGCCGCACACATAGCGGGCGGTCCCATTTACCGGGGCGATGGTGGGCGGACAAAGTCCGCCCGCCATCATAATCGGCCCCTTAGTTATTATTAGTATTTTTTTTATATTTTTACAAAATATAGGGGCATATTAGCAATGCCTGGCGATAATTATCGCAAAGCGCAATTAGCGCTTGGATAATTATCGCCAGGCATCGCCGGTTTCTATCGCGGAGTTAGCGTGCAATCAGCAATGCTAATCTCCAAAGCGATAGAAACCTTGGAGAACAGTGTGAATATCGCCTGAAAACAGGCGATATTCACACTGTTCCCCAGTTCTGCTTGCTGATAGTGCGAGGGGGACCCTTGACCCTTGACCTTGCCAGGTAGGTCGCTCCCCCCGCCACACAGCTCCGCCTGTGTTGTCCGCCCGCTGCTGCTGGTAAGAACGCCCTTCCCTTTTTCCTTCTGTACCCCAGTTGCCCCATTTGTACTGTGCCCGCATTTGTCTGTTTTCTCGCCCCTTTTTTTCCTTCTGTACCCCCGTGCCCCATTTGTACTGTGCCCGCATTTGTCTGTTTTCTGGCCCCTTTTTTTCCTTCTGTACCCCGTGCCCCATTTGTACTGTGCCCGCGTTTGTCTGTTTTCTCGCCCCTTTTTTTCCTTCTGTACCCCCGTGCCCCATTTGTACTGTGCCCGCGTTTGTCTGTTTTCTCGCCCTTTTTTTCCTTTCTGTACCCCGTGCCCCATTTGTACTGTGCCCGCATTTGTCTGTTTTCTCGCCCCTTTTTTCCTTCTGTACCCCCGTGCCCCATTTGTACTGTGCCCGCATTTGTCTGTTTTCTCGCCCCTTTTTTTTCCTTCTGTACCCCCGTTGCCTCTCGCCATTCCCGCCGCTGCGTCCCTGCGGCCCCGCCCCCTGACTGCCCATTCGCTGCCCCTGCCTCCCGCCTCCCAGCTGCTCCTCCCTCCCACCTCCCCATAAATGGCGGCCGCTGCGCGGTGAGGAGAGCGACCATTGACCTTGCCAGGTAGGTCGCTCCCCCGCCACACAGCTCCGCCTGTGTTGTCCGCCCGCTGCTGCTGGTAAGAACGCCCTTCCCTTTTTCCTTCTGTACCCCCGTTGCCCCATTTGTACTGTGCCCGCATTTGTCTGTTTTCTCGCCCCTTTTTTCCTTTTGTACCCCCGTGCCCCATTTGTACTGTGCCCGCGTTTGTCTGTTTTCTCGCCCTTTTTTTCCTTCTGTACCCCCGTGCCCCATTTGTACTGTGCCCGCGTTTGTCTGTTTTCTCGCCCCTTTTTTTCCTTCTGTACCCCCGTGCCCCATTTGTACTGTGCCCGCATTTGTCTGTTTTATCGCCCCTTTTTTTCCTTCTGTACCCCCGTGCCCCATTTGTACTGTGCCCGCATTTGTCTGTTTTCTCGCCCCTTTTTTCCTTCTGTACCCCCGTTGCCTCTCGCCATTCCCGCCGCTGCGTCCCTGCGGCCCCGCCCCCTGACTGCCCATTCGCTGCCCCTGCCTCCCGCCTCCCAGCTGCTCCTCCCTCCCACCTCCCCATAAATGGCGGCCGCTGCGCGGTGAGGAGAGCGACCCTTGACCTTGCCAGGTAGGTCGCTCCCCCCGCCACACAGCTCCGCCTGTGTTGTCCGCCCGCTGCTGCTGGTAAGAACGCCCTTCCCTTTTTCCTTCTGTACCCGCGTTGCCCCATTTGTACTGTGCCCGCATTTGTCTGTTTTCTCGCCCCTTTTTTTCCTTCTGTACCCCCGTGCCCCATTTGTACTGTGCCCGCATTTGTCTGTTTTCTCGCCCCTTTTTTTCCTTCTGTACCCCCGTGCCCCATTTGTACTGTGCCCGCGTTTGTCTGTTTTCTCGCCCCTTTTTTTCCTTCTGTACCCCCGTGCCCCATTTGTACTGTGCCCGCATTTGTCTGTTTTCTCGCCCCTTTTTTTCCTTCTGTACCCCTGTGCCCCATTTGTACTGTGCCCGCGTTTGTCTGTTTTCTCGCCCCTTTTTTCCTTCTGTACCCCCGTGCCCCATTTGTACTGTGCCCGCGTTTGTCTGTTTTCTCGCCCCTTTTTTTCCTTCTGTACCCCCGTGCCCCATTTGTACTGTGCCCGCATTTGTCTGTTTTCTCGCCCCTTTTTTTCCTTCTGTACCCCCGTGCCCCATTTGTACTGTGCCCGCGTTTGTCTGTTTTCTCGCCCCTTTTTTCCTTCTGTACCCCCGTGCCCCATTTGTACTGTGCCCGCATTTGTCTGTTTTCTCGCCCCTTTTTTTCCTTCTGTACCCCCGTTGCCCCATTTGGACTGTGCCCGCATTTGTCTGTTTTCTCGCCCCTTTTTTTCCTTCTGTACCCCCGTGCCCCATTTGTACTGTGCCCGCGTTTGTCTGTTTTCTCGCCCCTTTTTTTCCTTCTGTACCCCCGTGCCCCATTTGTACTGTGCCCGCATTTGTCTGTTTTCTCGCCCCTTTTTTCCTTCTGTACCCCCGTTGCCTCTCGCCATTCCCGCCGCTGCGTCCCTGCGGCCCCGCCCCCTGACTGCCCATTCGCTGCCCCTGCCTCCTGCCTCCCAGCTGCTCCTCCCTCCCACCTCCCCATAAATGGCGGCCGCTGCGCGGTGAGGAGAGCGACCCTTGACCTTGCCAGGTAGGTCGCTCCCCCCGCCACACAGCTCCGCCTGTGTTGTCCGCCCGCTGCTGCTGGTAAGAACGCCCTTCCCTTTTTCCTTCTGTACCCCCGTTGCCCCATTTGTACTGTGCCCGCATTTGTCTGTTTTCTCGCCTCTTTTTTTCCTTTCTGTACCCCCGTGCCCCATTTGTACTGTGCCCGCATTTGTCTGTTTTCTCGCCCCTTTTTTTCCTTTCTGTACCCCCGTGCCCCATTTGTACTGTGCCCGCGTTTGTCTGTTTTCTCGCCCCTTTTTTTCCTTTCTGTACCCCGTGCCCCATTTGTACTGTGCCCGCGTTTGTCTGTTTTCTCGCCCCTTTTTTTCCTTCTGTACCCCCGTGCCCCATTTGTACTGTGCCCGCGTTTGTCTGTTTTCTCGCCCCTTTTTTTCCTTCTGTACCCCCGTGCCCCATTTGTACTGTGCCCGCATTTGTCTGTTTTCTCGCCCCTTTTTTTCCTTCTGTACCCCCGTTGCCTCTCGCCATTCCCGCCGCTGCGTCCCTGCGGCCCCGCCCCCTGACTGCCCATTCGCTGCCCCTGCCTCCCGCCTCCCAGCTGCTCCTCCCTCCCACCTCCCCATAAATGGCGGCCGCTGCGTGGTGAGGAGAGCGACCCTTGACCTTGCCAGGTAGGTCGCTCCCCCCGCCACACAGCTCCGCCTGTGTTGTCCGCCCGCTGCTGCTGGTAAGAACGCCCTTCCCTTTTCCTTCTGTACCCGCGTTGCCCCATTTGTACTGTGCCCGCATTTGTCTGTTTTCTCGCCCTTTTTTTTCCTTCTGTACCCCCGTGCCCCATTTGTACTGTGCCCGCATTTGTCTGTTTTCTCGCCCCTTTTTTCCTTCTGTACCCCGTGCCCCATTTGTACTGTGCCCGCGTTTGTCTGTTTTCTCGCCCCTTTTTTTCCTTTCTGTACCCCCGTGCCCCATTTGTACTGTGCCCGCATTTGTCTGTTTTCTCGCCCCTTTTTTTCCTTCTGTACCCCCGTGCCCCATTTGTACTGTGCCCGCGTTTGTCTGTTTTCTCGCCCCTTTTTTTCCTTCGGTACCCCGTGCCCCATTTGTACTGTGCCCGCGTTTGTCTGTTTTCTCGCCCCTTTTTTTCCTTCTGTACCCCCGTGCCCCATTTGTACTGTGCCCGCAATTGTCTGTTTTCTCGCCCCTTTTTTTCCTTCTGTACCCCGTGCCCCATTTGTACTGTGCCCGCGTTTGTCTGTTTTCTCGCCCCTTTTTTTCCTTCTGTACCCCCGTGCCCCATTTGTACTGTGCCCGCATTTGTCTGTTTTCTCGCCCCTTTTTTTCCTTCTGTACCCCCGTGCCCCATTTGTACTGTGCCCGCATTTGTCTGTTTTCTCGCCCCTTTTTTTCCTTCTGTACCCCCGTGCCCCATTTGTACTGTGCCCGCGTTTGTCTGTTTTCTCGCCCTTTTTTTCCTTCTGTACCCCCGTGCCCCCTTTGTACTGTGCCCGCATTTGTCTGTTTTCTCGCCCCTTTTTTTCCTTCTGTACCCCGTGCCCCATTTGTACTGTGCCCGCGTTTGTCTGTTTTCTCGCCCCTTTTTTTCCTTTCTGTACCCCCGTGCCCCATTTGTACTGTGCCCGCATTTGTCTGTTTTCTCGCCCCTTTTTTTCCTTCTGTACCCCCGTTGCCTCTCGCCATTCCCGCCGCTGCGTCCCCTGCGGCCCCGCCCCCCTGACTGCCCATTCGATGCCCCTGCCTCCCGCCTCCCAGCTGCTCCTCCCTCCCACCTCCCCATAAATGGCGGCCGCTGCGCGGTGAGGAGAGCGACCCTTGACCTTGCCAGGTAGGTCGCTCCCCCGCCACACAGCTCCGCCTGTGTTGTCCGCCCGCTGCTGCTGGTAAGAACGCCCTTCCCTTTTTCCTTCTGTACCCCCGTTGCCCCATTTGTACTGTGCCCGCATTTGTCTGTTTTCTCGCCCCTTTTTTTCCTTCTGTACCCCCGTGCCCCATTTGTACTGTGCCCGCATTTGTCTGTTTTCTCGCCCCTTTTTTTCCTTCTGTACCCCCGTGCCCCATTTGTACTGTGCCCGCGTTTGTCTGTTTTCTCGCCCCTTTTTTTCCTTCTGTACCCCCGTGCCCCATTTGTACTGTGCCCGCGTTTGTCTGTTTTCTCGCCCCATTTTTTCCTTTCTGTACCCCCGTGCCCCATTTGTACTGTGCCCGCGTTTGTCTGTTTTCTCGCCCCTTTTTTTCCTTCTGTACCCCCGTGCCCCATTTGTACTGTGCCCGCATTTGTCTGTTTTCTCGCCCCTTTTTTTCCTTCTGTACCCCGTGCCCCATTTGTACTGTGCCCGCGTTTGTCTGTTTTCTCGCCCCTTTTTTTCCTTCTGTACCCCCGTGCCCCATTTGTACTGTGCCCGCGTTTGTCTGTTTTCTCGCCCCTTTTTTCCTTCTGTACCCCCGTGCCCCATTTGTACTGTGCCCGCGTTTGTCTGTTTTCTCGCCCCTTTTTTTCCTTCTGTACCCCCGTGCCCCATTTGTACTGTGCCCGCATTTGTCTGTTTTCTCGCCCCTTTTTTTCCTTCTGTACCCCCGTGCCCCATTTGTACTGTGCCCGCGTTTGTCTGTTTTCTCGCCCCTTTTTTTCCTTCTGTACCCCCGTGCCCCATTTGTACTGTGCCCGCGTTTGTCTGTTTTCTCGTCCCTTTTTTTCCTTCTGTACCCCCGTGCCCCATTTGTACTGTGCCCGCGTTTGTCTGTTTTCTCGCCCCTTTTTTTCCTTCTGTACCCCCGTGCCCCATTTGTACTGTGCCCGCGTTTGTCTGTTTTCTCGCCCCTTTTTTTCCTTCTGTACCCCCGTGCCCCATTTGTACTGTGCCCGCATTTGTCTGTTTTCTCGCCCCTTTTTTTCCTTCTGTACCCCCGTTGCCTCTCGCCATTCCCGCCGCTGCGTCCCTGCGGCCCCGCCCCCTGACTGCCCATTCGCTGCCCCTGCCTCCCGCCTCCCAGCTGCTCCTCCCTCCCACCTCCCCATAAATGGCGGCCGCTGTGCGCGCCGCGCCGCTGGCGCGCCGAAGGCGCGCCTAAGGCAAGCCCGTCTGCGCCCGTCTGCGCCCGTCCGCGACTGGACCGCGCCCAGCACCAGAACCCCTGGCCCCCGCAGCAGCCAACCCACCCACCGGACCTACGACACCGCCACCCTCAACGCACTCAACACCGGCCGAATCCCCGGCTGCCACCGTGCCACCCCAGGACGCACCCACGGACCCTTCGCCTGCCAATCTTGCAAGTTCTCCTGCCTCCGGACCTGCACCGCACCCGCCACGCCGAGCACCAGCAGCAACCACCTGAAGTGCATCCTGCTCAACACCCGCTCCGTCCACAGACACGCCGTGGAACTTTGGAACCTGCTCGTCTCCACATCACCAGACGTCGCTTTCCTCACAGAAACATGGATGAACGCCTCCTCAGCGCCCGACATCGCCATCGCCATCCCGGACGGATACAAGATCACCCGAAAGGACCGCGCCAACCAGACCGGGAGGAGGCATCGCCATCGTCCACAAGAACACCATCCGCATTACGACCAACTCCGACGACACCTTCACAGCCGGCGAACACCTGCACTTCCAGATACACACCGACCCCAAGACCACCCTCAGAGGCACCCTCATCTACAGACCCCCAGGACCACGCACACAATTCAGCGAAGACATCGCCGACCTCATCAGCCCGCACGCCCTCCTCTCAGCCGACTACATCCTCCTTGGGGACCTCAACTTCCACCTAGAGAACAACAACGATCGCAACACCACCACCCTGCTGGACAACCTCGCCAACCTCGGACTCAAGCAACTGGTGACCACCCCCACACACCACGCCGGCCACACGCTTGACCCCGTCTTCTCCTCCAGCAAGGACATCTCCTTCAGCCACACCACCGGACTCCACTGGACAGACCACAGCTGCGTCCACTTCAGCTTCAGCAGGACCACCACGCACCACCACCCACAACAGCTCCCGCGCAGAAGCTGGAACAAGATCACCACCGACCAACTCACCACATCCCTGAGCCAGAACCCTCCCGCCAGCTCAACGAACCCCAACCAAGCCGCCAGCAACCTCACAAGATGGATCACCAACTGCGCTGACATCCTCGCCCCATTGAAGACCCCCCAATCAGACCCGGCAACAAGAAAGCACCCTGGTTCACCGACGAACTCAAGAAATCCAAGAAGAACTGCCGGGCCCTCGAGAAAGCATGGTGCAGAGACCCGACTGCAGACAACATGACCACCCTCAAACACGCCACCCGAAAACACCACCAGCTGATCCACACCACCAAGAAAACCGCATTCAAGGAACGACTGGACAACAACGCCCACAACAGCAAGGAACTCTTCATCATCGTCAAAGAACTCTCGAACCCCAGCGCCGGAAACAACGACATCACCCCCTCGCAAGACCTCTGCAACTCGCTCGCCTCGTTCTTCCACAGCAAGATCGCAGACATACACAACAGTTTCAGCACACAGCTGACGTACCCTACAACCGTTCCATCGTCCCCCACCTCCACCCTCCGAGCCTGGACCCCGATCAACACCGAAGACACTATCCGCACGATGAACTCCATCCACTCCGGATCACCAACCGACCCCTGCCCTCACCACATCTTCAACAAGGCCGACGCCGTCATCGCACCCCACCTCCGGGACATCATCAACACCTCCTTCGACACCGCCACCTTCCCAGAGAGCTGGAAGCACGCCGAACTCCGCGCCCTACTGAAGAAACCGTCAGCGGACCCCACCGACCTCAAAAACTACCGCCCCATCTCGCTCCTTCCTTTTCCTGCCAAAGTCATCGAGAAGACCGTCAACAGACAACTGGCCGTCTTCATCGAGACGAATGGATCCCTCGACCACTCACAGTCCGGCTTCCGGGCCAACCACAGCACCGAGACCGCCCTCATCGCAGCCACCGACGACATCCGAGCCCTGCTCGACAACGGGGAAACAGCGGCCCTCATCCTCCTGGACCTCTCCGCAGCGTTCGACACAGTCTGCCACCGCACCCTAGTGCAACGCCTGAACAACGTCGGAATCCAAGAGAAGGCACTGGAGTGGATCATCTCCTTCCTCGCCGGAAGAACCCAGAGAGTCCGCCTCCCCCGTTCAGTTCCGAGGCCACCGAAGTCATCTGCGGCGTACCACAAGGATCATCACTCAGCCCCACCCTCTTCAACGTCTACATGAGCCCCCTCGCAGCCATCGCACGCCAACACAACCTCAACATCATCTCCTACGCCGACGACACCCAGCTGATCCTCTCCCTCACCAACGACCCCACAACCGCCAAAACCAACCTACATGAAGGGATGAAGGACGTAGCCGAGTGGATGAGGAACAGCCGCCTGAAACTGAACTCAGATAAGACGGAAGTCCTCATCCTAGGATCATCACCCTCCGCCTGGGACGACTCCTGGTGGCCCCCTGCCCTGGGCAACGCACCCAAACCAACGGACCACGCACGCAACCTGGGCTTCATCCTGGACTCCTCCCTCTCAATGACCAGACATGTCAACGCCGTCTCCTCGTCTTGCTTCAACATCCTACGCATGCTGCGGAAGATCTTCCGGTGGATCCCCACCGAAACCAGGAAGACGGTCACCCAGGCCCTCGTCACCAGCCGACTGGACTACGGCAACTCCCTCTACGCCGGAACCACAGACAGCAGTTAGCGACAGCTTGTTGATAAGGCGATATTATTATCGCCGCTTTAGCGGGAAAAAGTCCCGCTAAAGTGGCGATAATCGCCTTGCTAATATGCCCCTTAGTTGTATATTTTATATTATTATATAATTATTACTTCATTTAAATGTATTTTTATTATATGCAGACAATACTTTTGTAGTTTACATTGTAAAATGTAAACTCGTTTTTAGTACCACACTATTTTTTCCTGCCATATTTGTTTATCACAATATTTTGGACTATGAAATTATATCACAGATGCGCATATGGGCACGGTACTTTCAGAATGGATAAGAGTTAATGAGAATCTCCCTGATTTTCTTTTTTTTGTGCAACATTTGTTTATCAGGGTTTTTAAAACACCAGCAAAGGTAACATCGAACAAGCATTATGCAAGGAGAATAACAGTTGGGGGGGGGCTGCTGGTCAGATACAAAACCCAAGGGTGGTTAAATGGGCCACACATGGTACCTAGAGAAGAAGGGGCAAAGTCCGAAGCCCAGTACCAAAGTAAACGGGCAACCCCATTGCATCGTAGTGGGCCAAGTGTGCACGATACCAAGTAGTGGGGGTCTGGGAGGGGTGTTGCACCTGCTCATTCCATAAGGTCAAGTGTACTAGCACATGTTCTCTCCAAGGTTCGAGAACCTTCAAGACAGCCATGTGCCCCACTTGATCTAGCTACATCCGTTGACCCTTTGACAGGCTATATAAACCCTGCCCAACCCTGAATCATGGCTTGACCTCACTCCATGTGGAACAAGCTTCACCCTTCCCACTCACCTAAAGAATCCTGCCAGAACTGAGAAGCGATCTAGTCTCCTTCAGGTTTATCGGAACCTGTGGTTCGCATGGCACCAGCTCCCTTTGACGTGTTACTCCTCTCTTCCTCCTGCACAACTACTCCAGACCCCCTGCGACTTCCTGAGTCAAAGCCTCGAGATCTTCTTCGAACTTCAGTCAAGTGGAAGAACTAGGCTAAGTACTTGAGATCAGATTAATGTGCACTAAACCTCCTATAGTAGTTATCAGGACCGAGTATCCACGTGTTCAAAGACTAAAGACTTTTCCTCCATGCCCTCTCTGTGATTTACTCCAGTGCTTCTTATGTGTTTATACTCCGGCCGCTTCCTGCAACCTTGGTGCTAGCACTGTATTGCACAAGGATTAAAGACTTGAGCTTCGTGTTTCTCTGATGAACAGTAGTGCCAAGAGAAAGCCCGAGTACTTGGTATATGCATAATTCTTGTACATCGCACTGTGTTTCTAGTGTATCCTTGGGGGAGTGCACGTGACTCCAACCAATGTTCCGAATTTGTCCCTGGGAGTGCAAGTAGCTCCAACCTATGCTCCGAGTTTACCCCTGGGAGTGCAAGTAACTCCAACCTATGTTCCGAGTTTATCCCTGGGAGTGTCAGTAACGCCAATCTGTATTTCAATTTTATTCCTAGGAGTGCCACACTCTAATCTGTGATTTTGATTATTCTGCTCTCATGCCAAGCTGCTGATGAAACCAGTAAGTGTATGTTAATGAAGTTACTGCATTGTCATAGTATATAGAGGCCTGTTAGCGTACCGAGGGTCATTGCCTCCTCTTGTTATTTCCAGTGTATTGCGTCATCGCAAAACCAGAGGTTCTGGTCCAGTGTGTATCTACCTTGCAGACTCCGAAGGTCTCAGGAGCTGCAAATCCTATTATGCAGTGTCGCACAGCCGCTGAGCAGTTCCATTACCACAAGTCTCTTTTTTCTTATTGTGTCCCAGTCCACTTTTCTCCCCGGGGGCTGTGCGTGATCTAAGGTATTTGGTCCCTTGATATTGTGTGGCTCTGAGAAGGATAGGAGGTTCAGCATCGGTTCCAGTGTCATCACCGTGGTTGGGACCGGGTGAGTGCATGACAGTGGCTGTGTTCTGGAGGTGTGGGAACCACCGTACTGTCCACAGCTGTGTCCAAGGCAGGGTCACCCGATGAATCCAAGAACAGTTCGAGTTCACCAGGATCCGTAAAGCACAGTCTGCGTGAGTTCCATTAGTCCGCATTTGATGCCGTGTCGTTGCAGGTGGGAGCGGAGTGACAGAAAGTGACGGCGTTTGGAGGTGGCAACAAGCGGGAAGTCTGCCAAGAAGGAGATGCCATTGCTGCTAAGAAGTAGGGGCGCTGTGCAGCAGCGAGCTGCAGAGAGAATAGCCCTCATGTGCTGGTGGCAGAGGGTGCAAGCGATGATGGGATGTGGAGAGTTGGGCGGCGAGGCACGGCGGGAGCCGACCCAGTGTGCCCTCTGTAGCTCCATGGGTTCCTGCGGTTGGAGGTGTAGCAGGTCAGGCTGCAGCGACGTGAGGTAATCAATCATGGCGTCCTTCTCTGACCCCTCAGACACCCCCTAGATCCTGAAGTTATCTCTCCTTGCCCGATCTTCCAATTCTGTCACTTTGCAAAGCAGGAAGTCAATGTCCTGTCCCCAGTCCGGCAGACGATCGTAACAGCTCTCCACATCATCCAGTCTGTGTCCAAGTGGGTGTGAAGGGAAGACACCTTCTGCCAGACCGAGTGTACCTCAGCCGTGAGGGTCATAATCTTAGCATCCATGGTAGTCAGTGTGGAGCCGATGTCTGAGATTTCCTTAAGGAGAGCCTCTGTACTAGCATCAGGTGCAACTGGATGAGGTTTCACGGGTGGCGCACCGCTTCTGAGAATAGGAGTTGATGGGCTGGTCTTCTCTGGGTCGACATGCGACATAGCTCACGGGCAAGGGTTGCCAAGCTGGCTCTGCTGTCGGTGGTTGTCTCCCTGGGTGGCAGGCGAGGGGCGGAAGTGTGGCCCAACCGGTAACCTCAGATGTGGGTGAGCATTACAAGTGCTTACCACAGGCCCCATGGCCCGGTTGGGTGAGGGGCTTGTGCCCTGTAGGCCAGGCAGGTGGCCTAAAGTCACATGCGTGTCCAGTGCAGGGGCACTGTAGCCTGGTTAGCAGGGAGTCACTGTGTCCTAGAAGGCAGCAAGGGGTGTAGGTCACCAGATAGTCATTCCTCATAGTGGATGAGCAGAGGGCAACTAGCCCCTTGGGAGAACAGGTGGGATGTAGAAGGCAGTCACTGGCCACAAAGGATCCTCATCACGACCCCCAGGTGAGGTGGTGCTGTGGAGGTGACTCCCAGTCCTCAAACAGGTCGTCACTCACTCAGCACCCCCGCAAGTGGCAGAGTCCCCCCAGAGATCCTACGGCCCGGGGAGCGTGTGCCCGACTGGCGCTATCTGTCTTAGATGCAGATGTGGGGGGTAGTTTAAAGGAGGCTGTGCCTGTCTCGGTGCCCCCAGGCTGCAGAGAAAGGCATCGTCATCACCCGTGCCGCCAGGCACTGAAGGGTAGAATGGGCACTGCATGTGCCCGTCCCCCAGATCGGCGGCCGGCGTAGGTAGCAGAGGGGCCTCTGTAGGCCTTTGGAGGAATGGCGGTGAAGGCCACGCAGCAGTTTCCAGTGTCTCGCACCCGTCCCGGCCCCGTAGAGCCGGGAAGTGGAGAAAATGATGCTGTCTCCCGTGCCACCGGGCACAGGCGAGCAGAGTGAGCGCTGTTCGTGCTGCCCCGCGGACAGTCTGCCGAAGTCAGCCAGGGAGATGCTTAGAGGCTGAGGGCGTGAATGCAGCAAGGGCCGCGCAGCAGCTCTGGTGTCTCACTGATCAAGCCCTCCAGGGCAGGCAGGGGGTTGCGGGCAGGTGATACCGCACTCTTGGCAGTGCAGTGGGGTCCACTAGGCAGGCAGACAAGGGTGTGTTATGGCGGCACCCCCTGGAGCTCTAGCAAGGAACGGCCATCTTGGTCAACTCCAAGCCCCACCTCCTCCTCCTTTACTTTGAAAGGAAAAGCCAATGAGCATGCACATTAAAGTAAAGTAATACTGTAATAAAGGTGTAATTGAGGCTACCTGACATCTTTTTACATGTTGGAGTTCAAGAGTAACTGTTGGATGCCAAACCACATATTAGAGTAAACTCAAGCTCAAATATGCACCCAAAAGACATAATGTGGAGCGAGCACAAAAGTCAAAGAAGCAGAAGCATGTATTACCTTAACAGTGTGACCATAATGGAGATACTATGCAATAGCAGCAAAAATGTCATCAAAGCAGCTGCATTTTTACAAAGAGAATGACCACTAGCCATTTCCTATGAGTACTCAGCAAATGAACGACAGCATCTTGAACAATTCTGTTGAGGACTACTCAATTTAGTGCTGAGGATACCTGCTCTGCAACAGAAATGTGGTAGCACAAATTAGCAGAAAACATTTCACTGGTGTGTGCCTTCAGTGAGGCTGACATCGGTAGGGCCCCATAGCATTGTGGTAGATGTAGTTCTTGGATGTTTCATTTACATTTTCAGTTTTCATTTAGCAGTAAAATACTGGATTTATTTCAAAGAGGTGATCTGCTTTCATTTAAACACCACAGCTTAATACTCACTTAGGTAAGGTTTTGACATAAATTTTCACTTTCATTAAAACTCTTCAGAGGAACTTAAGCTTGTTAGGTGATGCTGGCTTCCAATAGTGCAGAGCAATTCAAGTGGTTAAACACCAAGGGGCCTGTTACAGCAACGGACCAACCCTGAGGTGCAGACCGCTGGCACCGGAATCTGTAAGTTTCAAAGACATAAACAGAAGGGGGCGTGGCTTGGCACCGACGGGGATGGCTGCCTCTCGGTAGAGCTCCGCAGCGGACCAGGAGAGTTGAACCCCTCCGGACCAGACATCTTCACTTGGCACCGCCTTACCTGCCGTCATAGACGCATGAAGTGGCCCACTGCTATTCTGCGGCTGCAGAATAGTTTTTTAACGCTGCGGTGAGCAGTTTTCTTCTTTTTTCAGCCGGCGCATTTTCTATAAGGACTTGTGCCCGCCACTTTGTTTTTTCAAGGTATGAATGATTTCCCTTCATTGAACAATGGAGGTGATTTTTGTCTGCGCGTAGCAATGTTCTTTCCTAAATTGGATGTTTATCTTCAAAAATGACTACCTGAATTTACATTTGATGGCCTTTAAAGGTATTTAAAAAAAAAAAATTATGACATCCTTTATTCCTGTCAGAGATACCATTTGTTTCTCTGAACAACATTTTGTCCGAGCCAGTGATGGACTAATATGCTATTGATAATACTAATTTTTAAGGCACATCTTTTAAATGGATCACTGACAGAATATCGACAGTCAGAATATCGAGCTACAAAAATATTGACGCAAGAATATCGATGTCCAGAATATCGAAGTCCTATCTACATAATGGTAAGTACAAAAATATAGCTAAAAAAATATCGTTCTTTTTTAATGTATAAAAAATAATGTAAAATAAAGTAAATAATATATATAATTAAAAAAAACATAGATAAAATTATTTTAAAATGTTTAAAATTATAAGTAATACATACAATGTAAAAATCAATTAAACATATATATGTATAAAATATAATATATATATTTACTTAATAATATTTATAAATAATTATTTTAATAACTTATAAATTGTTAAAAAACATATTAAAAATTATAAATACATATATATACACATACACCAATAATATAAATAAAAAATACATATAACAAATTAAAATATTACACTATTTTTAATCTTTTTAAAAGACATTTTACACTACATTAACTAAAACAGTAGAGAAAATATTGGATAGCGGAGGGGATAAAATTACTATTCCCACTCCAGAGAGTGCAACAGTAGGGAAAGTGTTGGATAGCGTAGGGGTAAAAATTACTATTCCCACTCCAGAGAGTGCAACAGTTAGGAAAGTGTTGGATAGCGAAGGGGTAAACATTACTATTCCCACTCCAGTGAGTCCTACAGTAGGGAAAGTGTTGGATAACATAGGGCTAAAAATTACTATTCCCACTCCAGAGAATGCAACAGTAGGGAAAGTGTTGGATAGCGTAGGGGTAAAAATTACTATTCCCACTCCACAGAGTGCAACAGTAGGGAAAGTTTTGGATAGCGGAGGGGTAAAAATTACTATTCCCACTCCAGTGAGTGACACAGTAGGGAAAGTATTGGATAGCAGAGATGTACAAATTACTATTCCCACTCCAGAGAGTGCAAAAGTAGGGAAAGAGTTGGATAGCGTAGGGGTAAAAATTACTATTCCCACTCCACAGAGTGCAACAGTAGGGAAAGTGTTGGAAAGCGTAAGGGTAAAAATTACTATTCCCACTCCAGAGAGTGCAACAGTAGGGAAAGTGTTGGATAGCGTAGGGGTAAAAATTACTATTCCCACTCCAGAGAGTGCAACAGTTAGGAAAGTGTTGGATAGCGAAGGGGTAAAAATTACTATTCCCACTCCAGTGAGTGCAACAGTAGGGAAAGTGTTGGATAGCGTATGGGTAAAAATTACTATTCCCACTCTAGAGAGTGCAACAGTAGGGAAAGTGTTGGATAGCGTAGGGCTAAAAATTACTAGTCCCACTCCAGTGAGTGCAACAGTAGGGAAAGTTTTGGATAGAGGAGGGGTAAAAATTACTATTCCCACTCCAGTGAGTGCAACAGTAGGGAAAGTATTGGATAGCGGAGATGTACAAATTACTATTCCCACTCCAGAGAGTGCAAGAGTAGGGAAAGAGTTGGATATCGTAGGGGTAAAAATTACTATTCCCACTCCACAGAGTGCAACAGTAGGGAAAGTGTTGGATAGCATAGGGGTAAAAATTACTATTCCCACTCCAGTGAGTGCAACAGTAGGGAAAGTGTTGGATAGCGGAGGGGTAAAAATTACTATTCCCACTCCAGTGAGTGCAACAGTAGGGAAAGTGTTGGATAGCGTAGGGGTAAAAATTACTATTCCCACTCCAGTGAGTGCAACAGTAGGGAAAGTGTTGGATATCAGAGGGTTAAAATTAACATACTTATCAATTAAATAATTATTAAAATTGAATAACCAATTAATAATTAATTAATAATAAATTAATTATAAATACTAATAAATAAATATTAATAATTACTTTATTATGATTAAATTACTTCCCACCCTATTCCCATATAAACCCACAACCCACACCTAAAAAATAACACAATTAATACAATTATCTATTAATTAATTAATATTAATTAATAACCAATTAATAATTAATTAATAATAAATTAATTATAAATACTAATAAATACATATTAATTATGACTTTATTTTAGTTAAATTACTTCCCACTCTATTCCCCCATAAACCCACAGCCCGCTCCTAAAAAAATAACACAATGAATACAATTATCTATTAATTAACTAATATTAATTAATAACCAATTAATAGTTAATTAATAATACATTAATTATAAATACTAATAAATAAATATTAATTATTACTTTATTATAATTAAATTACTTCCCACCCTATTCCCCTATAAACCCACAACCCACTCTTAAAATAATAACACCATTTATATAATTATCTATTAATTAATTAATATTAATTAATAACCAATTAATAATTAATTAGTAATAAATTAATTATAAATAATAATGAATAAAAATTAATAATTACTTTTTATAATTAAATTACTTGCCACCCTATTCCCCTATAAACCCACAACCCGCTACAGAACTAAAATACGCAAAAATTAATTTACATACAAGTATTTGCTGCTAAAAATTTAACACATACATTAAAAAAAAACTACACTTATACCAAAAAAAATTACATCACATACTTTTAACACACATACTAAAATACAGAACACTAATATAAACATCAATATTATTAACAACGATATTTTTACAAACGATATTACTGTCTTCGATATTTAAAAAAACGATATTTCTTACCTTACTGTCGATATTCTGCACCACGATATTCTTGCAGTTGATATTCTTGACCTACGATATTTAAAACTCGATATTATGGTAGGTCGAAATTAAAAACTCGATATTCTGTCTGTGCACCCTTTTAAATATATAGAACTTCTTGTCTCTTTAGCTCCTTTGTGTATGGGGAGAACGAAGTCTGCTCGTCGTGTTGGTAACACCTCTGTTGCTTCTTCATCTATGCGATACAAAAGGGGATGATGGATGGAACGTTTGAGCCAATCAAACACTCACCCCCAGTCAACTGATCTGGGTTTAATCCATCATCATTCTTTAGCTCACTCCACCACCCCAGTTCAGACATGGCCATATGCAAATCAGTCTGACCCTGTGCCTCATGGGAACAGTGCAGCCCGAACTGCCAAGCCATGTCTTCCCTGGACCGGAAACAAGCATCCTAGGACCGGTTTCTGGCATTCCAGCCGTCATCAGCCAGGCTTGCTTGAATCCAGTGGCAAAGTGAGCAAGGGACCCACGTCTGGGCATACCCCCGCCAACTTAGGGCGAACAAAGCGATACAAAAGGGGATGATGGATGGAACGTTTGAGCCAATCAAACACTCACCCCCAGTCAACTGATCTGGGTTTAATCCATCATCATTCTTTAGCTCACTCCACCACCCCAGTTCAGACATGGCCATATGCAAATCAGTCTGACCCTGTGCCTCATGGGAACAGTCCAGCCCGAACTGCCAAGCCATGTCTTCCCTGGACCGGAAACAAGCATCCTAGGACCGGTTTCTGGCATTCCAGCCGTCATCAGCCAGGCTTGCTTGAATCCAGTGGCAAAGTGAGCAAGGGACCCACGTCTGGGCATACCCCCGCCAACTTAGGGCGAACAAAGCGATACAAAAGGGGATGATGGATGGAACGTTTGAGCCAATCAAACACTCACCCCCAGTCAACTGATCTGGGTTTAATCCATCATCATTCTTTAGCTCACTCCACCACCCCAGTTCAGACATGGCCATATGCAAATCAGTCTGACCCTGTGCCTCATGGGAACAGTCCAGCCCGAACTGCCAAGCCATGTCTTCCCTGGACCGGAAACAAGCATCCTAGGACCGGTTTCTGGCATTCCAGCCGTCATCAGCCAGGCTTGCTTGAATCCAGTGGCAAAGTGAGCAAGGGACCCACGTCTGGGCATACCCCCGCCAACTTAGGGCGAACAAAGCGATACAAAAGGGGATGATGGATGGAACGTTTGAGCCAATCAAACACTCACCCCCAGTCAACTGATCTGGGTTTAATCCATCATCATTCTTTAGCTCACTCCACCACCCCAGTTCAGACATGGCCATATGCAAATCAGTCTGACCCTGTGCCTCATGGGAACAGTCCAGCCCGAACTGCCAAGCCATGTCTTCCCTGGACCGGAAACAAGCATCCTAGGACCGGTTTCTGGCATTCCAGCCGTCATCAGCCAGGCTTGCTTGAATCCAGTGGCAAAGTGAGCAAGGGACCCACGTCTGGGCATACCCCGCCAACTTAGGGCGAACAAAGCGATACAAAAGGGGATGATGGATGGAACGTTTGAGCCAATCAAACACTCACCCCCAGTCAACTGATCTGGGTTTAATCCATCATCATTCTTTAGCTCACTCCACCACCCCAGTTCAGACATGGCCATATGCAAATCAGTCTGACCCTGTGCCTCATGGGAACAGTCCTGCCCGAACTGCCAAGCCATGTCTTCCCTGGACCGGAAACAAGCATCCTAGGACCGGTTTCTGGCATTCCAGCCGTCATCAGCCAGGCTTGCTTGAATCCAGTGGCAAAGTGAGCAAGGGACCCACGTCTGGGCATACCCCCGCCAACTTAGGGCGAACAAAGTGATACAAAAGGGGATGATGGATGGAACGTTTGAGCCAATCAAACACTCACCCCCAGTCAACTGATCTGGGTTTAATCCATCATCATTCTTTAGCTCACTCCACCACCCCAGTTCAGACATGGCCATATGCAAATCAGTCTGACCCTGTGCCTCATGGGAACAGTCCAGCCCGAACTGCCAAGCCATGTCTTCCCTGGACCGGAAACAAGCATCCTAGGACCGGTTTCTGGCATTCCAGCCGTCATCAGCCAGGCTTGCTTGAATCCAGTGGCAAAGTGAGCAAGGGACCCACGTCTGGGCATACCCCCGCCAACTTAGGGCGAACAAAGCGATACAAAAGGGGATGATGGATGGAACGTTTGAGCCAATCAAACACTCACCCCCAGTCAACTGATCTGGGTTTAATCCATCATCATTCTTTAGCTCACTCCACCACCCCAGTTCAGACATGGCCATATGCAAATCAGTCTGACCCTGTGCCTCATGGGAACAGTCCAGCCCAAACTGCCAAGCCATATCTTCCCTGGACCGGAAACAAGCATCCTAGGACCGGTTTCTGGCATTCCAGCCGTCATCAGCCAGGCTTGCTTGAATCCAGTGGCAAAGTGAGCAAGGGACCCACGTCTGGGCATACCCCCGCCAACTTAAGGCGAACAAAGCGATACAAAAGGGGATGATGGATGGAACGTTTGAGCCAATCAAACACTCACCCCCAGTCAACTGATCTGGGTTTAATCCATCATCATTCTTTAGCTCACTCCACCACCCCAGTTCAGACATGGCCATATGCAAATCAGTCTGACCCTGTGCCTCATGGGAACAGTCCAGCCCGAACTGCCAAGCCATGTCTTCCCTGGACCGGAAACAAGCATCCTAGGACCGGTTTCTGGCATTCCAGCCGTCATCAGCCAGGCTTGCTTGAATCCAGTGGCAAAGTGAGCAAGGGACCCACGTCTGGGCATACCCCCGCCAACTTAGGGCGAACAAAGCGATACAAAAGGGGATGATGGATGGAACGTTTGAGCCAATCAAACACTCACCCCCAGTCAACTGATCTGATCTTCATCTATGGCGGACTATAACCCGTTCAATGTCCTTCAAGAAAATATGATGGAATCTGAGCAAGATACGCTGTCTTCTTTAAACGCCTGCTCTTCAAATATTCCACTTCTTTCAGCTAATTTAACAGCAAAGTTAGCCGCCACGTCAACTTCTTCATCAGAAAAATGGGTTAAAAAAGACCGTCCTTCGCCAGCTGTTTCTCTCCCGCCAATATCTATGGAGCTAATCCTTGAAGACATAAGAGCACTTAAGCCATACATAAAAGAAACCAATGCTCGTCTTCAGAATCTGGATGAGAAGTGGGCTACTATGGAAAGTAAAGTTGTTCAAATTGCGACTAAAGTGGACTCTTTCCAGTCTGTTGTGAACCAAGTCCCTTTTATACAATTGCAAGTCTCACAACTTCAGAAGTAGGTTGAAAATCTTGAGAATCGTAACAGGCGCAATACCCTGCGAATTTATGGTTTAGCAGAAGGCCTTGAAGGCTCTAATCCAATCACCTTTTTACAATCTTTTCTCCCAACGATTCTTGGCCTTCCTAAGTCACCAGCTTTAAATATTGAAAGGGCTCATCGTTTAGGTCATACTCCGCATTCTGCTTCGTCAAATCCTAAGCCACGAGGTGTTATCCTATACTTTTTGGAATACACAGATTTGTTGAAAGTAGTACAAGCAGTCAAAGGCAAAGGAAGAATTTCCTGGCAAGGTTCCAATCTCTTCTTTTCTCAGGATTACGCTAAAGCGACAGCAGACAGAAGGAAAGCGTTTTTGGACATGAGACAAGCACTGCGTAGTATTAATGCCAGATTTGGTCTTATACATCCATGTATCTTCAAAGTTACATATAAGAATAAAACTATGACCTATGAAGACCCCACTGTACTACAACGCTTTTTGGACAATTGCAGAAAGGAAGACATGGAAGTTACTAGAACCACTGTTTGAATTGATATTATCTCAATTTAAGTTTAATTCCCTGTTGTCTTAAATGTGTATTGTGCTGTATTGGATGTATTTTATAGAATTATGTCTTTTGTCAAATGCCGTTTCTTCCCAGTATATTTTTTGATTCTACATTATGGGGCCGATTCCGATTCGTGCCGGAAATCTCTCCGACCGAGCCGGACCCGGAGAGATTTCCGACCGAATCGGACCCGTGCAGCCCGACCGAACGAGTACAATGCGCACGTATGCCATCGGACTCGAGTCGGTCAGACTCCCATTGAAGTCAATGGGAGCCTGTCGTACAACGCGTATGCGGGCTCCCATTGACTCAATGGATGCGAGGCAAACAAGGGTGCCCCCTACAGCGGGTATGCGGCGAAGCGACTCGCGCCGTACACGCACAGGTAGGGGGGAACCATGGGTCCCCCCTGTGTGCAACTCGCGCGGCTACGCATACAGGGGGGTCCGACACGGACCCCCAAAGTACGGCTCCGACTGCTCTTTCGAGCCGGAGTGCGCGGCTTGGTCGGACTGCTCGCGGCGCGCCTCGTACTTACCCGGCCGGGGAACGTCTCCATTGCGCGGTGCGAGTCGAGTCCGAGCGAGTCGGTCGGTGCGGTTAGACCCGGGAACGAGTCGGTCAGAGCGGTCGGGAAGCCCGGACGAGTCGGTCGGCGATTTCGCATCGTACTCGCTCGGCCGGACGCGCGTACGAATCGGTCGGGCAATAGGGCTCCGAATCGGATCCGGTTAAGCCGAATCCGATTCGGAGCCCTACCGGCCGAGATCGGAATTGGCCCCAAAGTTTGTTTTAAGCTTATTCTTAGTTTCTCGTAAAGTGTAATGTACTCTACTGTGTTATTCTTTGTATAACCTCTTGTGTTAGGTGCTGTTTATTTCATTTTCTTCAATGTGATTTCAAGTCCGAATGGATGGTGTGCTTCCTCCCTCCCGTTTCCGCCCCGGAATCTCCGGTTGGTTGTGTCGTTCCCTTGTATGGCCTCATCACCCTCGATTTTATTGTATGTTTTTGTGTATGTTGTTGTACATGTTTCTTGGTATGTTAATTTCTCTATTATCATTTTCTCTATGGTGTTTGTCCTTTTCTTTTCTCAGCTTTTTTAGTTTTTCTTATTTTAGTTTTCTTGTCTTATTTTTTGCCAAAGATTTCTTATCCAATTTACTATCTCTCTCTATTTTCTGTTCAATTGTACACCATTTTTGTTGGAAAGCCACTCCGGCACTGGAAATAAGAGCAAGGAGATGATGTAGATTGGAGACGTGTTTATTGAGAGTTGGCACGTCTAGCAGGTTGCAAGTTCCTCTCAAGAATGCCTAACAACATTCTCTCCCCACTTCCCAACCTTCCACAGCATTTGAAAGAATACAATCCCGATAAGCGCGAGGCAGCCACGAGCCATCATCCTTGTCACAGCTCGTGTCTGCCACGCACCAGAGGACCCAACACACCTTCCCCCTTATAAAAAAAAAACAAAAATCAATTCATGACAAAATCTTTAAATTTAGCAGGAAGACGATGACTTAGCACAATCCTAGGAAACGAAATGTTATCGTCAATAGGACATGAAACATGGGTCCGTAAATCATTATGTTGCCCAACATCTAAAAACACATTGCTGTCAGAATCATCATGACGGTTCATTATCCCTTTGAAAAGAGAAACTCTATTAAGATTCCATACACTTCCACCCTCAATTCTGACAGCATTCTTGAAGACTTGGATAACTCTTTTGGGAACTGACCAAACAGGAAAACCCTTGGCAACCCCTTCCTTTTTTTTATACGTACTAAATCACCATTAGCAATATCGCATTTGCTTACAGAACCCAATTTTTTTTCCATAGTTTGTTTCATTTTTTGTTTGTACGCTTCAACTCTTTCTCAAACTATTTTATAATCCACTTTGGAAAAATCGTTCCCAAGATTTTTCTTCAACCACCAAGGAATAAGTTTAGTACTGGGCTTGCGTCTTCTCAGAAGTTCGAAAGGGCTAACTAAAGTGACAAAATTAGGAGAAGTCCTGTACGCTAATAACATAGATTGTAGGGCATTGCGCCAATTCAAACCCCCTTTAATTGAAAGTTGAATAGCCTCTTTCACAACACGGTTGAAGCGTTCAACCTGACCATTGGCCTCAGGATGGAAAACAGCAATTTTTCTATGAGTAATTCCACATTTTTCTAAAAAATACTCCATGTCTTTACTAATAAATTGGGGCCCATCGTCTGTAACAATCTCTTGAGGAATACCTTCCCTGCAAAAAATGTCATGTAGAAACTCAATAACATTTTGAGAGGTAACTTCTCTAACCATCTTTACTTCCGGCCATTTGGAGTAGTAATCAATGAGAACGATCCCAAATGCCTCATGTTTGGGTAAAACACTGAATGGACCAATAATGTCCAACCCAAGTTTCTGCCATGGACAAGAGGGAAAATCAATAGGATGAGGTTCAGGACGTAAAAGAACAGCTGACTTGTCACTAACTGAACACTTGGCGCACGAGCGCACGAAATGTTCAACATTCACATCGATGCCAGGCCACCAAAAGAACTCCCTGATACGTCTCCTAGTAAAAGAAATCCCTAAATGTCCTTCATGGGCAATTTCAATAATGGTGTTTCTCAAGGAATGAGGAGGAATAACTTTATCACCTCTCATAACCAAACCATTCTCAATGGCTAGTTCATCATGTATCTTAGCATAGCTCATCATACAGCCCAACAATTTCCTCTGTTCAGGCCAACCTTGTAAAATAAATTTCTTGACATTATTCAATTCTACATCTTTCTCCATTTCTAGATGCCAAACTTCTTCATGTAAACTAGATTGTTCACCATATACAAAATTGATATCACAAGCAGTAAACGCTACTTCACACTCTTGCTCATGAATTTCATGCGAACAATCCATGTAAACAGGTAATCTGGACATGCAATCAGCGTGTATGTTTGCCTTACCTTGTACATATTCAATTTGGTATTGGAACGATTGCAGCCTGGAAGCAAGGCATGCGAGACGTGCAGACATCGTACGTCCTCCGCCTGGAGCCATCAAGAAAACAAGAGGCTTATGGTCAGTTTTAATGGTGAATTTTGTGCCCCATAAGAATGACCTGAAATGTTCTGCTCCCCAAACACAGGCTAGCAGTTCCTTCTCAATAACTGAATAATGTTTTTCTGCATCTCTTAAAGCCCTGGAAGCATAAGCTACAATCCACTCTCTCCCATTGTCTCTTTGTAAAAGGACACCACCTAAACCGGAATTACTAGCGTCCACCATTATAATACATTTCTTCCCACATACAAAAGGCTTTAAGCATGGAGCCTTCACAATGAATTCCTTTAAGTTTTCAAAAGCTGCAGACATGTCATTGGTCCAAAGAAAATTTGCATTTTTCTTGAGGAGGGGTCTGAAAGGGTCAACTTTAGAGGAAAAGTTGGGTATAAACCTAGCATAGAACTCGATCAACCCAAGAAAAGCCACTAACTGTTCCTTGGTAGTGGGAACAGGAGCCTTTAAAATACTTTCAATGTGACTGCGTTTTTGTCTAATGCCCAATCCACTAATCGAATGTCCTAAATATTCTACTTCCCTTGCCTTGATTCTGCATTTGTCAAGGCGAAGGGTAAGACCCTTTTTGAACAAAGCAGCAATTACTTTTTCTAAGTTCGAGTCATGCTCCTCATCATTCCTCCCATAGACCAATATGTCGTCTTGAAAGGCGATGGCACCAGGTAAGTCTTCTAAGGTATCTCTCATTAGCCTTTGGAACACTGAGGCAGCACTAGCAAGTCCAAAAGGCATACGACGATACCTAAAGAGACCTTCGGGGGTAATAAAAGCAGTTAAGTTCCTCGATTCCTCAGCAAGGACAACTTGATGGTACGCACTAGCTAAATCAATACATGAAAATACGTGCGCACCAGCCAAAGTTGAGACCATCTCATGAAGATTAGGTAAGGGATGAGCATCTACCCAGATGGCGTTGTTCAAACTACGCAAGTCCACACATAACCTGAGCTCACCTGAAGATTTAACTGAAATAACGATGGGAGAAACCCATGGAGAAGACTCGATGGGCTCTATAATATCCTTTTGGCACAGATCTTTAAGCATGTCTTTTAACTTGTTCCTGTAAGTAAGAGGAACATTTCTCACTTTGTGCCGTACAGGTATAGCGTTGTTGTGTAGTTTGATGATGTGTTCAAATCCTTGGTATTTCCCTAACATCCCATTAAAAACACTAGGAAAAAATCCCATTAATTTATCAATAAGACCTGTGTTGTCTTTGTGGATGTTCTTACCAGGCATAACAGAATAAACGGGAGGATCAGCTCTGGGATCGAGCTTGATTCCTAATTGTTCCTGGTGGGGCCACCCCAGAAGTGACTGCCCTGATCTTGCTACATAAATCTTGCCAAATGTGTGATGTCCTGAGAACATTAGGTTTGCCCAGAAAAACCCAACTAAATCAATTTTGTGTCCCGTGTAACCACCCGGGGAGACGTCAGGAGGAGAAAGAACCATGTTAGGCCACTTATCAAGCATAATATCCAAGGCAATAATGGTGTACCAAGCACATGAATCTACTAGAAATTTCAAATCAATATCATTGACAGTAATAAAACATGAAGGAAATTTTGTAAACTTTTCGCTCCCACACATATTAATAACAGTATTGACATCATTTTCATTGGAACTCTCGTAGTCATCTGTTTCTTGTAAATAATTCACTCTTCTGGGAATGGATTTACAAACTCTCCCAAAATGACCCTTCTTATTGCATTTGGGGCAAGTTTTCTCAATGGCAGGGCAAGATTTAGCATTAGCTAAATGTGTGTTGCTTCCACATCTATAGCAAAGTAACTGAAAATGTTTCTTTTCACTTCTTATATTCTTGAATTTACTTTCAACTCTCACAAGATTTTCATTTCTGTGGGGAACAATTTTTTTTGTTTATCAGCTTCCTTAGAAACATTAAATATGTCTCCTTTATCGTTTCCTCTAATTTCTCTCACAAACTTTTCAGAGTGTTCTATGGACTTGGCTATGTCGATAGCAGCAGCCAAAGACAGGTCCGAAGTAGTCCATAACCTTTCCTGTACTTTTTTGTTATTTGTCCTCATAAGAATTTGATCTCTAAGGACTTGTTTGTATGTTATATGTTCAAAATCACATGTGACCGCAAGAGATCTGAGAGAGGAAACAAAATCCTCAATGGATTCATCGGCTCGTTGTTTCCGTGAATAAAATATAAACCTTTCCATTACTACATTTTTCTTTTTACCATAACGTATGTTAAGTTGTGAAGAAGCATATTGATAGACGTCGAGATTGCCAGGATTAGTTAAGGGAGGTAAGGTTTTAAAATCTTTTAATCCAATTCCTCCAAGACAATGCTTCAACAAAGCAAGCTTTCTTTCGGGCTCGCAATCTCCACCTTCCAATACATCGATATAGGCTAAAAAAACAGGTTCCCATACTGCCCAGTCCATGGGAGGTTCACCAGCGGATGAAAGAAAAGAAGGAGGAGGAACAATAACTGACATAGTTCCAAAAAAAAAAAAAAAAAAAAAAAAAAACAATAAGATGATGATAATGAAGATGACAATAAAGTGTTGTAAATTGTATTATGGGAAATACAATAAATAAGTACCTTAAATAATACGCGGTGTGCGTATCACCGATGAAATCCTCAAAATATAGTAGTAGTTTTGATGACACACGGTGTGTGTGTCACCGACGAAAAATGTACGTTGTAAATAACCAGGTTCGTTGCCAGAATACAGACTCGCGACCAGTAGATGTAACGTAGCTCAGGGTGTTACGGGCACTGAGGAAGCTTCTGGTTGCCAAGACAGTCAATGAAAAAAAAAAAATTTTAAATTAAAGAAAATGAAAATGGCCGTTACGTAAGGCGGCAGGCAGGAGATTCGAATGTTGTCACAGCTTGAAAAATGCAGTTGATGGTCGTTGAAGTGGCAAAGATACGATGGCCGATAAACCAAAGAGCCCAAATTTCTACTCACGTAAACAGCAGAGTGAGTAAGTCCACAACGAATTCTTGGTGAAATTTTCCACTGTAATTCCGTGATGTCTCGGCTAGAAAGGCTTGGAAATTCTTCTTCCATATAATTTTCTTTCCAGTGGAAACTGTGAGTTGTCTTGAACGCGTCGGTAACTGGAAGGTAGAATAGATGTGCACGGTCCGGTGCAATTGGATATCACTAGTTGGAATGACACTTCCCTCCGAGATGAGTCATTCTTGAAAATTCCTTAATCCGGAAAATGTAAAAAAATGGTAGGTAAATCCCATCCTCGTCGCCAGTGTTGGAAAGCCACTCCGGCACTGGAAATAAGAGCAAGGAGACGATGTAGATTGGAGACGTGTTTATTGAGAGTTGGCACGTCTAGCAGGTCGCAAGTTCATCTCAAGAATGCCTAACAACATTCTCTCCCCACTTCCCAACCTTCCACAGCATTTGAAAGAATACAATCCCGATAAGCGTGAGGCAGCCACGAGCCGTCATCCTTGTCACAGCTCGTGTCTGCCACGCACCAGAGGACCCAACACATTTCTCAGTCTTTTTCATCTATTTCCTTTTCTTATTCTTTTCACTTCTTCTTCTTCTTTCTTGACTCTTTCAATTTCTACTTCATATACTATCTGTTTTTCTATAATATTCCAGTTTCATGACTATAACTTAATATTCCTATTTTGTCTTTACATTTTGATATTTTTTCTTATCTGTTTTAATATCTTATTCATATTAATATGATATAGATGGCTTTAAGGTTTATTTCATGGAATGTTAAATGTTTAGGTTCATCTATAAAGCATCAAAGGGTTTTAGCACCTATATCTAGCTTAAAAGGTGACATTGTTTTATTACAGGAAATTCATATCTCAGATAAGGAAATCAATAAACTTAAAAGACAATGGGTAGGTCACATTTTAGCATTGCCTGGCTCAGGGAAATGTAATGAAGTTGCTATATTGTGTCATAAACAACTTGACATACAAATCATTGCTCATAATTCAGATGATGAAGGCAGATGGGGTTCAGTTTCTCTACTTGTTGATAAAATTCTTTTAACCATTGTTAACATATATGCACCTACCAATCCTGATAAATCTTTTTGGTCCCAAATGCTATCTCAACTGATGACTTATAGGGATGATTATTTATTAGTAGGTGGTGATTTTAATATAGTTCATGACCCTATTCTAGATAGGTGATCCAAAACTCGCTTTATTCCTTCACACATTCATGCTCAGTTTACATCTACAATATCTTAGAGAGCTCTTATTGATGCTTGGAGGTTATGTAACCCAATTCTTCAGGAATATACTTTTTACTCTCCTGCTCACTTTTCTCAATCTCGAATAAATTATTTGTTTATATCTCAAGCACTTGCTCAACACCTTATACACTCAAATATAGGCTCCATATTAATTTCAGATCATGCCCCAGTCACCATGGATTTATATCTCCTTCCACTCACTCCCGGCACTAAGAGATGGAGATTTAATGATGCACTTCTTTTAGATTCAACATTTACACAAGCCTTTGAACAATTTATCGATACATTTTTTCTTGAAAATGAAACTGCTGATATTTCCGCCCAAACTGTTTGGGATACTTTGAAAGCTGCCTCTAGAGATTTCATTATTTCCTATGTGGCCCGGAAACGCAGGTTATCTTCCCTTGAATCCAAGACACTTTTTTCTCGTATTAAACAATTAGAATATTCTTTTTTATAATTCTAAATCTAAAAATGATCTTGATGAATTAGTTAAAGCTAAATTTGCATTCAGTAAGCTTTCCACAGAACTTTCTAATTCATATTCATTAAAATCCAGTGCCAAATATTATGGTGGTCAAAATAATGCAGGAAAACTTCTTGCTAATTATCTCAAAATTAGAAAAGAATGTACTAAAATTGATTACTTCTTACTTCCGCTAATAAAGCTATTCATAAAAATAAAGATATACTTTCGGAATTTACTCAATTCTTTCAGACCCTCTATACTCCGGAATCTCAATCTACTCACCAAGAAGCCTTTCGGTACCTATCTTCAATCTCTCCCCCTACTAAGTTCAACATAGATTTTTCCTCTTTGGACACCGATATTCAAATTCAAGATATTTTTAATGCTATCCATCTGATTAAATATGGTAAAGTCCCAGGACCAGATGGTTTCACTATAGAGTTTTATTCCCATTTTTCCAAACTTTAAATACCAAAATTGCATCATCTTTTCCTTTATTTTATATCTAAACAGACATTGGGTGGTTCATTTCAAGAAGCCTTAATATGTCTCCTCCCTAAGGACAATAAAGATCATACATTATGTAAAAATCATCGCCTGATATCTTTAATAAATTTAGACTATAAAATATTTGCAAAAATGTTTGCTCTACGCTTAGATCCTATCTTACGTCATCGAATTGGAAAGGAGCAGTATGGCTTCATTAAAGGTCGACATACTTCAGACAACACAAGATTATTTTTTAATATTCTTAGTAAGTTTAAATCATATAAATCTTCTTTAGCAGCGATATCTTTAGATGCATAAAAAGCTTTTGATCTAATGAGTTGGCCCTTCATTTTTTCCACACTTTCCTGGTTTGGTTTTGCTTCTAAATTTATTAGTTATGTATCTTTGTTGTATTCTTCCCCCAAATCCTCTGTTCTTGCAAATGGTCTTATGTTTCCATTTTTGCCTCTTTCTAGAGGTGTTCGACAAGGTTGCCTTCTTTCACCTCTACTATTTATTCTTGCTTTGGAACCATTTTTAATAAAAATTTGTTCCAATATGGACATGATGGGGTTTGTTTATGGTGATAAACAACTCAAACTTTCTGTCTACGCAGATGGATAATTTTGCATCTGTCTCAGGTTATAAGTTAAATACTGATAAATGTGAAATCCTTCCCTTAAATAGACTATGTTTCCATACAGATTTTGCTTTCTCCTCTTTTCGTTGGAATCCGGATAAAATTAAGTAGCTTGGATTGTGGTTTACTGACTCCATCAAAGATGCGGTCTCTATAAACTTTAAATTTCTACTTAATACATTAACTTCACTCTCTTCTCAATGGAATCACTTATTTTTTATCTTGGTGGGGCTGTTTAGACACTATAAAATGATGTTAGTACCTATAATTTTATTTTATCTCTTTAATATGCCGGTAAATATTCCCCCTTTTCACTATTAAAAAAATATACTCTATTATGTCAAAATGTTTATGGTATAACAAAAAACATTGGATGTGCCTCCAAAAACTTAAGAGATCTAAACATTTGGGGGGGGTTAACTTTCCGGATTTTCATACTTATCATTTAGCTTTTTCCCTTAAACAAACTTCCTCCCTGTTGCAAGAAGATGATTCTTTACAATCCCCTTCGTGGATTGATCTTGAAAGAACTTTCTTTCAACCTTTCTAACTTATGGAAACTTTGGGGCCGATTCCGATTCGGGCTGGAAATCTCTCCGACCGAGCCAGATCCGGAGAGATTTCCGACCGAGCCGGACTCCCGCAGTCCGACCGAGCGAGTACGATGCGGCCGTATGCTGCCCGACTCGATTCGGTCGGACTCCCATTGAAGTCAATGGGAGCCGGTCGTACAATGCGTACACGGGCTCCCATTGACTGAATGGGTACGTCGCGAACAGGGGGGCCCCCTACAGTTGGTACGCGTCGGTGCGACTCGCACCGTACATGCATGCCTGTGTGTGACTCGTGAGGCTATGCGTGCAGGGGGGTCCGACACGGACCCCCGAAGTCCGGCTCAGACAGCTCTTTGGAGCCGGATGCTACGAGTCGGTCGGGCTGTTCGAAGCGCGCATCGTACTTGCTCGGTCGGGAAACGTCTCCATTGCGTGGTGCGAGCCGTGTCCGTACGAGTCGGTCGGAGCGGTTGGGACCCGGGAACGAGTCGGTCGGCGATTTCGCGTGCGTGCGCTCGCATCGTACTTGCTCGCTGGGACGACTGTACGAATCGGTCGGGAAAAAGGCCTCCGAATCGGGTCCGGTAAAGCGGAATCCGATTCGGAGCCCTACCGGCCGAGATCGGAATCGGCCCCTTTATCTTTTACGTCCAGACCTTCATCATTATCTCTTCTGATTTTCACAAATGCTTGTAAAATACTTCAATTTCTTCTAATCTCGTGTAGAACTCCTAAAGAACTTTTTTTTTAAATCATCAATTTGGCATAATGTGCTTGTTAAATTGAACAATAAAACAATTTTTGGGAAAGATGGGTATGCTAAGGGCCTTAAATGGATCTATCAACTTTTCCAAGGTGATATCTGTATCCGCTTTTCTGTAGCTCAATCTCGCTTTTGTTTTCCACTTTCCTATCAAACTAATTACGAATACTTAATCTCTGTTTTCAATCTTCATATAATGAGCTTCCTCAAGTCTCTAATTCTTCTCTCCCTGTATCCAATATTAATAAATTGTTGTATAGCTCCCCTTCAGCATCTCAACTATATAAACATTTGACTGCTCTCCTAGATATTAGGGATAAAACGGAGGTGGAACACTCTTGGGAAGTTGATTTCCAAACCACATTTCCAATCTCAATGTGGAATAAAATTTGGAATAAAATAAGGAAGTCTTCTAGAGCAGCTAATACTACCCAAACTTTATTTTTTATCTACAATAGACTCCTAATCACTTCTGCCGCACTACATAGGATAGACTCTAATATTCTACCGACATGTTGGTCATGCTCTGCTGCCGCAGCAGACCTGAAACATATGCTATTTGAATGCCCTCATATTTATACATTTTGGTTACAAGTTTGGCAGCAGATTAATACTATTTTTCAGACACATATCCCATTTCATTTTATTAACCTCTTTTTAGGAAGTGTTTCTGAAGAGTGGGATACTCAGTCTAAAGCTGTTGGCATCATTGATTTACTCCTAGCAGTTGCTTTTCAACAAATCACAAAAACATGGAAAGATGCTTTGAAAGTATCTTTTCAAGCATGGTGGTACGGAATTTGTTATAATCACAGGTTAGACAGAGCATATGTCCACCCAATTTCTCTTGCTATTAAAAGAGATCTCCTATGGCTCCCTGTAACAACTTTTTTGAACTGTTCTGCTCGAAGTTCATATTTCTCTAATCCCTAGGTTGAAGAAGTCCTTAAACCTCGAGGAATTTTCTTTACCTAATTGTTATTGCTAATAATTATTGTTATCTCTGTTTATTCACAGTTTTTTACATGAACATTTTGTAATCATTAACTTTTATATGATGGTATATGAATATTTTCCTTTTTCTTCTCTCTCTTCTTCTCTCCTTTCCTCACTTTTATATTTTCTCAAAATTTGACTTACTATGCATAATGATTATTTTTTCTGAATAAAGTTTATCTTTAAAACTGACAAAAAAGACAAACAGAAATTGTGGTAGCGCTCAGACAAAACCGGACATACTTTTTCACAGACTTTTGCTCACGTCTATAACAACTGTTGTTGCCCCTTGTTTAAATAACGCCCATTAGCATTGATGACATGTTTTTGAGGGAATAGCACTGCTGCAACACATTTTTTGGTTTCATGCAAGGCCTGGGCATGCAGTAGGTGATTTCGGGGTCAGCATACTGACCTATTACTGACGTGTTCCACTTAAGAAATGGTGCATTGTTTCTACTGACCTTGAGATTCATAAAATGTAATGTACTGAACTTTGACCTGCGGTTGTCCCCGATACTGTAAGGCACAGAAGTCATTGCAGAAGCACAATAGGGGGGTCTAATGTCCCTAAAAGTCCCTCGCAGTTTAGGAAAATCCCAAATTATTACATCAGTTCGCAAAATCAACATACAAGACGGAAATATGCACGGGACAACAATTGGAACAAGTAAAGAGAGACCTCGTCAAACTGAGCGTACGTAGAGCTATTTGGACAAAGTTGTGTACCGACGTGAAAACATTTAAATAAAGTTAAAGCGATACATACAAGCTATAGGTTTGGTGAACCGCAAGTTTTTCTTCTGTTGACATCTCTTGACACAAAATATAGCGCTATGTTTTCCTTTTTTCTGCTTATTTTCATTCTTTTTTGTGTTTTTTATTATACAACATTTTATGTATCTATTTACAATTATCACTTTATTGCACTGCACTGTACTCTCTAATAAATATTTACCAAAAGCATCGATCAGGCAAACATACTGTGTTGAATATGAAAAATATCTTGTGCAGTAGAAAAACCATAAGATTGTAAAAAAATTTGAGCTTTACAAGAAATATGATTTAACTGTCAGGTAGAAGTAATTTAATTATTGCAGACACTGGTTTAATAGTATTTGTGTCACAGAAAGGGAAAATTACAGATGCACTGTGTCCCAGAAAACTGGAGCGCTGGCTTCAAACAGCCTTGTAGCAGGTACTTTTGTACAAATAGTAATATAAATTCCATTGAAGCGAAACGTAGTGCATTATTGTCATCTAATCAAAAGAGCTGAAACAAACAAAGCCAACTCCTGTGACATTTTGTGCATTGCTGCTGTTTCTCAGGATACTGCACCTCAAAACTGAACAGTCTGTGCATACCAAAAGCAAAGGGTCTAGTTTAGCAATGTCCAATCCGGAAAAGGGGAGATTTTTCCTGTGGGAGTCGAGTATTCCAAGGGATGGATTCTGGGTTGACTGACTATTGACCTCTGAAATTCTGTTCCTTTTACTGCCCCATCTGTCTCAATGTGACACCTCACCAATGCAGAAAGACAAGTTCTGTTAAAGAAGTGCAACAGGTCTTTTCTCTTCTGTGCCCCTGCCACGTCTCATCTCCTGGTCACTGGTGGTGAATTTAATTAGCAGAGCATATACCTCTCTCACAACATTTTGCAGAGCTATAGAGGCAACGGTGCACTGCAGCAAAATGTGTGTGCTCACCGCTTAATCCTGGTCTTATCCTTCAATGGTACATTACAACATGGCACCACCACCCTCTTATCTTAGCTCAGCTCTACTCAACCCACCGCCGCGCTCCTCTTCAGTCTAGTAGTGGTGAGCATGTCGTGGAGTGGTGCATTATGACAGTGAACAAAGTCTGAATACCAATCAATGTCTGGTGGCTGGGTGTCTGGATCTGGGCAGCGGGTGACAGGGGAATGCTTCCAGCAGTGCAGCAGTTGCTATGAGCAGAGGCAGAAAATTAACAGAATTAGCATTCTGCACAACAAGCCACAGTGGACAAATTGCAGCAGATGAATTCTATAAGTACACATAGACATGGACTCACCAAAAAACAATTATAATGTAATCCACAAAAAGGCGAACATTACATAACACCCTGCCACAACCTGGCCATTGAGTGGGCCATTAATTAACCTCAACACCAATTCATGTTCCTGAATCAGTACAAGGCAAGTACAGCCACTGGAGACAGGCGTCCAGTTGCATCTTTGCTTAATGCTCCACAACACAGCTGTCAGAAGACAACTCACTTTCTTAGATGACTAGGGATATCCCAAGCCTAGCCCAACTATTCAAGCATGGGGTCTCGTTAACACATCAGCACCACCACAATGGAACAGCGTCCAAACCTGGGAAGCTGACATTTTCCCCAGGTATGCCGTGCTGATGTATGCTGGTCACAAATACATAGGCCCCTAAGACATTTAAAGGGAGTGGAAGGAGATGTAGACATCCTGTGGGGGGTGCTTGCTTATAACACTGATCTTGGGCCATACAGCTCCCTCTCTAGGCCCACCCATTACAGACTACACAAAGGTGGGAGTGAAAAAAGACAGAGGGCCTGATTACGAGTCTGGCGGTCCACGGACTGCAAGACTCACGGCGGCACAGCGGTGGCGGTCTTCCTATTACAACTAGGGCGGTCAGACCACCATTGCACCACCGCAACTGCTAGAGATCTCTGGTGGCGCAGTGGTCTTGAAGCCGCAGCGGTCCCTCCAAGCATATTACGAATTTCCTCTTTGCCACAGTTTTCATGGCAGTTCCTCCTCCATGCAAACCGTTGCAGAGAGGAAACAAAGGGGGCCCTACAGGGCCCCCTGTTGCCTCTGGGCCATGGGGTGCATGCACATGTTGTGTCCCCACCTTTGTGCATGCACCCCAGTACCTGCACGGCATGAACTGCACCAGTACATGCCGTGCAGGTACTGTCTTTGACGTTTCCATTGCGGTGCCTATTTCATAGGCACCGCCGTGGGAACGCAAAAGAACCGCCAGTGACTGAAAAAGTCATAATCTGACGAGCGGTGCACACACAGGTTTGGCGGGGCAACGGCCGGCCGGTCCCGCTTTTGCACCACCAAACTTGTAATCAGGTCCAGAGTTTTGTCAAAGGACTGGTCAGGTGTACATGTACTCAGTTAAGGCAGGGGAGGAGTGTGGTGCTCCCAGTTGAGATTGTCTGCACACAAGTGGCTGATTCATCATAGCAGGCTGCAAAATGAAATAACACAAAGCCATAGAGATTATCATATGTGTGGACAGAGAGAGAGGGGGATGATTTCCCGAGTATACTGACCACTACTTGTGCCCTCTGATACAAAGGCCTGCCCTCATCCAGCGTCTTTCCTGAGGCCTGTATTAAACATTCTGCTGTGGCATAGCATCATCGATTTCTTTAAATAGCACCAGATTTTTTCCATTTCACTTTTAATATAGTTGTCATCCACTATGTGTACGTAGACAATGACTTACAGGTCTCCGTGATGTTGCTTCCTCAGTCATGCAAAGATACCCACTTCGGCAGCATCTTGTCCTTCGCCATCCCCTGGCGGGCGAGTAGTTTATAGTATCAGTTTATTACACCGATCAGCATTTGCTTCATAAGCGCACATGTTGTGGCCCAGTTTCGATCATTCAACACCGATCCTGGAATAATGTAAATTGGGGCAGCCAGAAGCCGATTATAAAGTAAAGCTTAAGAGGCGAGATCAGCGCAAAATATATTTGCAGAGTGGTTTTAGTGGTTACTCTATGACACAATGTCCCAAGAAACCTAAAGTTCATTGGGGGGAAACATAGCAGTCCTATGTGAAAAAGTCTGATGTATTTTCTTTCACAACTCTGACTGATTCTTAAGAATCAGTACTATGAACTCATATTATGTTATGTTCTGTTGTTATGTTACAGTGTTGTGTTACGTTGTGGTGCTTTTAAGTGTATAATCATTACAGCATCTTGGCGCTGAACAGAAAGCTCTGCTCTACCACATTATATAATGCCAGGGATGAAAGTCACTCTTTGCAATAAATACAATTTTACATGGGTAACAGTGAGTTATGGGATGTTTTTCCATGCAATGTTCTGAGTGAAATCAAAAAGACAACAAGAGTAGAACCAAATTAGACTTGCGAAAAGGATACCACTTAGTGCAGGTAGGTGAAGAGGGTGAATATGAGACTGCTTTCAAACTGACTTTGGTCTTAATAAATTTCAGGTAAGTAGTTCATTAATTAATGGCTTTGCAAGAGCATAAACCAATTTACTGTATTGTTTATTGTACATTATGTGTACACTGTATTGTGTGTCTGTATTGGCAATATTGTAATCTGCACTTATGCTCCTGAAGAGCAGATGCACCATATGGGCATTCAGACATAGGGCCTTATTACGCCTTTGGCGGTGTTCTGATGAGACCGCTACTGTGGCAGTCTCAGGAAGACCACAAAGGCTGTGGCGAGCTCGCCTGCCGAATTATGAGTTTAATCCAGGGCGGGCAGTGCGGCGGCAGTCTCACAGCAGCAGCTGTGTTAGGCTCATAGGGGAGCCTTAACACCATACCACTTCTGTGAGAGTGCCTGCAGCCCATTCTTGCATGGTGTGGCATGCACCATGTCATGCATTCCACACTGTGCAGGAACGAGGGTGCAATTCCGGGGGGCACAACACGTGCCCCCCTGCATGCAGCCCTAGGTGCAGATTCAGCCGGGGCCTCTGTTAGGGCCCCCTAACCTGCATGTCCGCCACCCTTTTCATGGTGAGGTCCCCGCTATGAAAAGGGCAGTGTATATGCAGGTCGTAATATGCTCATCAGTGCCAGCATTGGCACCCCCCTCATATTCAGGCTGTTTGAAGACCGCCGCCACAGCGGGATCATTGACCCGTGGGGAGGCGGCGGCCCCATGGCAGTCCCACCGCCACACTTATAATACATCAGGCGGGCCCACCAGGGTGATCCCAGGAACGCCGTATTCGTGATAAGGCCCATAATATCATTTCCAAAATATCGTGAAACACAAATATGCCTTAGATATCATGTTGTTGAAGATATCGTTTTTTGTCTATAATTTTATATATCGTTCTAGATATCGGGATGTTGATAATATTGTTTTTTTAGTATTTTTTATTTCCTTGCTAAAAATATTATTGCTTTTAATATCATTGTAATATATATCGATGTTTTGTGTATATTTGTATTATGTTTTGTTGTTTTAGTATCTTATATTGTTTGTTTGTTAAATGCATGTTGTTTTTTGTAATACAATTTTAGAAGTGGGGTGTTGGGTGTATAGGGGAAAAGATGTGGAGTAACTTTAAAATTCGGTTAAAAAAGTTTGTTTTCTTTAAAGTTTTTGCTGTGAGATTTAAATCTATTAATTTTAAATGTTAAAAAATAATTTATTTTCTTATTCAATGAGAAAAATATCCGTTTTTTAATGTTCGCGTTTTTAGTTTTTTTATATTTTGATGTTTAGTTTTTATTTAAACGTTGGTATTTGTTGATATTAGGTCATTCATAATTTTTTAAACATTTAAAATAATTTGTTAAATATGAGATAATGTTTTTTTAATTTTTAATTTGGTCACATTTAATTTTTAATTGTTCCAAACATTTAGGGCCTTATTACAAGTTTGGCGGTTCGTAGGACCGACCATTGCCACAGGGCCCGCAGTATTATGACTGCGGTAGTCATACCACCACGAGACCACCAGCACAGCCGAGAATGAGGATCATGCTGGGCTGGCGGTCTTTCACTGGCAGGAATATGCTGGCAGTGCCCAGCCGGCACCACCAAGCATATTCCAAGTTGCCATTTTACAACCCTTTTCATGGCAGTGAACCCACCATGAAAAGGGTGGTGGAATGGCAACAAAGGGGGACCTAATAGGGCCCTCTGCCAGAATTGGGCCTGGGGCTGCATGTGGGAAGGGGCACATCTAGTGCCCCCTGTATTTCCATCCCCATTTCCTGCATGGTGTGGGCTGTATGCCACACCATGTAGTAAGGTGTAGTCGGCGCTCTGGCAGCACCGTTATGCATGTGAGGCTCTTCTACAAGCCTCACAGACCACCGCTGTCAGAACACTGCAGGACTGACCACCAGATCAGGATTGGAATCCTAATCTGGCAGGCGGCACCACCACAGCTTTGGTGGTGCTACAGCGGACAGCACGTTGTACAGTCCACTGTCGGACCGCCAAACTCGTAATAAGGATCTTCAATTTTTTTAATAAATAGTGTACTATTTTATATTATTTTATTAATTTATGAACATTTCTGGGTATAAATTAATGATGATGTGTCAGGATTTGTTACTGAAAATTCTGGTAAAAATTACTTGAAATTTACTCTAGTTTTTATAATTTTTTAAATATGGGAAAGTAATAATTTAGATATTTATTTTTATTGTAAATTATTTTGTTGGTGTGATTCAAATACATTTTTTTTGGTATTGTTTTACCTTTTTTGTTAGTCTCATTTTTTATATTATAAATTTATTTTTGTTTCATTTTTTTCAAAGTTGTATTTTTGCTGATGTCTCCCAAATCAACACACTTCCCCAAGGTGGTAGTATTTGGAGTGGGGATATCAAATTGGACCTATCCAAAGTCCAACACTTACTACAATGTGGTTACGTTTTGAGTGTGACTAGAAACCACCCCCCTGCCCAAGTACAACACTTTCCCCATTATGGTAAAGTTTGAAATGGACACAGTAAATCTCCCCCTCCCTTGTCTAACACCTTCCCCAAGGTAGTTATGCTTGGAGTGGGAATAGCAAATCTGACCCCTCAGAGTCCAACACTTTTCCCAGTGTGGTTATGTTTAGAGTGTGAATAGTATATCTTCTCCTCTTGTTATATTCCCGGGTTAGGCCCATGTACCAAGGCAGCATATCCCTTACATTGTCCTAGAAAATAACAATTCAGCAGTGAACTTTTGCACACATTTACATGCACGGCAATGTTGGATTCGTTTCTCTGAAACTACCTTGTTTACACATCCAGCTTCGCACAACATTATCACGATGCCTTGAACATCATGTACTAGGCCTCTCTACGCACTATGTACAAAAGTCATCCTATCTTCATCAACGAGGCGACAGCGCTCTCCACATATCCATAACATCACTAATCTAGCGTGCACATCGCGAAGGCTGCTTTTTATTATAAATAATAGGCATCCCGATATATTGGTAGAGGAGGCACTTCTGCTGACACAAATAATCCCTGCATGCTGAGAAATCACCATGCACCGGTCTGACATTCCGTGAGGGATGTCCAACCGGGGACCAAGACAGGGTCCCTCACTCTCTCCCTTCAGGTAATGGGGTTGGGTCGTCCCTAGGGTGGATTCTTGGCTCTACACCCATATACACTCTAGGTACACTCAGTGCTGGGTCCGCATCATAGAAGTACGATAGATTACCATATTGCATATATGCCTGCATATATTCATTGCTTCAGCACCATGGTTGAAATGTATCTACCTTTCACTCTTTTGGTGCTTGTAATATCCTTTATTTTCTTCTGTCTACAAATCATTGCAGCACACGTATTTTATCCAAGAATAACGTTGGTTCAATAAACATTATTGAAAACGTCCCACTGTGTAGTCTGTATAATTCTCTGAGAGAAAGTAAGCATGAGTGGCTGAGCGAAAGATTCTTTACTGTTTCCACCATCCCCTAGGATTGTCATGTTTAGTGGTTGCAAGAAACTGTTTGTTCCCTGGTAGGTTAGGGGGGCTTACAGTGGCACTGTGAGCTAGCTGGTCTGTAGGCTGCCATATCCTGTGGGGGTGTCCAGAATCAGTCTTGACACCAAGCCCTTGGTGTATGTTGTCCAAACAATGCGTAGATACTACGGATTAGTAAGAACTACACAACACTCTCAAAATCTGACACCTTTCACAGCATGATAAGGTTTGGAGTGGGAATAGTCATTTTGCCCTTCCCTGCCCCCCAGAGTCCAGCATTTTCTTCAATATGGTTATGGTTGGAATGTGAATAGTAAATGTAATCCCCCACCCCTGAAAGTCGAACACTTTCCCCATGTTGGTTAAGTTTGGAGTGCGAATAAATAATATGCCACCCTCCCCCCAAAGTCCAATATTTTCCCCAATGTTGTTAACTTTGGAGTGGGAATAATCATTTTGACCAGATACCTAAAGGTCCAACACTTTGCCCAATGTGGTTAAATTTGGAGTGGATATGGTAACTCTGACCCCCAAGTCTAACACTTTTCCCAATGCTGTTAAGTTTGGAGTGGGAATAGTAGATCTTATCCCCCTGAAAGTCCTGCACTTTCCAAGTTGTGGATAAATTTGGATTGGGAATAGTAGATCAGATCCCCCTCAAAGTCCTTCACTTTCCCAGATGTGGATACGTTTGGAGTGGGAATGGTAAATCTGACCACAATCCAATACTTTCTCTAACATGGTTAAGTTTTGAGTGGAAATAGGAAACAGGAGCATCCCAAAGGTCCAACAGTTTCCCCAATGTGGCGCCTATTATGACCAGGGCGGTCAGGTCGCCCTGGTGCCACCGCCAAGGATCATAGATTCCCTGGCGGTCAAGTGGCGGTCTTGAGGCTGCAATATGCCTGACAGGGCTGATTCGGCCCTGTCAAGCATATTACAAGTTTCCTCACCACCACACTTTTCATGGCAGTGCGACCACCATGAAAAGTGTGGCAGTGAGGAAATAAAGCCCCCTTGTGCCTCTGTCCCATGGGGTGCATGCAGGGGGGTACATGTTGTGCCTCCCTGTGTGCATTCACCCAGTACCTGCACTGCATGGACTGCAGCAGTCCATGCCGTGCAGTTACTGATTTTGATGTTCCGGTTGCTGTGCCTATTTGATAGGCACCGTCGTGGGAACGCCAAAGACCAGCCTGCCAGACAGGAGACTACTCCTAATCTGGCGGGCGGTTCAAACACCAAACTCATAATAAGGCCCTAAGTTTAGAGTGGGAATAGTGAATTTGGGCTTCATTTAGCATTAGCTAACAGTAATTTATAGTATAAACTGTTTATTTTTCTTTATATATTTTTCTTAAGTATCATTAAAAAAAATACACATTATCTAAACATGTCTTTTTATCTATATTTTTTTTACATTACATCATTTTTTAATAAGGGCAAGGGTCGCTTCCAAGCGGGGGTAAAATTTGCCAATGTATTTTCTGCCCCCCCCCCCTGGGGACAGATCAGCCAGTTTTGTTGGCCTTTCTGCCAGGGGGGGCAGAAAACCCCACTAGAGCCAGGGATTTGTTTATATTGGGCATGGGGGCGATCCCTTAGGCAAGGATCGCCCCCCATTTGGTTGGTGCACTTGTGGCTGTTTTCTGCTCCCCCTGGGGGCTGTTTGGCCCATTTTTTAGGCCAATTTGCCCCCGGGGGGGGGCAGAAAACAGCCACAATCCCTGAATCTAGTGATTGTTTTTTTTGTTTTTTTGAATGGAAGCGACCCCTTGGGCAAGGGTCGCTTCCAAGGGGGGTAAAACTTGTTTATGTATTTTCTACCCCCCCTGGGGACAGATCAGCCTGGTTTTTTGGCCTTTCTGTCCCCACGGGGGGCGGAAAACCCCACTAAAGCCAGGGATTTGTTTTTATAGTACATGGAGGCGATCCCTTAAGGAAGGATTGCCCCCTAATTTGTTTTTATACTTGTGGCCAGTTTCTGGCCCTCCCACCCCCACCGGGGCGGATCAGCCCTATTTGAAGACCCATCTGCCCGGCGGAGGGAGGGGTAGAAAACCCACTTGCACCAGGGATGTATATATATTTATGTTTCGGCGTGGCCCCTTGGGTAACAGTTGCCCCAATGGGATGGGGCATTAGTTATTATTTACTTTTGGCTGTTTTTCTGTCTGCCTTGGTGGTAGATTGGCCATTTGAGTATTGACATAGCGTGTTATATTGTTAATTGTTTTATTTCTTGTGAATTGCGATTTGCTTCTCCTTTTTATTCTAGTTCGAGGCTTTTGACTGATGTTCCAGGTTGCGGTTTAGTCACTGGTGGTTCTGCAGTGTGTGTAGTTGCATGTGTTTGGTAAGAATTTTTTTTTTGTACTATTTACTCTAAATGAGTTTCATTTCCCTGCATGAATATCTTTTTGTAAATGGTGTAATAATAGCTGAATGTTTAGCTTCTGTTTTATTGAGTGTGGAAAACTTTTTGCATTTGTGCTTGATGTGTATTTTGTTGTCTTGTGAGTAATTGGTTTTGTTTTTTTCTTTCTAGTGGGATATCGTTGGTTTTTGCTGTGTCTCTGCAGAGTAGGTGCTGGTGAGTGTAGCTGTCTCTTGCAAGTGAATCGTATAGTTTTTGAGTATATAGATCTTTGTGATAAAGGCACACATTTTTTTCTTCTTACTTATTTTGCACAGTGTTGGTTGTTGTTGACTTGTTTGTGCAGTCTCCTTTCTTAGTAAGGATAATGGCTTGCCACAGGATTACTGCTCAGCAGGTTGTTGGTATGCTTTTTGAGTCTTCCTCTGACCATGGTTCAGAGACTGACTCTGCATCTGAGGCAGAGGAGGGTAGTGGAAGTTCAGGCAGTGAGTTTTCTGTCCACGAGGAATCATCGGATGATGAAGCTACTCTCAGTGAGAATGAAGCTACTCTTAGTGCGGATGAAGTGCAGATGAAGTGCTTGTTTTAGAGGAGGACATTGATGTGCCGATAGTGCAGCAAGAGGCACCTGGGCTGCAGCCTGGGGCTGCAAGGCTTCCCGTTGGAAGTGCTGACCTCTGGGTTGCCCCAGGCATGGTGCAGCCGGCATTGCCAGACTTTACTGGTGTTCCAGGGTGTAGAGTGAATACTGAAACCTTTTTGCCGATAAATTTTTTTCAGTTATTTATGGACGATGTATTTTTGGCAGAGATTGTTGAGCAGACTCATTTGTATGCTGAACAGTATTTGAGAGACAACAGTGCCAGCCTTAGGCCCCACTTTAGAGCTACCCGCGGGACTCCCACAAATCTGAATGAGTTGAAGAAGTTCTTGGGGTTAACTTTTTTGATGGGCTTGCTAAGGAAGCCATCAATGTCTTCATATTGGTCTACTAGTCCCTTGATGACAACGGCTATATTTCCGACAGTCATAAGTCGTGAGAGGTATTCGCTTCTGCTTCGGATGCTGCATTTTGATCATAATGGTTTAGCGTTGCCACAAGATCACCCTGATTGTGACCGTCTTTTTAAGATTCAGCCTGTCATGGATCACTTTGTAGATCGATTTTCTGAGATCTATGCTCCAGGGAAAGAAATAGCAGTGGATGAGTCTTTGGTCTTGTTCAAGGGCCGCTTGGTTTTTAGGCAATATATTCCTAGTAAGAGGGCACGCTATGGAATTAAGATGTATATGCTGTGTGACAGTAGGACTGGATATGTCTCTAATTTCAGGGTGTAGACCGGTAAGGATTCCAGGATTAACCACCCTGGTTGTCCGTCCACTTTTGGAGTGACTGAGAAAATTGTGTGGGAACTTGGTAGAGGACTTTTTAACAAAGGTCACCATTTATATGTAGATAACTTCTACACTGGTGTGCAGTTGTTCAGGGAATTGGCCAAAGTGGACATTGTTGCTTGTGGCACAATCCGCTCTAACCGTAAAGGTTTCCCAAAAGAACTTGTTTGTCAAAAGCTTGTGCGGGGACAGTGCAGTATGTTGCGTAGCGAGGAACTTCTAGCTGTGAAGTTTTCAGACAGGAGAGATGTGTACATGCTGACTACCATCCATGATGAAAGCACTTCACCTGTGACTGTTTTGGGTCAGGTTGCTGAAGCGCGCAAACCTGTGTGCATTTTAGACTATAATAGGCACATGGGTGGTGTTGATAGAGTAGATCAGAGGTTGGAACCTTACACTGCTCTGCGTAAGGCTTATATTTGGTATAAGAAGTTGGCTATCCATCTTTTCCACTTGTCAACCTTTAATGCTTTTGTTCTATTCAAGGATTGTTGTCCTGAGTCAAAGATGACTTTTGCTAAGTTTCAGGAGGCTGTAATAGGCAGCCTTGTTGTAGTGGAACAGGCAAGTGTTCCTAGAGTTGGAGTGGTGGAGGATGTGGCTAGATTGAAAGATCGCCACTTTCCTGATCACATTCCTCCCACACCCTCAAAAGACTTTCCCAGTAGGAGATGTAGAGTCTGTTGGTGAAGACGTACGCGGAAGGAGACTCGTATGTACTGCCCCGAGTGTCCTTCTAACCCTGCGCTGTGTGTGCCTGCTTGTTTTAGAATGTACCACACGCAAAATAATTTTTGGGAGCATCCATGAGTGGTAAAGAGAACTGCCTGGTCTGTATTGTTTTATATTTTTCGTTCAGTTTCAAGGTTGGCATTTGTGCAATGTATTTAGTTTCAGATTTTGTGTTAGTAGATTTGTATCTATTTACAATTTGTTTGTGTTTTATTTCTTGTATTAAAAAAACCCTAAATGTGATGGCGGTGTGTGTAGGCTGGCACTTGGCTGGTGCTGTGCGTGGACTGGCGCTTGGCTGGCGGTGTGCGTGGACTGGTGCTTGGCTGGTGGTGTGTGTGGACTGGCGTTCGGCTGGTGGTGTGTGAGTAGTGACTTGCTGCTGGTCACTACACACACTGCTAGTCAAACGCCAGTCCACGCAATCCGTCAGCTGGTGTGGTTGCTGTGTCAGGAATGTGGGCGTGTGAAAGTGATGGGCCCTTGAATGGCGCTGTCTGGTGGTGTGAGTGTTGTAATGTGATGGGCCCGCGGCTGGCGGTGTGAATGGTTTTGTATGTGTCACATGTATGAAAGGTGTATGAATGGCCTGTAAAGAGGTTGGTGCCTTGTCGTGGCTTTACAGCTCACGAGCTGTGAGTCAATGGTTCAGTTTCTTGTCCTTTCAATTATTAACAGTGCATTTCTTTTTTGTGAAATGTCTTGTTAATACAATTGTATATACTGAACTATCACTCACCCTCGTGCCAAATCCAACCAGTATGTATGTGTGCTTGAGGAATAGATGGTTGTGCAGTAATATTTGTCTTTTCTGTCTTTCTCAAGCAGGGTGTACCTTGTCCCTTTTTGTGAATGTTGTAATGTGTTGGTTTCGTGCCTGGTGGTGTGAATGGTCTTGTGTGTATAATGTACAAAAGGTGTGTGAATGGCCTGTAAAGCAGTTGGGTCCTTGACGCAGCTTTACAGCTCACGAGCTTTGAGTCACTGGTTCAGTTTTTTGTCCTTTCAATTATTGACAGTGCATTTCATTTTTGTGAAATCTCTTGTTAATAAAATTTTATATACTGAACCATCACTCGCCCTCATGCCAAATCCAACCAGTATGTGTGTGTGCTTGAGGAATAGATGGCTGTGCAATAATATTTGTCTTTTTTGTCTCTCTGCCAAGGTGTACATTCCATCTAAGAAAAACCTACCAACTGTAGATATTGTCGTAAACTAAACACCCATGGGAGTACATGGTGATGTCTCTCTTGTGGGTACCAACAAGTTATCTTACCCACAATGTCCTGCAAACCTCAAAATGTGACTGTCACATTTTCCTTGCATTATTGTGCCACAATTTTCACGCTTCAGAAAGAAACAGCAAATTTCCTACCACCTAGCATTTCTCCAAGTATCCTAATAGAAATGGTACCTCACTTGTGTGGGTGGGGCAAGTACCCGCGGCAGGGAAGGGCCCAAAACGTATTGTGGAGACATCAAAATTATCTATTTTGAAAGGACCTGGTTTGCAAGGGGGGGGGTCACCTGAGTTTTTGGCCCGGGCTCGGCGGCCATCTTGGTAAACCTACCAAACCCACACATTTCTGAAAACTAGACATGCTGGGGAGTCCAAAGAGGTATGGCTTGCATGGATCCCCCAAAATTTCCCTACCCAGAATCCACTGCAAACCTCAAATTTTGGTGAAAAAATCAATTTTTTTCCAAATTTCTGTGTGGGAAAATAGTAGGATCACCAGGCTGACACAAATTTCCCCCCAACCAGCGTACCCCAGCTCTCCCGATAAAAATGGTACCTCACTCGCGTGGGTGGGTCAAGTACCCGCGACAGGCAAGGGCCCAAAACGTATTGAGGAGACTTCAAAATGACCTATCACAAAACAACCTGGTTTTCCAAGGGGGGTCACCTGTTTTTTTGGCCCCAGGCTCGTGGCCATCTAGGGAAACCTACCAAACCCACACATTTCTGAAAACTAGACACCTGGGGGAGTCCAGCAAGTGTTTGGCTTGCGTGGGTCCCCCAACATTTTCCTACCCAGAATCCCCTGCAAACCTCAAATTTAGCTGAAAAAATCACTTTTTTCTCAAATTTCTGTGTGGGAAAGTTCTGGAATCTGCGTGGATCCACAAATTTCCTACCACACAGCGTTCCCCCAGGTCTCTCGATAAAAATGTTACCTCACTTGCATGGGTGGGTCAAGTACCCACGACAGGCAAGGGCCCAAAACCTATTGAGGCGATAGCAGAATTACCTATCACAAAACAACCTGGTTTTGCAAGGGGGGTCCCATGAATTTTTGGCCCCGGGCTCGGCCGCCATCTAGGGAAACCTACCAAACCCACACATTTCTGAAAACTAGACACCCAGGGGAGTCCAGCGAGGTATGGCTTGCATGGGTCCCCCAACATTTTCCTACCCAGAATCCCCTGCAAACCTCAAATTTAGCTGAAAAAAATCACTTTTTTCTCAGATTTCTGTGTGGGAAAGTTCTGGAATCTGCGTGGATCCACAAATTTCCTACCACCCAGCGTTCCCCCAGGTCTCCCGATAAAAATGGTACCTCACTAGCATGTGTGTGTCAAGTACCCGCGGCAGGCAAGGGCCCAAAACCTATTGAGGCGACATCAGAATTACCTATACCAAAACAGCCTGGTTTTGCAAGGGGGGTCCCATGAGTTTTTGGCTCCAGGCTCGGCGGCCATCTAGGGAAACCTACCAAACCCACACATTTATGAAAACTAGACACCCAGGGGAGTCCAGCGAGGTATGGCTTGCATGGGTCCCCCAACATTTTCCCACCCAGAATCCCCTACAAACCTCAAATTTTGCTGAAAAAAATCACTTTTTTCTCAAATTTCTGTGTAGGAAAGTTCTGGAATCTGCGTGGATCCACAAATTTCCTACCATGCAGCGTTCCCCCTGGTCTCCCGATAAAAATGGTACCTCACTCGCGTGGGAGGGTCAAGTAACCGCGACAGGCAAGGGCCCAAAACCTATTGAGGCGACATCAAAATGACCTATCACAAAACAACCTGGTTTTGCGAGGGGGGTCCCATGCGTTTATGGCCCCGGGCTCGGCGTCCATCTAGGGAAACCTACCAAACCCATACATTTCTGAAAACTAGACACCCAGGGGAGTCCAGCAAAGGTATGGCTTGCGTGGGTCCCCCAACATTTCCCTACCCAGAATCCCCTGCAAACCTCAAATTCTGTTGAAAACATCAAATTTTTCACACATTTCTGTGTGGGAAAGTTGTAGGATCACCGGGCAGACACAAATTTCCTACCACCCAGCGTTCCCCCAGGTCTCTCGATAAAAATGGTACCTCACTTGTGTGGGTAGGTGTTAGAAATGGGGGACTCTAGTTGGCAAGGGCTTGCACCTCTGTCCAAGTAGGGACCCTTCTTCCTAGTCAGGATAAGGGAGTTACACTCCTAAAATAACCCCTGCTCACCCCCTTGGTAGCTTGGCACGAGCAGTCAGGCTTATCTTAGAGGCAGTGTGTAAAGCATTTGCACATAACCAACAGTAATACAGTGTAAGCACTACAAACGGACACCACACCAGTTTAGAAAAATATCCAATATTTGTATATACTTAAAACAAGACCAATACGATAAAAATCCACAGTACAGTACTTTAAAAATCTTCAGTTATCACAGTGTCCTTAAAAACAGTTCCTTGATGTCGATAGCTCCGTCCAGGGCTATCCCGGCGTCGTGAACAAACAAATCCAAACAGTTCTGGCTGACCGCAGCGTCGCGGGTCAGCTACGGTTTCGGGAAGGCCCGCAAACAGTACCTTTCAGAAATGCAGGGCGTTGATGACCTCGTGGTGGGCTTCCGAACACACGGCGTCCGCAGGCGTCGGTTCCGGAGGTCGGTGCGGCATCGTCGGGGCCCTCGAAGTCACACGCGTTGCAGATCGATCTCCTCTCTGTTGAAGTCAGGAGCACTGGCGTCGGCCGGCGTTGGGTGCTGCGGTGCGAAGTGCAGCGGTGCCCTCAGGTCGCGGTGCGAGCAGCGGCTCGGTGGCGGCGTCGGATGGCGTCGTCGGTGAGACCAGGGTCGCGGTGTGGGATGAAGGCGGTGCTCGTCACGGTGCTGGCAGGTCACGGTGCAGCAGCGGCGTCGTCGTAGCTGCAGCGCTGTCGTCGGCTGACGAACTGGAGTCGATGGCACCGGCGTCGGTGGGCCAAGGCTGCGGTGCGGGATGAGGGCGGTGCATCGTGTAACTTACGAGCGGTGCCCCCGAACCACGGTGCAAGCAGCGGCGTCGAGTCCGGCATGGAGCGTCGTCGTCGGGGATACCACGGCGTCGTCGTGAAGCGAGGCGGTGCGGAGTGCAGTGCCCACAGGTCGCGGTGTGAGCAGCGGCTCGGTGGCGGCGTCAGCGGGCGTCATCGGTTAGACCAGGGTCACGCTGCGGCGGTGCCCTCTGCGGTGCCTTCAGGACACGGAGTCGGCAGCGGCGTCGTAGACGGCGTCGGGCTTGAAGTCTTTGCTGTTCCTGAGACTTCTTGAACAGGGGGCAAGCTCTACCTCAAGCCCTTGGAGACACTCACAAAGTAGATTGCAGAAAGTTCAGTTCCAGTCCTTTCACTGCCCAAGACAGAAGTAGCCACTGCAGGCCAACACAGCAAAGCACACAGCAAAGTGGTAGTTCCTCCTCACAGCTTCTCCAGATCTTCTTCTTGGCAGTCTTCTTGATCCCAAAGAGTTCCCTGAAGTCTTTTCTATCCCTGAGACTTCCAACAGGAGGCAAGCTCTACTTCAAGCCCTTGGAGAAAACTCTAACAGCAGGATGATGAAAGCACATTCCAATCCTTTCCCAACCCAAGACAGAAGCAACCACTGCAGGCCAACCCCACAACATGCAGCATTGGGGGAGTACTCCTCCTCCAGCTTTCCCGGTCCTTCTTCCTGGCAGGTTCCTTAGTTCAGAAGTAATCTAAAGTTCTGGGGTTTGGGTCCCCCTTTTTATCCTCAATTTCTCTTTGTTCTCTGAAGGCAGAGAGGCCTTTGCCTAGTCCAAACCAGTTCTGGTCAGTCCTGGAGCACTTTGTTGACAAGACTCCTTCTTTCCTTTCACAGTGCAGGCCAGGGACATCAGACGCACCACAGGAGGTGGAGCCAGCATTGTGGAGGGAAGGCCCAGCCCTATTCAGGTCCCAGGTGCGACTCCTCCCACCCATCTACATGTAGATCTTGCTATTCAGCCCTGTGCTGACTCACCCTGTCTCCTGGCATCCCCCAGCCCCTGTCACTCACACTCCAGACAAGGAATACACAACCTAGCAGAGGCAGGCTTGGATGGTTAGACAAGAAAATATTATAAACAACAAAAGAGTGTACCTTTTTAGAGAGAGAAAAGCAAATGTGCAGAATCCCACTAGGTTCTATAGAAAGCCCTCACTCACCAACCTGGTTGGTGACATGCTTCATCATTGGGCCCAACCGGGAGAGGCCGAATGCCACCCCGGTGTGCTGCAACGCCAGAGTTACCGCGGAGCTGGAAAAAATGTGATTTGATAAAAAAGGTGAAGGTGAGTTAAAAATGTCTGAATTGTGTCAAAAATATGTTTTATTAATTTGCCAATCAGACATGGTTAAAATTAAGGTGTTGGACAAAAAACTGAATAAATTGTTCAGCAATGTCCCCTGAAATCTGGTCAACATGTTTCTGCCTATGTGTGAGTAATTATTCAGGCATTCGTCAGGACCGAAGGTGAAGTGAAGTGAACCCCGGCGGTATGGACGCTCTAAGGCCCACCCTAACCTGAGGTTATAAATGTAAAAAATAGGTTCTGACTGTAGTAGTCATGTAATCCTCGTGATTGAGAGGAACCGAGTTTACTATCCGGTGTAACGGCTGATTACACCATGGGTCTCGGGAGGGAGGTGGTGGCAAAATGGCACACCGCCTTCGCTGCCAGGCACCCGCTTGGAACCTGCGTCGACCCTCGTATGGCCGGCCATACGAGGGTCGCTGCAGTGCTGCAACCCACCAACAGCATTTGATCTATAGGCCCTGGCACTCTCAGTGCGCTTTACAAGGGACTGACACATAAATCAAATAGGCCAATCATGGAAACACCAATCCATAACACAATTTACACAGAGAGCATATGCACTTTAGCACTGATTGGCAGTGGGAAAGTGCCCAGAGTCCTAAAACCAACACACACAGGGTCAAAAACAGGAGGCCAAAAAGCAAAAAGTCTGGGGGTAAACCCGCTGAAAAAGCCAAGTCTAACAGTAGGCATAGTGGCTGCAACAGGAAATGGCCCAAATCGTACTGTGGAGACTTCAAAATTACCTATAACGAAACTACCTGGTTTTGGGGGGGCACCTGTTTTCTTGGCCCCGGCCTTGCCGCCATCTAGGGAAACCTACCAAACCCACACATTTCTGAAAACTAGACACCCTGCGGAGTCTAATGAGGTATGGCTTGCGTGGATCCCCCAACATTTCCCTACCCAGAATCCCCAGCAAACCTCAAACTTAGCTGAAAAAAAATCACTTTTTTCATACGTTTTTGCATTGGATCACCTTGCCGGCACAAATGTCCTACCACCCAGCGTTCCCCTTGTTCTCCCAAGTAAAATGATACCTCACTTGTGTGGGTGGGCCAAAGTCTTGTGACTGGGAAGAGCCCAAAACATAGGGATTAAGGGTAAAGCACCAAGAAATCTAAGCGCTACATTTTAAAAAAAAATACAGTTTTAGCCAATTCTGCTTTGGACACCCACACAAGTGAGGTATCATTTTACTCGGGAGACTGAGGGGAACGATGTGGGGTAGGACATTTGTGCCAGCACGGTGATTCCATGCAAAGATATGTGGAAAATGTGGATTTTTCATCTAAATTTGAGGTTTGCAGGGGATTCTGGGAGGGAAGCGTTGGGGGATCCATGAAAGCCATACCTCATTGGACTCCCCAGGGTGTCTAGTTTTCAGAAATGTGTGGGTTTGATAGGTTTCCCTAGATGGCGGCGAGCCCGGGGCCAAAAAACCAGGTGCACCCCCCCAAAACCAGTTAGTTTTGTTATAGGTAATTTTGAAGTCTCCACAGTACGATTTGGGCCATTTCCTGTTGCAGCCACTATGCCTACCCACACAAGTGAGGTACCTTTTTTATCGGGAGACCTGGGGGAACGCTGGGTGGTAGGAAATGTGTGCCTGCCCAGTGATCCTACAACTTTCCCACACAGACATTTGAGAAAAAATTGATTTTTACATCAAAATGTGAGGTTTGCAGGGGATTCCGGGTAGGGAAACGTTGGGGGATCCACGCAAGCCATACCTCATTAGACTCCCCAGGGTGTCTAGGTTTCAGAAATGTGTGGGTTTGCTAGGTTTCCTTAGATGGCCGCCGAGCCTGGGGCCAAAAACTCATGGGACCCCCCTTGAAAAACCAGGTTGTTTTGTGATACGTAATTTTGATGTTGCCTCAATAGGTTTTGGGCCCTTGCCACTTGACCCACCCACACAAGTGAGGTACCATTTTTCTCGGAAGACTTTGGGGAATGTGGGATGGGTAGAATTTTGTGGATACACACAGATTCCAGAACTTTCCACCACAGAAATGTGAGGAAAATGTGTTTTTTGTTTTACAAATTTTGAGATTTGTAAGGGATTCTGGGTAACAGAACCTGGTGAGAGCCAGACAAGTCACCCCATCCTGGATTCCCCTGGGTGTCTAGTTTTAAAAAATGTATAGGTTTGCTAGGTTTCCCTAGGTGCCGGCAGAGCTAGGGTTCAAAATCTACAGCTAGGCACTTTGCAAAAAAAGGGTCCGTGTTCACTATGTAAATGTGGTGTGTCCACGTTGCGTTTTGGGCCGTTTCCTGTCACGGGCACTAGGCCTACCCACACAAGTGAGGTACCATTTTTCTCGGAAGACTTTGGGGAATGCGGGGTGGGTGGAATTTCGTGGATCCACGCAGATTCCAGAACTTTCCACCACAGAAATGTGAGGAAAATGTGTTTTTTTTTACAACTTTTGAGGTTTGCAAGGGATTCTGGGTAACAGAACCTGGTGAGAGCCAGACAAGTCACCCCATCCTGGATTCCACAGGGGTGTCTAGTTTTAAAAAATGTATAGGTTTGCTAGGTTTCCCTAGGTGTTGGCAGAGCTAGGGTTCAAAAACTACAGCTAGGCACTTTGCAAAAAAAGGGTCCGTTTTCACTGTGAAAATGTGGTGTGGCCACGTTGCGTTTTGGGCCGTTTCCTGTCGCGGGCACTAGGCCTACCCACACAAGTGAGGTACCATTTTTCTTGGAAGACTTTGGGGAATGCGGGGTGGGTGGAATTTTGTGGATCCACGCAGATTCCAGAACTTTCCACCACAGAAATGTGAGGAAAATGTGTTTTTTTTGACAACTTTTGAGGTTTGCAAGGGATTCTGGGTAACAGAACCTGGTGAGAGCCAGACAAGTCACCCCATCCTGGATTTCCCTGGGTGTTTAGTTTTCAAAAATGTATAGGTTTGCTAGGTTTCCCTAGGTGCCGGCAGAGCTAGGGTTCAAAATCTACAGCTAGGCACTTTGCAAAAAAAGGGTCCATTTTCACTGTGAAAATGTGGTGTGTACACGTTGCGTTTTGGGCCGTTTCCTGTTGCAGGCGCTAGGCCTACACACACAAGTGAGGTACCATTTTTCTTGGAAGACTTTGGGAAATGCAGGGTGGGTGGAATTTTGTGGATCCACGCAGAGTCCAGAACTTTCCACCACAGAAATGGGAGGAAAATGTGTTTTTTTGGACAAATTTGGAGGTTTGCAAGGGATTCTGGGTACCAGAACCTGGTGAGAGCCAGACAAGTCACCCCATCCTGGATTTCCCTGCGTGTCTAGTTTTCAAAAATGTATAGGTTTGCTAGGTTTCCCTAGGTGCCGGCAGAGCTAGGATTCAAAATCTACAGCTAGGCACTTTGCAAAAAAAAGGGTCAGTTTTCACTGTGAAAATGTGGTGTGTCCATGATGCGTTTTGGGCCGTTTCCTGTCGCGGGCACTAGGTCTACCCACAGAAGTGAGGTACCACTTTTCTCGTAAGACTTTGGGGAATGCGGAGTGGGTGAAATTTTGTGGATCCACGCAGATTCCAGAACTTTCCATCACAGAAATGTGAGGAAAATGTGTTTTTTTTTACAAATTTTGAAGTTTCAAGGGATTCTGGGTAATAGAACCTGGTGAGAGCCAGTCAAGTCACCTCATCCTGGATTGCCCTGGGTGTCTAGTTTTCGAAAATGTATAGGTTTGCTAGGTTTCCCTAGGTGCCGGCAGAGCTAGGGTTCAAAATCTACAGCTAGGCACTTTGCAAAAAAAGGGTCAGTTTTCACTGTAAAAATAAAGTGTGTCCACATTGCGTTTTGAGCCGTTTACTGTCGCGGGCACTAGGCCTACCACACAAGTGAGGTACCATTTTTATCGGGAGACTTAGGGTAACACAGAATTGTAGAGCAACTATTATTACCTATTGACTTTCGATGCATTTCTGCCTTCCAAATGAAAGACAATGTGTAAAAAAGAAGTCACTTTGAAAAATGTCCTATAATTCTCATGCTAGTATGGGTACTCACAATTTCGGAAATGTGCAAATATCTACTGTTTCTAAACTCTATATTTTATTCCAATTTCAGAAATACATAGGTGTCTTTCATACCGATTTTTTCATGTATATATTTTTCCAAATTAATTGCTATATACCCGGTACATAATAAAAAACCATTGCCAGACGCTGCTCAGTTATTGGCTCTGGGTTCGTCGGGTTCTTGATGAACCTACAAGTCCTATATATTCCCACAACCAGAAAGGTCTAGCGGATGTAACAGTATGCTTTCAAACAGCTGCCATAATTAGAAGAAGTTACAGGTGAAAACGTTGGCACAAATGGCTGTTTTTTTCAACTAATTTTCAATTTTTCCTATTTTCAACTATTAGTTTCTATAAAGAAACCTTGAAGGATCTACACAAATGACCCCTTGCTGAATTCAAAATGTTGTCTACTTTTTTAAAATGTATAGCTTTCCAGGATCCATTATTGCTTTCATACCCATTTCTACCATTAACTGGAAGAAGGTTGAAAGCATAAAAAATAGCAAAAATAGGCTACATCCCAGTAAAATGCCAAAACTGTGTAAAAAATGTTGGTTTTCTGACAAAAGTCTGTCAGTCCCTAAAAGCTGGGAAAATGGTGAGTTCAGCCCCACAAACCCTTTGTTGATACCATTTGCAGGGAAAAAAACAGACGCTTTCATTTGCAGCACTTTTTTCCCATTTTTCCCCAAAACCCCCAAATTTAGCTGTATTTTGGCAAATTTCTGAGTCCCCCCAGGGGAATCCACAAACCCTGGGTACCTTCAGAAACCCATGATGTTGGAAGAAAAGGACGCAAATTTGGCGTGGATACCTTATGTGGTCAAAAAGTTACAGGGGCCTAAGCACGAACTATCCCAAATAGCCAAAAAAAGGCTTAGCACGGGGGGGGGGGGAGGGGAGGCCTAGCAGCGAAGGGGTTAGTGCAAATTCTTTAACATTTTGTATATTCGATACTCATGGTATGCATATGTTTTTATATGTCCTTAAAATATGTTGTTTTAATGTTGTATATTTATTTTTAAAATAGAGGTATTTTTTCACTTTCTTGTATATTTGTGCATTGTCATATATTAAAAGTACTGCTAGAATGTAGTTTTTTACAGTATTTTTAATACATATATAATTAATCATCTGTAATTTTTATTCTTAGCATAGTAATATTTTATTTTAAAAAATTCAGGTTATTCATTAATTTACCATTAATAATAAATATTATACATTTGTTTCCATTGTTTCATATAGGATGCATTTATTTTTTCATTTTTATTTTATGCCATTTCTTTTCCAATTTCTTTGAGTTTGTAGTCTGTCTGTCTTTGCTTTGGCTATGCATGGAGTTTGCAGTTGTGGTTTCCTGTTGCTGACCTCCAGTTCAGATAAGACTATTTTAAAGTGATTTTCTAAGGGTTTAGTTTTAGAGGAGAGGTGTTAAGTGTTAGTTAGGCTACTCTTTGTTAATGACTGTTATTTTGGATTGTTTTTGTTAGTGTATTATGTGTTAGTCAGTTAGTTTACAGTAGTGTAGTGGGTCTTATTCTAAAAAGTAACATTTATATGTATTTTATATGTGTTCTATGTATTTATCAATGCTTCTAATGGTTTTTTACTTTGGTGTGTTTTGTATAAGGATTATAAATCTCCACACAAATCTAGCTGTATTTTTGAAGTAGCATCAGAGCTTAAGTTACCGGCCTGGATGATCTTGTTGGACGTTGAAAAAGCGTTCAACAAGGTCTCCTGGCCTTTCCGCTGATTTGTTCTGAGGAGTTTTGAAAACTGATTAAAAAATTTCAGGTAATCTATCATAATCTCTCTCTCGAGTCATGTCTATAGGATTATCATCTGAGAAATTTCCAATCAGCAGGGCACAAGCCAGGGCTGTCCCCTTTCACCCCAACTATTTAACTTATATTTGGAGCCTTATATAAAGAAACTCTCCCATTCTGGGCATATTCCACAGGTAGTTCTAAATGGTTCTACCAGGAAAGTTGTAGCTTATGCTGATGACGGGGAGTCCGACCAACCGATTATGATGTTTCCGAACACTGTTCGGTCAGGCTTCCATTGACTTCAAAGGGAGCCTGTGTTCCGACCGACAACACAGGATCCCATTGAAAAAAGAGGTGGTTCCGGAAAACCTTGCACCCTGTGGCGGGCACCCTATGGTGCCTGCCACAGTGTGCATGGTTGAAAAGATGGGCCCATGGGTACCCCCATGGGCCCCAACCGGAGGCCACCATGTGAAGGCGGGCCTGCTACGGGCCCCCAAAGTCAGTTTCCGACAGCCTTTTCGTGTCGGACAGACTGATTCGGAAAGGCTGTTGGAATCTGAATCGTACATGTCAGAAATGCAGACCATAGACCTGTACGATTTGGCTCTGACCGACTCAGACTCTCCGAATGCCGGTCGGAACCGAGTCGGAAAGACCGAATGGTTACAATCTATCGTAATTGGTCGGTCAAAAACATGGGTTCCGACACGAGTTAGGAAACTCTGAATGCCATTCGGAGCCTTTCCGACTGACATATTAATGAAGCCCATAGTTGCATATATAATTTTCAATAATATAATTGTAAAGAATATTGTTTTTTTTCTTCAATTTAATGTGTTTCAGTTTATTTATTATGTGTTAGTATTGTTTGTACAATTGTTATACATTTTTTTAAATATAGTTTAACATTTTTAGTGATTTAAAATGTTTTATTTAATTGTTAATAGTAATTTATAGTGTTGATGCGGGTTCTTGGGTTTGTAGGGTGATAGGGTGGGAAGTTAATTAAGTAATACATTAATTATTAACTAATCAATAATTTTTAAGTAAGTATGTGATTAATATTGATTATGTAAATTATCTAATATTGATTTATAATACTTATATTTTAGGTGCCGGTTGCTAAGTTTATAGGGGTATAGGGTGGGAGATTAATTAGGTAACAATTACTTAACAATACATTTATAATCTATTCCTAATTATTTAATTGATTATTAATTATGAAATTGTGTAATAATTATATATTTTAGTTATATTTTAGGTGCAGAATTCTGGGTTTGTAGGTGTGTAGAGTGGGAAGTTAAGTAATAATTATTTAACAATTAATTAATTATTTCTTAATAATAATTATTCAACTAATTATTAATTATGTACATTATGTAATATTGCTTTATTTTAGTTATATTTCAGTTGCCAGTTGCTAGGTTTGTAGGAGTGTTTGGTGGGAAGTTAATTAAATGATAAAATAAAAAAGAATTATTAATGTATAACTAAATATGTAATTGATTATTAATTATGTAAGTTGTGTAATAATTACATATTCTAGTTATATTTTAGGTGTGGGCTGCTGGGTTTGTAGGGTTTTAGGGTGGGAAGTTAATTAAGTAATAATTAATTAACAAATAACTGTTAATTATGTAATTGTTTATGTAAATGTTATTATACTTGTTTATTTTAGGTGTGGGTTGCTAGGTTTGTAGGGGTATAGGGTTGGTGGGAAATTAATTAAGTAATAATATATATATTATACACATATATATGTTTTTTTATAGAATTAAATAAAAAATAAAAATGAACACAAGAAATTAATATAATGTAAAAGATGTATATTTAATAATTGTGTTACATTATATAAGTATATATAGTAATAAATATTAATGAGATTTATTTAATTTGCATTATTATAATGGTATATAATGGTATATTGATATATTTAAGATTTACTACTTTACACTATATATATATATATATATATATATATATATATATATATATATATATATATATATATATATATATTAAGTAACAATATTTATTGTGTGTTTTTTAACAGAATTAGTGTGAAACAATATTTCTTTTTCAATATTTTTGTACTTACAATTATAAGGATAGGAAATCGATATTTTTGTGAATTATATTTTTTTGACACAGTATTTCTGTTATATGATATTGTTGATTCCGATTTTACGTCATGGATCCCCAGTTTCTCAAAGAGGCTATCACAAGTCCTCGGTCTTTCTTTAATAACCTGGCCTCTAAGGGATCTTTATAGTGATCTCCCATCAATTCCAGGGTTCTTTGAGCCGTCCTACTTAAACAAAAAAACTGAGGTTCAAGACCCTGCAGGTATAATTGTGGGTCTGGAATGCTACATGTAACAAACTACAGATTCCTAGACTTAATAAATACATTTCGGCACAATGCATGGTTCGCCAATTTCTCTTTGGATGGTTTAGTACATATCTCATCCCATACAAAATTACAGACAGTTGGTCAACTATTTGGAGATAATACTCTTCTTCCTTTTGACACACTGGCATCAATTTACATCATTTCAGATTCAGACTACTTTAAAAATCTACTGATCAGGATTATTTTAAAGGTAAATTTAATAACTCGAATCCAATCACTTTGTTAGAATATCTGTTGTCTTCTAGGCATAAAGGCATTATCAACAAGGTCTACACTATTTTCTTGGAGAAACAACCTCATAACATCTCAAAACTCGCAGATCGATGGTCCCTGAGGCTCTCCAAACCAATTTCACCCAAGAAAGTGAAGTATCATATCAGTTTAAGCCATAAGCTATTAAATGTCTCTCTGCTTAAAATTCATCACCACCGCCCCGCTCCCACACTCCACCGCTGCCCGCTGAATTACAAGTTGTAATCCGGTAGGCGGTCCTGCGGCAGCTGGTCCATGGCACTGCCTTTCAAAGGCTCATAGGAGAGCCTTAGAAAGGCAGCAGTGTGGGACCACCACAGCTCATTTTAGCATGGCATGGGATGTAAAGTCCATGGCATGCAGGTACTGGTGGTGCAGAAAGACAGGGGGGCACACCATGTCCCCCCCGCATGCCCCCCCATGTCCCAAGGCACAAGGGGCCCCCTTAGTTTCCTGAGCACCATGAAAAGGAGAGCAGTGAGAAAACTCATAATATGCTTGGCAGGCATGGACTCAAACCGCTGCAAGATCACGGATCCCTAGCGGGAGCAGCGGTACTATGACGGTCCGAACGCCAAAGTCAACCTATGGCGGCCAGACTGCTGGTGCGGTGGTAGCTGCACCGCCACCATGGGTTTGGCAGTCCATCGGACCACCAAACTCATAATCAGGCCCTATGTTTGGACTGTAATCCGCCAGATGTGAAAAAATTGTGGCACCAATTTATCAATCTGTCTGGTATGGAGATGGCAAATATTAATCATGGGACTTTAGTCTACAAAATCTTAAAAAGAACTGGAAACCCATGCTCAGTTTTATTGACACTCTATAAGAAAATTGTATTTTTATACAAAAGAATTGCTGATATATTATCGACTTATTGCATTCTTATTTATCTCTAATATTTTTGTAATTAATTATTTTTTCTATCTGCATAATGAGTCTCCTGTGTGGAATCTACTGCATTTTCTATGCTTGATGAATTTGTCAATAAAAAAAAAAGATTGTAAATGTTTTTTGGTGGGGTTGTATGTGTTTGCAGGTTTTTAAAAAAAAATCAGAGTCTATTTTTAACCTGGAAGTGCTTTTATGTGTACAAGGGAAAACACTTGGGGGCCGATTCCGATCTCGGCCGGTAGGGCACCGAATCGGATTCGGCTTTACCGGATCCGATGCGGACGCCCTGTTTCCGACCGATTCGAACACCCGTCCACGCGAGCAAGTACGATGCGAGCGTACGCGAAATCCCCGACCGACTCGTTCCCGGCTCCGAACCGCTCCGACCGACTCGTACGGACTCGACTCGCACCACGCAATGGAGACGTTCCCCGACCGGGCAAGTACGATGCGCGCCTCGAACAGTCCGACCGACTCGCGCCGTCCGGCTCGAAAGAGCAGTTGGAGCCGGACTTCGGGGGTCCGTGTCGGACCCCCCTGTACGCGTAGCCACGTGAGTCACACAGAGGGGGGACCCATGGGTCCCCCCTACACATGCATGTACGGCGCAAGTCGCACCGACGCGTACCCGCTGTAGGGGGCCCCCCTGTTTGCGACGTGCCCATTCAGTCAATGGGAGCCCGTGTACGCGTTGTACGACCGGCTCCCATTGACTTCAATGGGAGTCCGACCGAATCGAGTCCGATAGCATGCGTCCGCATCGTACTCGTTCGGTCGGACTGCTAGAGTCCGGTTCGGTCGGATATCTCTCCAAATCCGACTCGGTCGGAGAGATTTCCGGCCCGAATCAGAATCGCCCCCCTAGGTTATTTTACCAAAATTAAGTTTGACTTTTTCCCTGAAGTTTCAGGTGTCCTATGTTTATTATTTTTCAGGTTTTGGATGATTTCCCTGGATTACTATAGTTATATTGGATTTTAGATTTACTTTTGTATTGCATAATTTTTATTTTGATGGTCTATTGTTAATTGATACATTTATGGTATTGTAATTGCACTTACCAGGGCTCCAGCTATGAAATTGCAAGTGTTATTTATTCCTAGTTATATATATTTAGGGTGAATAATGTTAATTTGTTAATGTAATGTGTGGTCATATGTATGCTCATTTAATATGTATTTTTCTGCTTTTTATATTGTGTTAGGATATTTGTATAGGTGATAGAAAAGTGTTTGGCTATTGAAATTAATGTGGCTTTTTTTGTTTTGTATGTTTATTTAGTTTTTTAAATATTTTATATAGCAATTTTTAATTATCAGTCTGAACACTTGTTTTTGAATAATTTAATGTTTCAGATTGATATATAAAAGTTATTTTAATATTATTCAGAAACACATTTTAATAAAGTATGTGTATTTGGAAAGTTAAATTGTGTTGTTTTTAGTGTGGTGTTTTTAAAGTAAGGTTCTTGCTGTTGATTCTAGATATGGTAGACCTTGGATGTTAGCAATGTCCCTGTCCTGATCCGTGCAGGCAACCAATACAAGTATCTTCAGAATAATCCATTAGTGGGGATAGTTTTGTTTAAAACATTTGGTATTAGTGGCATTCAATTAGCAAGTCATAATGTTTAGTGACTTCTGTGACAGGGATGTAGGTTGGAGCTATTAGTTTACTTGTGTGTGCAAAATCTAGGTTAATTGTTTATTCTATACTCAGGGTGAATTTAAAAATACCATTTTAAACTCAAAACAACACTGAAGTTTACCAGTATGCATATAAATCCAAGGAAATCAACAAAGGAAACAGCACTACAAATCAGCAATTCATATCAATTTATTGTAGTGCAAGACGACAAATTTTGGATTACAGAAAGCCTTTCTCAACTCAAGAGCTCAATCACACATCAAAACAAATAGTAAAACAAACATTGAATTGGAATAAATACTTCAGTTCCACAAGTATGCACCTCAGCGAAACCAACAAAATCATACATGAGTAATTAATTCAAGAGTTTAGCATGTTCAGATAAATCAGTAAGCCCTTATTAGAAGTAGAAGTATAACAAGTGTAAAAAATGTTACGTGCAGTGGTTAAATCCTTGTACATTTGTTTGATATAGCAGACTACTAGTCCCAGAATCCAAGGTGACGAATACGTAGTCATATGTCGAAACCACACTCTGTTAATCATGGCTAATTGTAAAATAGTGATGTCATTCTATATTGAGCCATTGCTAGCTTATGGTGGACAACTGGATCCTGAACTGCTTGTATCTGACATGTAACTGGAATGTGCTTGCTATTATAGAGTTCAGGCACATGTTGTAGAAATGTAATTCAACAACCCAATAACAGCAGTATACTAAGACTGTTCATAAAGCCACAGTCAGCATCATCAAATCCATGAATGTGCTCACAACTGGTGTCCTAATGTAGGTAGTGCAAATAAATTGTGACCTGCAGATGCATCATATTTGGGGTATTACTTTGAAAACTACAGTCAGGCTGGAATTCCCTAGAAAATATTAAGCTCAAGTGGGCAATTACACATGGTGCGGACAGAGTGAATGAGCATGCATGATAAGAGCAACACTACGTGACAATTTATGAAGCCGAAGTGGGCATAACATTCTGAGTGTCTTATATGAAACCATGAATATGACCCGGTAGACATAAGGGTGCTGCACCAGGGAAATAACCCCCACAATAACAATGCGTCATAGTAACCATAAACTCATCAATCAATCAATCAGGGGAATTGTAAGCGCACTACTCACCCGTGAGGGTCTCAAGGCCCTGGGGGGGAGGTGGGGGTGGCAGCAGCTCTGTTTAGTCGAAGAGCCAGGTCTTGAGTGTCTTCTTGAAGATGTTCAGGGAGGGGGCGAGTCTGATGTTGATCAGGAGCTCATTCCAGGTCCTGGCCGGGATGTAGGAGAAGGCTCTGCCGCCTGCTCTGGCTCTGCGGATGCGAGGGATTTCGGCGAGGTCGGCGGATCGGAGGTTTCTTTTGGGTATGTGGAAGGAGACTCTTTTGTTGAGGTATTGGGGTCCGGTGTTGTGGAGGCTTTTGTAGGAGTGGGTGATTATCTTGAAAGTGACTCTCTTCTCAACGGGGAGCCAGTGGAGGCTTCGCAGGTGTTGGGTGATGTTTACTTCTCGAGGGGTGCCGAGTACGAGTCTGGCTGCGGTGTTCTGTATGGTCTGGAGCTTGCGGAGCAGAGACTTGTTGATCCCGGCGTAGATGGCGTTTCTGTAGTTGAGTCTGCTGGTTACGAGTGCGTGGGTGATGGTCTTTCTTGATTCAGGGGGGATCCATCTGAAGGTCTTTCGGAGGATGAGGAGGGTGTTGAAACAGCTGGAGGCGAGGGCGTTGACCTGTCGGGTCATGGAGAGGGAGGAGTCGAGTATGATGCCGAGGTTCCTTGCGTGGTCGGTGGGGGTGGGAGGGATGCCCAGGGCGGCGGGCCACCAGGTGTTGTCCCAAGCCGAGGGGGAGTGTCCGAGGATGAGGACCTCTGTCTTCTCTGAGTTGAGCTTCAGGCAGCTGCTGCTCATCAAGGATGCGACGTCCTTCATTCCTTCCTGGAAGTTGAGTCTGGTTGTGCTGGGGTCCTGGGTGAGGGAGAGGATGAGCTGGGTGTCATCTACGTAGGATACTATGCTGAGTCCGTGCTGCCTGACAATGGCGGCAAGGGGGCCATGTAGATATTGAAGAGCGTGGGGCTGAGGGATGATCCTTGGGGTACTCCACAGTTGATTTCCGTGGGTTCTGAGAGGAAGGGAGGTAGTCTGATTCTTTGGGTTCTTCAGGTGAGGAATGAGCAAATCCAGTCGAGGGCCGTTTCTTGTATGCCGGCGTCGTGGAGTCTGGCGGTGAGAGTGCGGTGGGAGACGGTGTCGAAGGCTACCGAGAGGTCTAGTAGGATCAGGGCCGCGGTGTGGCCTTGGTTGAGGAGGGTGCGGATGTCGTCTGTGGCGGCAAACAGGGCGGTCTCGGTGCTGTGGTTGCTGCGGAATCCTGATTGGGAGGGGTTGAGGATGGAGTTCTCTTCAATGAATTTAGTTAGTTGAGCATTGACCGTCTTCTCGGTGACTTTGCCCGCGAACGGGAGGAGGGAGATGGGCCGGTAGTTCTTGAGGTCCCTGGGATCTGCCGAGGGCTTCTTGAGCAGGGTTCTGACTACTGAGCATTTCCAGTCGTCGGGAAAGATGCCGGTCTTGAAGGTGGCGTTGATGGTGCGTCGTAGTTCTGTGGAAGATGTGTGGTGGGCAGGGGTCCGTGGGGGCCCCTGAGTGGATGCCTTTCATGGTTGCAGTGGTGTCTTCGGTGGTGACAGGGGTCCAGGCGGAGATGATGGGCTGGCTGTCGTTGCGGGGGGGTGGTTTCGGAGTCGGGTGTCTGGTCGTTGAAGTTCTCGTAGAGGCTCTTAATTTTCAGATGGAAGTAGGATCCGAGCTTGTTGCAGAGGTCCTGGGAAGGGGTGATGTCCTTGGTTTAGCTGGTGGGCTTGGTGAATTCCTGGATGACGTTGAAGAGTTCCTTGGAGTTGCTGGAGTTGGCGAGGATCTTGTTTTGCATGAAGGTCTTTTTGGTGGATCTGATGCGTTGGTGGAATTCCGTCATGACGCTCTTGTAGGTGGTCCGGTCTTCAGGCGATTTGCTGTTTCTCTATTTCTTTTCGAGGCGTCTGCAGGTGTGTCTGGATTTTTGGAGGTCGGCGGTGAACCAGGTAGCCTTCCTGGGGCGCAGTCTGTCGGGGTGACGTAGGGGTGCGAGCTTGTCTGCGCAGTTGGAGATCCACCTGTGGAGGTCTTTGGCTGCGAGGTTAGCGTCGTTCAAGGTGGTAGGGGTGTCGTGGCTGAGGGTGGAGGTGAGCTGCTCCTCAGTGATTTTGCTCCAGTTCCTTCGTGGAGGGTGCAGTGCGGGTTTGGGCGGCATGGGGTTGTCGACGTAGAAGTGAACGCAGTGGTGGTCCGTCCATGGGGTTTGCGTGGTGTGGCTGAAGTGGATGTTGTTGCCTCCCACGAAGATGGGGTCGAGGGTGTGTCCGGCTTTGTGGGTGGGCGTGGTGACGAGCTGTTTCAGTTCGATGTTGGGGAGGTTGTCCAGGAGGGTGGTGGAGCTGGGGTCATTGGGGTTGTCGAGGTGGAAGTTCAGGTCTCCGACGAGTATGTAGTCCATGGAGGCAATGGCGTAGGGTGAGATGAGGTCGGCAATGGCGGTGGCGAATGGTGCATGGGATCTGGGGGGTCTGTAGACGAGGGTGCCGCAAAGTGTGGTTCTCGGGTTGGTCTGGTTCTGGAAGTGGCGGTGTTCAGTGTTGGAGAAGGAGTCGCTCGTGGTGGAGGTGGAGAGTCAGAGGGAGCTCTTGTGTGGGATGGCGAGTCCTCCTCCTGGGCGGTTGGGGTGGTCTTTCCTCTGGATCTTGTATCCGTCCGGGGTGGCGTTGGCGATGTCGGGGGTGGAGGAGGCGGTGGTCCAGGTTTCTGTGAGGAACGCGACATCTGGTGAAAGGGTGCCGAGGAGGTCCCAGATCTCTATGGCGTGTCTGTGCAGGGAGCGCACATTGAGGAAGATGCAGTTCAGTGCTCCGGTGGTGTTGGTGTTTGTGTACGTTGTGGGGGTGGTGTCTGTGGGTGCATGGTCGGAAGCGAACGTCTGGTGGCAGTGGAGGCATGAGAACTGGCCGTGGGTGGTGTTCGGCGTGGATAGCTGCCAGTTGTTGTTCCTCCCTGGATTGAGTGCGAGGAGGACAGAGTGGTCGGAGATCCAGGGGTTCTGGTGCTGGTCGCGGGCGGGTCGCGGATGGGTGCAGACAGGCTTGCCTTTGGCGCACCAGCGGCGCGCTAGCGGCACGACCGCGCAGTGGCCGCAATTAAGTAGGGGAGGGGGAGGGATGTGCAGCTGGGAGGCGGGGACAGGAATCAGCAGGGGGGGAGGGGCCGCAGGGGCAGCAGCAGCAGGGAAAGCCAGGCACTGGGGTCAGGAAGTCAAAACTGCAGGGCACAACAAAATAACAACAAAATAAGTACGAGGCAGAAAACAAGGGGCAACAGGCAGCAATATAAAACAAAGGACAACAAGGGGCCGCCAGCAATGAAATTATGTGCAGTGAAAAACGGGGGCAGACAGCAATGAGACAAGTACAGTGAAAAACGGGGGCAGACAGTAATGAATAACGTGATGAAGAACGAGGGGCAGACAGGAAACAACTTAGGTATATGGCACACCAGGGGCACTGACCAGCCTGGAACGGGCACAGCGCAGGAGCGGAACAGACAGCAGCCTCAAACAACTAACAGGTGGAGGCGAAGAGCATCAGCGGCGAGGCACGCACGGTGGAGCTGCTGGGGAGAGAGCAGGTCTCAGACCAGAGGTCAGAGGTCTTGCTCGCGCTCCCCCACAGCAGCCGCCATTAAGTAGGGGGGGAGGGACATGCAGCTGGGAGGCAGGAATGGGAATCAGCAGGGGGGGAGGGGCCGCAGGGGCAGCAGCGGCGGGGAAAGCTAGGCACGGGGCGCAGGAAGTCAAAACTGCAGTGCACAACAAAATAAGTACGAGGCAGGAAACAAGGGGCAACAGGCAGCAATATAAAAACAAAGGACAACGAGGGGCAGCCAGCAATGAAATTACGAGCAGTGAAAATCGGCACGCAGACAGCAATGAGACAAGTACAGTGAAAAACAGGGGCAGACAGCAATGAATAACGTGATGAAGAACGAGGGGCAGACAGGCAACAACTTAGGTATATGGCACAACAGGGGCACTGACCGTTCTGAAACGGGCACAGCGCAGGAGCAGAACAGGAAGCAGCCTTGAACACCTAACAGGTGGAGGCGAAGAGCGTCAGCGGCAAGGCACGCACGGTGGAGCTGCTGGGGAGAGAGCAAGTCTCAGACCAGAGGTCAGAGGTCTTGCTCGCGCTCCCCCGCAGCAGCTGCCATTAAGTAGGGGAGGGACGTGCAGCTGGGAGGCGAGAACGGGAATCGGCGGGGGGGCCGCAGGGGCAGCAGCGGCAGGGAAAGCCGGGTGCGGGGCGCAGAAAGTCAAAAATGCAGGGCACAACAAAATAAATACGAGGCAGAAAACAAGGGGCTACAGGCAGCAACATAAAAACAAAGGGCAACGAGGGGCAGCCAGCAATGAAATTATGTGCAGTGAAAAACAGGGGCAGACAGTAATGAATAACTTGATGAAGAACGAGGGGCAGACAGGCAACAACTTAGGTATATGGCACAACAGGGGCACTGACCGGTCTGGAACGGGCACAGCGCAGGAGCGGAACAGACAGCAGCCTTGAACACCTAACAGGTGGAGGCAAAGAGCGTCAGCAGCGAGGCACGCATGGTGGAGCTGCTGGGGAGAGAGCAGGTCTCAGACCAGAGGTCAGAGGTCTTGCTCCTCATGAAACAGTTATAGTCATAATTCCTTCTGTTGTCCCCATGACTTGGAACCTCATAGTGGTTGTGATCGAGGCAGATTCCATAGTACAACATAACATATATGAATTAGAAAAAAGTACGAAAGGTTGGGATTAGAAATTAGCAACATGGATAAAGCATAGTAAGCAACATTTAAATCATTGTTCATTTAATGAGTTTCATGTTAGACACTAACGATGGAGACAGTCTTGTTGAGGTTTACCCAATGTGTACCACTAGTTCTTCATCCATGTTAAGTCCATTGGGATGTTTCATGTCCAGTTCAAGAATATAGTGGGATTCCACTATCCGAAGTCTTTCTTCTCTGTCCCCACCACGAATCGTATTTTCAATTCTTTCAATGCCATATAATTGCCATAAAATTGAAAAAGTCTGTTTCACCCTCGTGTTTTTCAAAATAATGTTTCACCACATGTGACTGTGGCATCACAATTTCTGATCGCATATAGGGGTTCCAATATTCTTTTCCGTATAGGGAATTTAGTGCTACCTAGATACATCAGAATCCACCCAGGCATTCAAGAGCATAAATATAGAAATCAGAAGCACATGTGATGAACTTGGCAATGTTTTTCCCAATTGATAGTAAATAATTGCATTAATTTTTGCTACTTTTACTATTAGTCCTAGCTCTCTTTTGGATATTTGACACACAGGTTTCAGACCATCCATAGATATAGTTGTCATATGGTCGCATGTTGGCAGACCGATAAAGTGGATTGGATTAATAGATTATTCTCAGAATAGATTTTCTTCGTCTCAGCAAAGAATGTACAAAATAGTCAATACCACGCATTACCATTACCATGCAGTCATTACCATGCAATGCCTTTATCACGCATTGTCAAGAGCCACGCATGTCCTCATACTGCCAGGACCCAAGACCGGCACTGGTGCACTTCGGGGGTAGAGGAGCCCCTCGTAATTACAGCCCCTTCTGAATTTGCTTGCGGCAACACTCGGGACGCGCACTCGCCCTTCGCATCAAGGAAAAAGACGTTAATCCAATGTTATATACATAAATTATTTTATTTGAATTGCCGAGCAACCCAACGCATTTTGGCATTTAAACAAGCCTTGTTCACTCCCATTCACTCACCCATACAAAAACTCACACACCCACTAACTCATGTATACAGTCTCTTACATACCCACTCACTGCTCTATACACCACTAACACACCCAATCACTCACACATACAGGCAATCCCATAGCCAGTTAGCTTGGTATATATATTGAACACTCAGTAACTTTTACAACACCCTCACAATAACTGGATGATGTCATCAGTGATATCATTTGAGATGTTATAAGTGATGTTATCAGTGATGTCGTTTGAGATGTCATCAGTGATGTCATGACTGATGTTACTGACCATGTCATCAGTGATGTAATCTGAGAGGTCATAAGCAGTGCATTGCGGGGGCGTAAGTTATAGTTAGCCCAACTAACTATAACTGCTGAATTTCTCTGGTTTTGCATGAGTGAAATATCAGCCTTAGTATAACGTCGCCGTAACCTTTGTTTTTTTCAATGTATTTCTAAGCTTTTTTTTAAGTCTATTTCCTAACTATAATGTCCTTCTAACCTTTGTTTTTTTCAGTGAATTTGTACGTTGTTTTGAATTCTGTTTCCTAACTATAACGTCCCTGTAACCTTTTGTTTTTTCAGTGAATATTTATAGTTCTTTTAATTTAAATTTGATTAGTAAAACAGTGTTCTAACCTTTGTTTTTTTAAATAAATTACTATAGCTCTTTTAATTACGTTTACTAAGTATAACGTCTCTCTACTTTTAGAAAAAATCAGTTTTTCTTATTTTTCATACTGTAGTAGATTGTTTGCAGGATGTGTGCTACGAACACAGGGGCAGATTTACGTTGAACTAACGCAGCGGGGTACAGCAAGTCATTTTGCTGCGCTGCGTTAGTTTCGAAGCACAGGGATGCGACATATTTACAAGAATATATCGCATCTCTGTGCTTCCCCCTGCGCTGGCGCACAAACTGCAGCCATGCGTCGGCGCAGGCACCCTTGCACCATGGTGCAAGGATGCCTGCGTCGTGGGGAGATTGTTTTTGTGCAGGAAGGGGAACAATCACTACAACCATTTTCCTCTTTCAATGCGTGCTGCAGAATGCAGCACGCATTGAAAGAGGCAAAAACGAGGAGAAATGAAAACATTTCTCCTCGGTGCGCTCTCGCTACGCCACCTCTAGGGTGGCGTAGCTCAGACGCATCTCCAGAGTTACGATTTCTCGTAATTCTGGAGATGTGTCTTGTTCCATGAGTGTTGCGTGGGAACACCCACAGCAACACCCATGGAACGCCCCTTCACCGCAAAGTGCTGCATGTGAAGGGGCCATATTTACAAGGAGAGGAAAAGTCACGCAGGGTGGCTTTTCCTCTCCTTGTAAATATGGAGCAGCCCCCTGCGCCACCAGTACGTCACGAAAAGTGACGTACTGGTGGCGCAGGGGGCTCGTAAATCTGCCCCACAGTCTTTTGCCAATCCCATTGATTAATATTAGTTTACACATTATTAAAAAATAAAGAATATGCAAATGCAGACTATGACAAAAAAGGTGAAAGTATTAATTTTGTAGAAAAATAGAATGAGAAAGTACTCTAAATAATACAAAAATAATAAGTTGAAAGCTGCAACAATGATGCAAAAAGGTAGGAAACAATATACTACATAGAGTTCCAAAATAGATGGCAAATGACTGATAATCTTAGTAAGATGTACATAATGATACAACATTTTTTGGGAAAGAACAATTGAACACTGTTAATATTTTATATATAAGTATTATAACTGTGGTTTTTTTTGTAAGTAAAATTTTGAATCCGCTGATTTCCTGCGAAACCGCCGGGCTTCACCAGTTCCAACTCCATGGTTTTTCATTGTGATCACGTGATAGCAGCAGACTTGCTGATCTGATCCGCTGATTCTGAGAAATACTAAACAATTATTTTAGGGGTGTAGGAACTTTATAATTACATTATAGTATTTATTTAATATTTCTTTTTAATTTCCTGCTCAAATGAGTGAGCTGTTTTATTATTGCGCAACTCCGAGGATTTGTTGCGGAATCCGCAAAGATGCTCAATAATAAAAACCAAAGCTTAATTTTCATTGGTTCCTCTTGAACCACACACAAATTTTAGTAAAACCACATTCGAAACAGTCACTTTGAACTTGGCTGTTAGTGAAGAAAGATTGAAAGCTGATTGGTGCCTTTCATTATGGCAGAAGCAAATATATAACCTGCTGTAGCTCCAGAAGAGGAAGAAGAAATAGTGGAAGAAGAAGTTACTTCCACCCAGAAGGAAAGTGATGTCTGGTCCTGGTTCCTTGTGCCTTCTGGAGAAAAGAAAGCCACTGCCAGGTATGTGGAGTGCAAGTTGTGTGGGAAGCAAATTTCCATAGGTACCATATAAAAGTATAGTTATGGCACATTCTCGATGTGGAAGCACATCAAGAGTAATCACGAACGTGCCTATCTTAGAAAGCTGAAGGAGAAAGCAACAGGAGCATTGTCCTTTACGTCCATCCATCCTTCTGGAAATATAGCAATACACCAACTTGTACAGAATTCAAAGACATGGTTGTTCACTGTTCCAAATGTCAAGAACTTGTTTTAAAACAAAATGATAACATTATCGCCATATTGGAAAAGGTGAAGGGGCATCAATGTTAATTTCTTCTTGTTTGCATTCCATCATTACAAAAGCACAAGGACATGTGCTAATGTTACATTTGTTAAACACAGTGGAAGTTCCTCAAGTGAAGGAAAATGATGAAGATGCACCATCATCCAACCATCTGTGAACTTTAAACAGCTGTAGGCCCAAGATGTCATTTGGAAATCTGAGGACATTATTTTCTTTTTGAAGAAATACAACAGTGACTTTTGGTAATTTTTGTACTATTTTTACTGTTTAAAACTGTTTTTTTTCAGATTTGCATAGAATTTTACTCTCTGCACATTTACTATTGGAAATAGAGCATTGTTTCTGCAAAATATTTTTTTTTTAAAACATCACATCTTCCTTAAAGAGCCGTGTCAATGTTCTTATTATTTTACAGTTGTATAAATGTTTTAATAAGTGCGTGTGTGAGTGTCTTACTACATATGTTACTATGTATTTGGGTGTGTTACAGTATGAATAAATATGTGCATAGATGTGTCAGTGTATGTGTTAATGTGTGCCTGCATGTGGAATTACATACGTTAGTGTATGCTTTGGTATGTTACTGTATGAACAAGTGTATACATGGGTGTCTTAGTGTATGTATCTGTTTGTGACTGGGTATGTCAGTGTTTAAATAAGTGTGTGTTGATGTGTCAGTGTATGTTTTACTCTGTGTTTGGATGTGTCTCTGCAGAAAAAAGTGTGTATATTGGTGTGTCAGTCTATCTGTCAGTGTATCTCTAGGTGTAACTCTGCATGCATAATTGTGTTGCTTTCGGTCTGTCAGTGAATGAATGACAGTGTGTATGGGTATGTCAGTGCATATGTCAGTGTGTGTCTGGGTGTATCAGTGTATACGTAGATGTGTGCCTTGCTATGTCAGTGAGTCAATCAGTGTATTAATAGGTGTGTCTGTGTATGTATCACTGTGTGCCTACCTGTGTCACTGTATGTGTAGGTGTGTCCCTACTTGTGTTAATGTACGGGTTAATGTATGTTTGGGTCTGTCAGTAAATAAATAAGTGTATGCCTCAGTGTGACAGTGAATGTGTCAGTGTGTCTCTTACTGAATGAATGACTTTGTCTATGGATGTATCAGTTTATATGTGAGTGCCTCTCTGGGTGTTTCAGTGTATATGTAGGTGTGTGGCTGCCTGTCTCAGTGTATCAATTAGTGTGTTAGTGTGTGTGTCAGGCTATGTATCACTGTGTGCTTAGCTGTGTCAGTGTTTGTCTAGATGTCTCCCTCCTTGTGTCAGAGTATGTCTAAATGTATGTTTGGGTCTATCCCTACATAAATTACTGTATGCCTGGGTGTGTCAGTGTATGTCTTAGTGTATCTCTGGATGCGTCACTATGTGAAAGAGTGTGTACATAGGTGTGTCAGGGTATGTCACAGTGTATGCGTGTGTGTTTTAGTGTATGCATCAGTGTGTTCAGTGGCCTGTCAGTGTATGTATCAATGTGTAATGTGTAATGATTGAGTTAGACTGTCAATGCATCAGTGTGCGGATGGGTGTCTTAGTATATCTATTAGTGTGTCATGGGGTGTCTGAGTCTATATATGAGTGAGTAAGTGAGTATACATCAGTTTTTAACTGGCTGTGTCAGTGTATATATATCAATGTGTGCCTGGAAAGGAGAAACTATTACATTATTGGAAAAATACATTATAAGGAATTGTAAATACTCCAAAAATAATAAGGTCAAAGCAGTGACAATCATGGAAAAGGTAGAAAACAATGCAGTAGATAGACTTGAAAAATAGGTGAGAAACAAGTGACAATGACACCAAATATAAATAGAATAGCAAATGTATTTGAACAAAACAATTAAACAACATTAATAATTTACATATAACTATTATAACTATTTCAACTGTACATCAATATATATATTATAACTATTATAACTGTAGCTATTATAACATATTTAAAACTTTTTTAATGTGCAGCCAAATTTACGGAGGCACTTAATAATAAAACTAAAAGCTTCACTTCAATTGGTTCCTGTTGAAAGACACCCAAATTCTAAGAAAACCACACCCAAAACAGTCACTTTGATCCTGTGGAACTGTTTTATGCTACCTTCTGGAGAAAAGAAAGCCAGTGCCAGATATGTTCAATGTGAGCTGTGTGGGAAACAACTTTACAGAGGTAATATGGACAAATACAGTTACAGCACATTCTCAACGTGGAAGGACATCAAGAGCAAACATGAATGTGAAATAGAAGAGTCTCTTTTGTTACTTTTTCACTATTTTTGCAAATCTAATTTCTTAGAACATTTCTACTTTGTGAAACACTTACTCCTTCCTTTTTTCAACTTGATGTGAAAATTCAATTTTTAGATAAGATTGTACTCTCATTCTGCATTTTACGACATATTTTTTGAGAAACTGCTTAGTACTTTTACCAGCTTCTCTTTTTTCCTCTGCAGATTCTCCACCTTATTTTGTTTGTCTATCTCTTTTTGAAGATGATAATACTGTTTCCTCTGTTTCTTTATTTTTTGCGTTTTGCCTGGCATTGTAGTTGTACTTTATCAATAAAACAATACAACATATTAAGATAGGGGGTGAGAGCCTGTGTATAGGCATGTGAATGGGTATAACAGTATCAGTACAGATATCTCAGAGGATGTGAGAGTATCTCCATAGGTATGTGAATGGTTGTGACAGTGCCTGTATAGCTATGTGAGAGGGTCTCATAGTCTATGAATGGATATGTGAGAGGGTGTAAAACCTGTGTATGTAAATGGATATAAGGGTCTTTACATGGGTATATCAGAGTATGTGAGAGTCTCTGTAAGGCTATGTAAATGGCTGTGACACTGTATAGCTATGTGAGACGGTGTGAAAGTCTATGTATGAGTATGTGACAGGGTGTGTGAATCTCTGTATGGATATTTGAATGGGTATAAGAGTTTCTATACGGGCATGTGAGAGGATGTAAAAGTATCTATATGGGTGTGAGAGAGGATGTGAGAGCCTCTACAAGGGCATGTGAATAGTTGTGAGACTGTATGCATATGTAGATTGGAAAAAGGAAGGTCTCAATACATATGTGACAAGCTGTAACAGTGTATATACGAGTATGTAATAGGGTGTGACAATCTCTCTATAGGTATGTAACATGATGTCAGAGTCTGTGTATCAGTATGTGAATGGCTATAAAGTGTCTGTATGGATATCTGGCAGGGTGTAAGAGTGTTTGTGCGTGCATGGGAATAGATGTTATACTGTCTGTATAAGTATGTGAATGGCAAAAAAAATCTCAATGGGTATGTGTAAGGGTGTGGGAGACTCTTTATGAGGTGAGGGTGTGAGAGTCTCTGTATGAATATGTGAATGGGTGTCACACTGTCTGTATAAGTATGTGACTGGGAATAAAGCAGGTCTGAATTACTATGTAAAAGGGTCTCAGAGTCTGTGTATAGCTATGTGAATGGGTATCAGGGTGTCTGTATGGATATGTGAGAGGGTGTGAGAGTATCTGTAGAGATATGTCAATTGGTATAAGGATGCCTGTATGGGTATGTAACAGGGTCTCACAGTGTATGTATGAATATGTGAGAGGGTCTGACAGTCTGTGTATGGGTTTGTCAATGGGCATAAAGCTATGTACATGGTCTGTGAAAATATGTGAGAGTCTATGTATACAAATAAGAATGATTATGACACAATCTGTATGGTTATGTTACAGGCTATGACAGTTTATGTATGGGCTTGTGAAAGGTTATGACGCTATCTGTGTGGGTATGTGAAATGCTGTGACAGTCTATGTATGGGTATGTGACAGAGTGTGAGAGTCTCTCTATAGATATGTGACAGGATGTCAGTCACTGTATCAGTATGTGAATAGGTATTACAGTATCTGAATGGGTAAGTGAGAGAGTGTAAGAGTCTCTCTATGACTATGTCAATAGGTGTTACACTCTATATAAGTATATGAATTGAAATAAAGTAGGTCTGTATGATTATCTAAAAGGATGTCAGAGTCTGAATATAGGTAAATGAATGTGTATAAAGTTGTATGTATGAAAACGTGAGAGAGTGTGAGAGTATCTGTATAGGTATGTGAATAGTTATGGCAGTGTATAGATACGTGACAGGGTCTGACAGTCTATGAATGGATATCTGTAAGAGCCCATGTATATGCACGTAAATGGATATGAGTATGTATATGAGTATATGAGAGTGTGTAGCAGGGTGTGACAATCTCTGTATGCATATCTCAATGGGTATAAGGGTGTCTATATCAGTATGTGAGAGGATATAAGAGTCTCTATCGGTATGTGAGAGGATGTCTAAGTCACTGTATCAGTATGCGAAAGTATCTGTTATGGGTAAGTGAGTGGGTGTAAAAGTCTCTCAAAGAGTATGTAAATGGCTGTCACAGTCTGTATAGGTATGTCATCAAGAATAAAAGAGCTCTATATGAATATCTGAAAGGGTGTCACAGTCTAAGTATAGGTATGTGAATATGTATAAGGGTGTATGTTTAAGTACATAAGAGTGTGAAAATATCTCTATAGATATGTGGATGGTTGTGACAGTGTCAGTATAGATATGTGAGAGAATCTGACAATCTATGAATGGATATGTGAGAGGGTGTGAGATCCTGTTTATAGGTATATAAATGGATATAAGGGTTCCTACATGGGCAGCTCAGAGTGCGTGAGAGTTTGTGTATGGCTATATGAATGGATGTCACACTATCTGTAAGGCTATATGAGAGGGTGTGAAGGTCTATGCATTTGTATGTGACAGGGTGTGTGAACCTCTGTATGCATATATCAATGGGCATATAGGCTGTCTACATGGGTATGTGAGAGGATGTAAAAGTCTTTATATGGGTATGTGAGAGGGTGTGAGAGTCTCTGAATGGGTATGTGAATGGGTATAACGGTGTCTACATGAGTATATGAGAGGGTGTGAGAGTCTCTGTATGAGTATGTAAAAGGTTATGGTTTAAATCTTTAATTTAAATTTTCAAGATTAAACAAAATCGCCACCTACAACCATTGGCCAGTGGGAAACGATAGAATTATGAATACTTTGTAGCGAGAGAAGAAAAGCATCCAAAGAGATAGAAAAGACAATAGTCAGAGGTCTAAGTACGGCCTGAGCCCCGCTCAAGTGAGCCTATAGCCCGTGGGGGGGATCATGCTATCCGCTTAGGTGCGTCCCGCTCCGGCGGGAGTCGCAGTGGGGAGTCTGAGGATTCGCAAGTATCTCGGGCATGTGAGTTCTATAAATTTGGAGGTTAAATATGTGACTGTGGAACCCCATGTCTTATCAGATCTGGGTAGTGTGTGAGAGAGCCCTGCTGTGATTCTCTCCATGCCCACTACCTCCCAAACCCTATGTAGCCAGTCCAATTTCGTTGGGATATCCTTCGTTCCCCACCTAGACAACAACACCTGCTTGGCGGCCCCAAATGCGAAGGTGATCGCCCTGCCCCGGCAAGACCTAAGGGGATTGGGAAGCCCCAATATAATATAACTAGGAAATCTGGGTAGTTCCGTGTGATAGATATCATCGATGACTGGTAAAATGGAGTCCCAGAAGGGCTGTATCCTAGGGCAATGCCAGAGGATGTGGGTTAGTGTGCCAAGGTGTCCGCATCCGCACCAGCAGAGAGCATCTCCCCCTGTTTTCCACCGTGCGATTCGGGCGGGAGTATAATACCAATAATGCGCTATCTTCAAAAACATTTCCTTACCAGCAGTGCTGCAGGAAGAGGCTCTGGCCCTATGGATAATGTCCCGCCACTCCTTTGGAGAAAATTCCCGTTCTAATTCAGCTTCCCACCTCCGCTGTGCCGGAGATTTAACATTGTCAGTGGCCTTGTTCAAAAAGGCGTAGATGTCTGATAGTAGTCTTTTGTCTGAAGTACGGGTGATAAACCAAGTCTCGAACTTGGTGAGGAGCCGACTTGCATGGGGACGCACCTGGGCTTGGGTAACCCAGTGGAGCAGCGCCAGATATTGCCAGTACGCTTCTTTGGGGATCTCAAAGTCTGCCACCAATTGGGGGAAGTCCATGACATCTCGCTCGTCATAAAGGTCACCTATCCTCTTGCAATTGGCCTCTTGCCAGGACAAATAACCATTCCCTTTGCTAGCAGGGCGAAAGTCCGGTTTGCCAATGAAGGGAGTCAGGGGAGACATAGAGGTCGATAGCCCGCACTTCTCCTGCACTCTGTCTCAAACCCCGAGGGTGGGCCTCAGCACCGGGGCGATATATACCCTGATCTGTCGGTGCCGTTTAGGGAGCCAGGGACCTTCCCAATATGCATGCCCGCAATACCACGGTTGATAAAGCACCAGTGCTTTTCCGATTCCAGTTTGTACCACTCTGTCATGTAGCGTAGTTGCGCTGCCTCAAAATATCGTCCCAAGTGTGGGACCCCAAGTCCCCCGTCCTCCTGCTTCAGATACGTCAGGTGACAAGCCATTTGTGGCTTCTTCCCTCCCCAGATGAAGCCCCCCATGAGTTGCTGGAGCTGAGCCACCAGTTTAGGCGGAGGCTGCAGCGGAAGCGTCTGCATTATATATAGGATGTGGGGTAGTAGAGTCATTTTGATAGCAGACAACCTGCCCAGCCACAACATCATGTGCTTCCTCCAAGTGAGGAGCTACTTTTGTACCATAGCTAAGAGCTCTAAGTAGTTCACCTGGGCTATCCTCTCAACCGTGGGGAAGATCCAAAATCCCAGGAAAGTAATGCCTCCGGGAGCCCACGTGAATGGGAACTGGGCCACCAGTTGTTGCTGGTCTGGTTTGGGAAGGGTTACCCTAAGGGCTTGTGTCTTCTGAATGTTAATTCGTAAGCCCGAGACCGAGCTAAAAGCCTCTATCTCCGCCAAGAGGGGGAAGGGAGATCGCCAGTTGCATGAGAAAAAGCAACACGTCATCCGCGTAAAGCAAAATCTTGTGTTCTCTGTCTCCCATCCGAATCCCGGTGATAGCGGGGTGTTGCCTGATCCTCTCAGCAAATGGCTCCATATAGAGCGTGAAGAGAAGGGGTGAGAGTGGGCAACTCTGTCGAGTCCCCCTCCCAATCTGAAAGGGGCGGGGAGCAATCCCGTTTACCCTGATGCGTGCCTCAGGACCCTTGTATATGCAGTTCACCCAGCGCAAATAGCGTTCCCCAATGCGGAATCTACCCAGGACCTGCCGCAAGTAGGGCCAGTGGACCCGGTCAAATGCCTTCTCAGCGTCAACCGACAGGAGTATTGCAGGTAACTGCTTGCGCTGGGTCTTATCCAGGAGGTGGCATAACCGCCTGGTCCCGTTGCCACAACAACGTTCCGGGATAAATCCTGACTGGTCCAGATCCACCAACCCTTGCATATGGGGAGCAAGACGGGCCGCTAGGATACTGGTAAAAATCTTCAAATCCACATTTGAAAGGGAGATAGGATGATATGATGTGCATTCCAGAGGGTCCTTACCCAGTTTAGGAATCACGACCACCTCCGCCATCGACAACGAGGGAGCTAGGCACCCAGTGTCACTGAAGGTGTTGAACAGTCAGGTAAGGAGAGGGACGAGATCAGATGCAAAGACTTTATAAAAGTCAGCTGAAAAGCAATCCTCTCCCGGGGCCCTCCCGGAGGTGTATCTCTGTATGGCCCGCAACACCTCTTCTGGTTGGATGTCCTCTTCCAGCCTGGCAGCATCCAGAGGTGGGAGGGAGGCCACCGGTGCCCCCCACGTGTAATCCTTGGCCGCTGACAGATCTAACTGATCCGCTGTGTAAAGAGCAGTATAGAAAGACTCAAATTCAGCCACAATGTCCTCGTCCAACCGGAGGGTTTCCCCGTGATCATTCCTAATCGCTGTAATGCGGCGGGCATTTGTCTGGGCTCGAAGCAGATATGCTAGAAGCTTCCCAGCCTTATTCCCCCCCTCGTAGTAGCGCTGCCTAGTACGCAAAAGGGCATATTCGGCCCGATCAAGATCCAGGGCTCTTAGTTGCTTCCTCGCGTCATTGAGTTGCCTCCGCGTGTGTACCGCTCCCGCCCGGTGGCGAACCCCCTCCAGCTCCCTAATCTGGGCTTCCAGGTGCTCCCTTTGAACCCTCCTCTCTTTATTCAATCCTGCAGCAATAGCTAGGAACCTACCCCGTACAACCTCCTATAGTGCATCCCACACCAAGGGGACGGCGACGAACCATTGTCATTGATTGCTAAGTAAGCTTGTATCGCGGACCGTATCTCGATGACATTAGAGTTGTATGTGAGGAGTTTATGGTTCAATCTCCATACCCCCCGATAGGGAGATCCCCCGGGGAGAAGCAGCACAAGGGAGATCGGGGAGTGATCCGGAAGCGCCGCCGTCCCAATCGCCACGTCCTCTATAGCCCTCGTAACTCTTGGGGAAGTCCAAAACAGGTCTATACGCGCATATGATTGGTGCACAGCGGAAAAGAAGGAGTATTCCCAAGCCGTGGGGTGTCGGTGTCCCCAAGCATCCGTCAGTCCCACCTCCCCCAGTCTATGTAGCATGGAGTCCGAGAGAGACCCGGAGTGACCCACTCGTTGAGTTGATCTGTCCATCTGGGAGTCTGGAGCTAAATTGAAGTCACCCCCAACCACCAGATCCTCATCCGGAGATTCAAGGATAGTATTCAGCGAGTCCCGAAAAATGTTTCCTGCTGGTCGTAAGGGCCAAAAACAGAGACTATTGTGTATGTATGGGTACCCAGTGAGACTCTCAATGCTAGCATCCTGCCCGGTGTTTCTGCCTGGATGCCCAATACGGTCCCCTGGAACTGAGTAGCCAGAAGGATGGCCACCCCTGCCTTTTTCCCGGCCCCAAATGAGAAGTACTGTCTATCAAACCATTTCGATCTGAGCTGCTTCCAATCAGTGCGTAAGAGATGAGTTTCTTGTAAGAGGCAGATATCACACTTAGCATCTCTCAGCATTGCCAGGAGCGCCCGTCTCTTCACAGGTGAGTTGAGCCCCCTGACATTAAAACTCATGATTAGGACTCTAAGGACCGACATGGAAGGAAATGTGGGCATAAGCCGTGGCAAGACTCAGATGGGTAACAATGGGCCTGGAGATGTGCCTCCCTCTATCTCCCCCCCCCCGGCTGGGGCCAACCGGCAGACCAACCACCACAACCAGGTTCCATCCCCTCCCCCCACCCTGTGTCATCCCCCGGGGTAAACGCTGTGTACATTGTGTTCGCAAACCGCTTATGGGCTCAACGACATGCATTAATGGGCTTTGGCACTTGCTGAATAGGGCCTGGCAAAAGGACTTAGGATGCAGAAGCGCTCCCCCCATCCCACACACGCCCATCGAAACAATAATTCGGGACCCCCCAGGTCTTTTGGTGACCTGTGTAACCCATCCGATCGGGACATGCTCCTACCTATGCAAGTGGAGACCTCTGATGTCAAGATGATAGAAGAGTAGAGAGAATGAAAAGGAGACAGAACAAAAAAACCAAAGTAAACCGATGATCCATCGTCCGTGGATTGCACCATCGTGCATGGTTCCATATGTCCAGAAGTTGGTCATTGCCTCCAAAGGGTTGGGCTCTCCCCGTCAGGGCCGAAGTCGTTCGCCCAAAGGCTGATCAGCCAATATTCTCGGTCCAAGTGCCTTGGAGAAATGTAACAAATGGGTTCACTCGTTCGGGAGGCCGCCAGCCCCCTTGCAGTTCTGTAGCTGCCGCAGCAGATCTTCCCTTTTCTTTCTGTTGTTCCTGTTCAGAGGGCTTTGTGCTTTTCTCCCTTCTAGGACCCTGTCTTTGGTTCGGTTTAGGTGGCAACTTTGATGCAGGGCCTTCCTCCAGCGAGTCCGAGCCTCCCCCATCTTCAAAGTCGATCCAGAGGGCTTCCTGTGTTTCTTTGAGGGATCGCACCACTCGTAGCTCTTTGTTCCAGGCGAAAGACAGTTGAAACGGGTGCCCCCATCTATAGCAGACCCCCTGGTCTCGTAGATAAGACGTGGCCGGCTTCAGGGTTTTGTGGCATTGGAGAGTGAGAGGTGAAAGGTTCTGAAAGATTCCCACCTGGAGACCCTCAAACGCAATGGTCAGCTTGTCGCGGGTGGCATTCATAATGATCTCCTTCTGCCTGTATGAGTGGAGACAGGTGAGTATGTCTTGCTGTTGTCCCGGTACAGAGGCAGGCCATCCGGCACGATGGGTGCGGTCCAAGATAATCTCCTTATCACCCAGAGCTGGAGTCGCATGCCTGAAGAAGCAAATCACCCAGTTTTCCAGCTTGCCACCGTCCGCTTAAAGTGGCACGCCTTTGATGCATATATTAGAACGCCTAGAGAGGTTTTCGGCGTCCTCCAACTTGAGGTAGAGCTCCTCATTAAATTCTCGCAGGTGTATCAACTCTCGGGTTTGTTCAGTGATTTCTTCCTCTCTGGGTCCCCATTTCTTTCCAAGCAGTCCACCCGATCCCCGATTTCCTGGACCTCCGTCCTCAGCTGCTTGATATCAGAGGCTACATCTTGCCTTAAGCCAGCGAAGTCCTCCTGGAGCCTGCTAAACAGTTTTTCCAAAAATCCCCAAGTGATCGGGTCATCTGTGTGCTCTCCGGCGGGTTCCATATCTTTCTCGTGGAGTTGGCCCCCCTGCTGTTCGGATCCGAGTCCCCCCGTTTTCTTAGTGCCCGGTTTCTGGAGGAGCTCTTTAATCGTGGCATCCTTCTTCGTTCGTTGCGTAGACATGTCTGCGAGACACCTCCAAGTGGGCCAGGAGACTGCGCCTTCTATGGGTCACAAGTCATATCTCTCTTTACTCTGGTCCGTCCTTGGATCAATGACCTCCGTTTTCCGGCCCTTCTGCCTGTTAAATCCGCTCCTTAAGGGCGTGAGGTGAGGGGCACATTCTATGCTCCCACCCACTGAAAGCTCCTATGCTCTTCCTCGGCAGCGGCAACCACCATACCAGCCAGGTGGGCCACGTTATCCAACCAAATAACAGACAAAATGGCCGCTCGGCCTAGGACGTATGCTGAGTTTCAGAGGCCTTCCCCAGAGCTGATCTCTCTCCCTAGCACTCCAGTGCCTCCGCTATGTGTCCCAAGGCCTAGTCAAGCTTGGTTCCCAGTCTGTGTAGGTCACTGGATGAGGGATGGGGCCGAAGCACAGTCTCAGTAATCCAGAGCGGGCCACCGCTTATATGCACCCTGCCCAACCCCCAGTACCTGCCAGGGGTCTCCCTGCAAATGTCGGGCCTTCCTCCTGGAACTGCTGCAAAGGGGTGATGAAGGCCTCAGATTCCTTATGTGGCTATGTGGAGGCCTCCAGACCCGGTAAACAACACTCTCCCAGAGGGGGCTCAGGGGGCCGCCCGATGTCAGCTACTCCAGGGGCGCCCGCTGCGTGAGGGTTGCACGTCGTCAGCGGCCCCCGCAGCTTCACCAGACTCCGATACAGCCGTCACTGCTTCTCGCGGCTTCCGATGGCTACTTCCCAGCACACGAGTAGTGCGTAGGCCTCTCACCAGCTGAGCGGCCGAATTGCTAGGCCAGAACAGGAATCTCCACCTCTGCAGTCGCGGGGTCCGTCTAGTCCGCTGTCCAGCCGTGTGCTCCCCTCAGATTTCCCAGGTACATTCTTGCGGTAGCACCGCAGGCACTCCGCTAGGGCTGTTGCCTACTCTCACCGCGAGCGCTTCGACCCACCTCCGCGACGTCAGTCGGGTGCGGCAACTGCGTTGTCGTCTGGACCCTGGAGCCCGCTCTCGCCTGAAGCCTCTCCTGCGCAGGTTGCAGCGCCGCAGGGAAGAGACCCAGTCCCACACCATCCGCCAGGGACAGGGACCTCAGGGCTACAATTTCGCCGCACTCAGGGTCTCAAATACGCAGTATAGACGCCTTTATCGGCCCTGGCGAGCGGGAGCACCTAAGAAACGATGCTACCCCACCGCCATCTTGGCCATGCCCCCCAATGTAAATGGTTATAAGAGTAAGTAAATGAGTATGTGAGAGGATTTGAAAGTCTCTTTATGGGCATGTGAGAGGGTGTGACTCTCTGTATGGGTATGTAATTGAGTGTCAGACTGTATAGGTATGTGGATAGGAATAAAGGCAGTCTGAATGGGTATGTGAGAGGTGTGACAGTGCATGTATGGGTATGTGAGGGTGTGTGAGAGTCTATGTATGGGTATATGAGAGGTTGTCAGAGTCTCTGTATCAGTATAGATGACAGTATCTGTCTAAGCATGTGAACAGCCGCGGTCTGTGCAGGTAAGAGCAGTGGGGCGATGGGGCCGGGTGGGGGGGATTTCAACAGACGACGAGGGAAAATTAATTATTTATTTAATTTTCCCTCGTCGTCGTATGTCAAAATCCCCCCCACCCGGCCCCACCGCTCTTACCTGCATGGGCCGTGGCTGCATTTGAATAAGAATAAAGGAGGTCTGAATTAGAATGAGAAAGGATGCATACTTCTGACTATCTATATATTTAACTAAACCTTGCTCCCTTACCAAAAGCATCAGTGTGAACCAGCTCATCTTAATCTGCATTTCATATATTATTGCATAACTGTATACATAATAAAATACCTTTATATCTCCCTGCATACATTAGCATTTCACTCCTTGTATCACTCCCTACATTGGTGTATACCTTTGTTTTGTTTTTCTTCACCAGTTTTTATTTATAGTTCCTGATTAATACACTGTCCTTTATTTTCATCTTCTACTCACTCTGAACATTTCCTTTTACTATCGTCAAACATCCTGCTCACTTTCATCCATCTTACTCACACTCAGTCCTTCTGTATCAACTTTTTTTATGAAACAGCTTAATACATATACCTGTTAAATGTGATTGTTGGTGAGTATTTTTCTTTCTCAATATCAAACTCAGGTTATCAAACTTGTCTCAAGAAAGCACAGAAAGACTGTGCAGAAGAATGGTAGATCACTGTCATACAAAGCAACCAGTAATGGCACCCTATTCAACTTTGCTTTCAAGGTTACAGAGACTGCAAACAAATAGAAACACTGAATTCATTTAATTTCATCTCCTTACTAATCATACAGCTCTTCTGAATGGTCACATTTCTTAACCCTTTGTTTAACTCCTCTAAAGAGAGCCCAATTCGGTAGCGTAGTTTGGGTGGGATCTGCGGATTTACAACGGGATCTGGGGGTGTCAGCATGGCCCCCGTGTACCCTTGCAGAGAATCCGCGGATCCGCTCAGTAAACCGAGGTCTTTTTTAAAAAACTATTCCTAAACACTACCACTTACACACCACTCCATACAAATCCCTAAATTTAGACCCAAACAAATCTTATTCACTATTTCTCTTATAAACATGTCTCCTCACATTAACATTCTAGCCTTTTCTTCTTCCCTTTCCCCCATACTCCTGTAGCTCTGTTTCCATGGTAACCAACAATGTAACATTCTCTGTTACCAGTAGGTCAGAAGTTCACAAACTCTCTCTACAGCAGCATGCAAACTTCCAAGGCAAATTTGGCAGGTGTGGTTGAGTGTATATAATTACAAACATCTTCCTCATAACCAATCACACATGTTGTTATTTTAAATTTATTGCACAAGCTAGTTTTAAACACTACCTTACTTACACCATTCAATGAACTGTGATGTATTAAAAACTTTACTTGCTAGAGTTATTTTTAACTGGCATCATTTTGAAAACTGCCTCATTCAGCTGCTGACTTCTCCTGTGTGCTACTTCTCCATCCTTCAAAATGGTTAGAGTGTGGATTGTGGGTCACAGTTTTGTGTTCTGGGCGAGAGAGTTTGGTGGTCGCAATGACTTGGGCACACTGACTGGAGTAGGACTAGAAATCCTAATGAAGAATACCTTTTAATTCAACTTTTCCCTCACACTGCGTTGGTGTTTTCTATCATTTGCCAGAGGCAAAAATAGACCTGGTCTTCAGAATTTTGTTCACAGATAGAGAAAGCCATGAAACATGTTAGTAAAACTGGTGCAGCATTCCTCAAAGACCATTACATGGGCTACGTCAACAATAATAACCTGTGCTTCAACATGCATGGAATATACAGAAGAGATGGTGTTCACTTCAAGATGAAGGCAACAGAGGGGGATATTCTCAAGAACGTGCGGTAATCATCGCCAAAATAGGTTAATCGCAATTTTTCATATCGCCGTCTACTGCGGGAAAATAGCTCTGTGTTAACGTCGTATTCTCAACACGGCGGTAACATGCAATAGTTTCCCGATAACGCGTCAAATGTTCGTGATAAAATTACCGGTACGGCGATAAAAATCTAAACCCTATCATGAAAAAAGTTGCGATGGGCCCAACTGCGATAAAAAATTCAGCGATAAGCAGCGCCAAGCCTGCAAGACCCACAAGTCAGGTGGGAAAAACCACTATAAAAGCGGCAACAAAAAACACAAACAACTGCGAAGCACCTTGGAGGTAGCCGGAGCAAGTACAGAGGACAACCAGAACCCCACAAGCCCCACGGAGGACCAGCCTGGGACCTCGGGGTCAGGGAAGGGCAAGGAGAAGAAGAAGAGGAACCCGCGTTTCAGTACGCAGGAAAACTAAATCCTCATTACGGAGGTGACAGAACACCACCACCAACTGTTCATCACCTCCACTGTGTCATTGGCAACTAAAAATACAATATGGCAGTCCATCTTGGCCAAGGTGAATGCAGTCGGAGTGAAGAGAAGGCAAGTGGACGGCTGCAAGAAGCACTGGACTGATGTGAAGCGCAAAACCAAGCTGAAACTCGCAGCCAACCTGAAAGCCGCAATGCAGACTGGAGGTGGGAGTCCAGCGACACACCAGGAGCTGGATGAGATGGAGGAAATGGTGACCCGAGTCATCATTGGGGAGTCGGTGACAGGAGTTGGGGGACCGGACACTGCACAACATGACCTGAGCCAACAGCAACAGGGTGAGTAATGACCAGGGACTGGGGGACGGGGGAGATGGGCACAATGGCACACATGCACAATTAAGTATAGCACATCTGCAGACAAACCATGCCCAAGAGTCACAACTCCGACCAAGAGCCCAATTTACCCAAGTCTGCAACATCTCAGCACTGTATAAGCACAGAAGTGAAAGGCACACCGCCTGAAAGGGATAAGGGCCAGCCAAATCAGAGCTGAAGGGGCAACACACCCACAATGCAGCACACACACATAAGAATCAGAGCACCTCAACATTGACAACAATGTGGTACAAACTGCAACACTTTCACAACAGAACAGAGGACACAACTGCTGCTGCTTGTGTGTAGAAAATGGCCATTCGCATTTGGCATAGCAGGAAACTGTGAGATGATAATGTACAAGTACAACCTCACATCCCTGATGGTGTAGAAATGTCAACTGTCCCGCATCAAATAGGCATCTCCTCACAAACAGTCACAATGTACATTGTCATGCAGTCTGTTAGTAAACTTGTACAATGCGTGAACATACATGTGAACACAATGTCAATATGCATCTCCCCTTCACATTGCAGAGGGAGAATCAACACCTCCTGCAGAGCAGACCCAACAACTCAGCACTGATGAAGAGGACCTCCCCAACATCGACACCAACGCCCTCCAACAGCTCATGGACAGCTTCGGCACCCCACCGCCAGGAGCAGGGCAGCCCAGCTGAATCGAGGAGACCCCACCCCCTGCACAGACCACACAGCAGGAAGCACCCACCACCACTGCTGTCTCCCAGGACCCCCACGACCAACACATGGCATTCCAACGCCGTGTGTTAGGGTGCCAGGAGAAGATGGCTGATCAGCTGCGGGTGGGGTTCGACCTCATGGCAGCCAAACTAGATGCCATACGTGGGTGTCTAAGACCCATCAGGGACGACTTACAGTCCCTAACGGACACCCACTGTCCGCTCCATGTTCTCCAACAATCCATGGCTGACATCGCTGGAGTCATGACTCTGAGCCAAGAACAACTGTCTTGTCAGAGTGGCTCCAGCGATGTCAGCCGGGAGTTGGGACACATAAGGAGAATGATGGAGAGCTTGGAGCGGATGCAGGCAGAAAGAATGTTTGCCATGGCTGCACACCAGCAAGATGTAGCTGTGATCTTCCATGCCCTGCAGATCCTCGTCATGGCATTGCCGCCACAAAGCCTGGCGCGGATGAATGCTGCTGCTACTACTCCATCCACAACTCCGCCCCCTGAAGTGTCAGTGCCACACAATGCGGCAGACATTCCACCTTCGGCCCCTGATGTGTCAGTGCCACACAGTGATGCAGACTAAACACCACCACCCACATGTGAGGCACCTGACGCATCAGAGGACGAAGATGATGATGAATCTGGCTTTGTGGTAAGAATGAAGTGGTAGCATTAATCTCCGCCATATGGCCTGTTTCAGCTTGGTTCTGCCCTCTGCATCATGCCCTGGAATAACACCTTCCACTGTCCCCCGATACACTCAGCGACACTCACCTTGGACGTCCACATGGGCTGCCATGTTTTGTTTGGTTACCAATGACACAGCAATAACACTGCGAACTGAAGTCTTCCTCTTCCGATGAACTTGTCAATCCCTAAAGGACTCTGGCTGGCCCTCCACGGGGCAACAATGTAAAGTGGGGTTTGCATGGCCCTGTACTGGTCCAGCTTCAACACTCCACTGAATGCGAATAAAACATTCTAATTCACACAGATGTGTCATGGCTATGATCAATCAAGTATGAAAGTATGGATGAATGTAGGGACAGTGATTCCACAAAAAGGTACTCCCTGGGTAATGCTATCAATGCGCATGTATGGCCGTGACCCAGATAGGCAGTGAGACACACATTGTCATTCAAATCAACACTCATCACAGTTGAATACAAGTGAAGGTGCGTAGACTTTATTAGCATATGCGTGTCAGTATGGCAAGATGAGTGCCACAACATGCATACCAATGCAGCAGTATGTCAGAATAAGGAACGTTGCCAAGCGCCACTGTCCACTCCGGGGGAGTGCCTCACCTTTCACAGGTGTGTGTTAACAAGCGTTGTTTTCCGCTCATGTATTCGGAGTCCAGGCGAATACAGCCATGTCCACTGTTGTCGTGGGATATGTGACCAGGGGCCATATGTATGAAAATCGGAATTTGCGATTCTCAAAATGCGATATTTTGGGAATCGCATTGTGAGAATCGCAAAATACGATGTATGAAGAATATCGCAATTATTTAGCGATTCGCCTAAATTCGCAGAATAATTCTGCGAATCCCAATTTGCAATTCCTTATTTGCGAAATTCGCTAATAAGGAATCGCAAAATGGGGAATCTGCCATTCAGGTACAGCTTGATGACATTATCAACCAGGAAGTGTGACTGCACAGCTGCACCTGATTGCCAGAAGCACAGTCAGAGGCTGAGGGGAGAGTGGAAGAGCACTGCACTGACATCCAGGGAGGCAAAATGAATCCCCAGGAGAAGGAGAAGGAGAAGGAGAAGGAGAAGGAGAAGGAGGAGGCAGGAGGAAGAGAAAACCTAAATTCAGTGACAGGGAGAAGGAAGTCCTGATAGAGGAGATGGTAGGCAGCCATGAGCTCCTCTTTGGGAAAAAAGCCCTGAACGTGCCAGAGGCAAGGAAGAGGAAAATCTGGGATGCCATACAGGAAAAGGTGAATGCCATAGGTGTAACCCACCGCACTGTGGAGGACCTGCGCAAGCGCTGGTACGATATGCGGCTGAGATCAAAAGAAAAGCTGGCAACCAGGTTGGCTGAGGCGAAGAAGACCGGGGGCGGCACATCCAGTGCTACAGAGTCCATGTCCCAGGAGGAGTTGGTGGAGTCCACCTTGCTATCGGAGAGTGTCAGTGGAGTGGCTGACCTGGACAGCTCCGACCCACCCACCACCAGTCAAGGTAAGATGCATGCCATCTGTCCCCTTCCACTCCACCATAGCACCCACACAGTTATGAGCCCCCAGGAACCAAACAGTTTTGCAACTCCAGTACATGTTGTTGTGTACACCCTGAAATGCATCATGGAAGATGTAGTCACATGCACCAAACAGTGTAGTATTGAGACACATCAAGGTAGTAACAGTGACAGTGAGTCAGGGAATGCAAAATACAGGCAGACAGGATGTAGGTAATGCAAAAAAAAGTAGATTTAACCTCTTACAGAATGAGATTGAGTACACTACAAATATTGTCTGTGCTTCTGTCTTCACAGCACCACTGGCAAGGCAGGAGGGCAGGGCATGAGGAGGCAGACGTCACCGATGAGCAGGCAGGGGAGGAGGAGCAGGAGGCACAGACCCCTGAAATCCCTGTAGCATGCAGAAAACGCAACATCGTGCCACCACTACCACAGATGGAGGCAGACCTACAGGGAAGCGGAGACGAATCCCAGGCAGGCCAGGCCCAGCTTACAGTCCCACACAGGCAACAGTCCCCTGACCACCAGAGGGAAGGAGGAGGAAACAGACGCAGGGCAAGGCAGTCCACCGGTGCTGGTGATGAGGAGCAGCAGTCCGTGTTCTCCGGCCTTGAGGGCACTATGGTGAAGGTGCAGCGGCTGCAAGTAAAATCAATGCGGTCAATGCAGTGTCAGTTCCAAACCCTAAACCATCACATGAGCAACATGAGGGGTGAGATGAGGGAAATGACTGGTGCCATACGTGAACTGTGTGCCGTGCAGAGGAGATCCAACGCCCGCATAGACACATACAGCAAGGCGGTCAACCGCCTGTGCACTGTTACGTCCCTGCTGTCACGTAGGTGTGTCAGTATGCAGGTAGAAATCGCACATAACAGCCAGGATATGGCCAAGGTCTTGGTGCAGGTGACACATGCTGTGGAACTGATGCAGGCGGCTGGCTCAGATGGGACAGGACCCCTGCCCACAGGGGACAGTGAAGACCAATCAAGCCGCAGCAGCATTACACCACCAGTACCTGAGGTCAGACGGCGGAGCGTGAGGCAGGGGAGAACCCAGGATGACCCGGGGGAGAACAGTGGGCACCCAGAGCGAGGTGCAAGCAGCCGTGCACGCGGAAGATAAGGTGGCATCAGGGAAGCATGGCAATGGGTGACTTAACACATTGCTGGGGACTGAAGTGTCTAGGACATCTTTGCATTGTGAATTTAACAGTTGCAAATATCATTCACACACATTAGGTGTGCATCAGGCTGTGTGCCAGAAATGTTCCAGCACCAAATGGAATAAAAACACAGTTGTGCACCAATACATAGCATTCTGTCATTATTACTCACCTAGAAATAGTTGTGCGTGATCTCCTGAAGCCTCTGCCGTCCGGCAGCCGCCCCAACACCACCTGCTAGTCCTGCACGAGGAGCTGGTCCCTCCTCATCGGATGACTCTGATTCGCTGAGCTCCACTGGGGTGCCCTTCCTGGTTGCTATGTTGTGCAGCATGGCACATGCAACCACTATCTTGCAGCAGGTCTCCGGGCTGTATTGCAGGGCACCTCCGCTCTTGTGTAGGCACCTAAATTGGCTCTTTAGGATGCCAAAAGTCCTTTCAATCACACTACAGGTCGACCTGTGGGCGTTGTTGTAGCGGCGCTCCGCAGCAGTGGCTGGATTCAAGTAGGGTGTCATGATGAAATCCCTCACTGCATACGCGCTGTCCCCTGCAGGGTGCAAATTAAATGGGTTACACACTGTCATCCCACTCAAGGCCTCAACTGTATGTGTGAATGTTAGCCATGTATTTACCTAGCAAGTAGCCCTCACCAAACTCCCCAGCCAAGAGGCGACGGTGTAACCCACTGTGGCAGAAAATGAATGAATCATGGGTGCTTCCAGGATATTTCGCAACTATGTCCGTGATGACATGGGTGGCATTACAAACTACCTGGATATTCAGGGAATGATAACACTTTCTGTTCCTGTACACATATTCTGTCTGGGAGGGGGGGGACAGGGCGACATGGGTCCCATCAATGCAGCCAATTACATGGGGGAATTGGGCTATCTGATAGAACCCCTGCTTGGTTTGGTCAAGTGCCTGCTGCGTGTTAGGGAAATGGATGTGGTGTTGCATCCTCTGCATCATGGCATCCAGGAACCTGTGAAAGAGGCGCCACAGGCTACTCTGTGTCACCCCTCCTGCTGCTGCTATCACCCCCTGAAAGCTCCCAGACGCCAGCAGGTGCAGTGAGCACAGGACCTGCACATGGGTGGGGATGGTGCATGTCATGCGTGTGGGGTGCTCCAGCATGGGCTTTAGCTCCTCAATGAGATCCATGATGCTGTCTGGGTGCAGCCTGTACTTTTCATGGATCTGCTCCTCTGTTTGCTGGAACAAGGTGATGCGTGCACTGAAGATCCTCTCTTTGCGTCTCCTTCTCTGGCCAGCAACTCTGATCCTCAGCCTCCTAGCGATGATGTACAGCGCAGCCATTGTGAAAGCCCCTGTTGCATTTTGGGCCAGCTTATATGGGTTGCACCTGGTTACCACCTGCTCTGAGTTGGTGGTAATTGCGAGGTGCAAAATTGCGAAATTCGCAAAATCGCAAATAGCGAATTTTTGAAACATCTCATTGCGATATCGCTATCTGCGATTACGTTATTTACGAAATTCGCAAAACGCGTACAGCAATATGCGAATTCGCAAAGAAAATTCGCAGATTCGGGCTCGCACATTTGTGCGAATCGCTATTTTTGCGATTAGCAATTCTGCGATGCGATTCCGTTTCATACATCGCAAAACTCATTTTTGCGATCGCAAACACTGAAATTTAGCGATTCGCAGTGTTTGCGATTGCGAAAATGCTTGATACATATGGCCCCTGATCTCCAAGATGCAACAAGGTGTTGGGACATGTGCAATGGGTTCCAATCTGTTGTGGCTGCAGGTACATAGTTACTCGTCCATGAAAGCGATTGCAGCTTCGTAGGCTATCATTTCCAACATGAGGTCGTTGTCGACTTCATCAAACAGGACGGCGAGGCAATCCATTAGCAGGTCCGGACAGATGTGCTGTGTCCACCCCCTTTCACCAATTAGCACTACAGCCCAATAGGGGAGCGGTTCAATGTGGTCACTGCACACGAGGAGCTGTGCAATCTCCCAGGTCCAGCTGCCAGCATGTATGCCAAGTATCAAGGCATCCCATAAACGGGTATCACAGTGACACTCCTGGTCGTGGGCCAACAGGGGGCGCACACACATGTCAAAATCCAGTTCAGCTACCGTCCTGTTGGATAGGCAGACATCCATGGACCACTCGAATATGCACGATCGACAATGCAACACAGGCTGAACGCAGGTGACGTTGGCAAGGCAGAAGCTTAGCCGGTAACTGATCCGCAGCACTGCCAATGGCAGTGCCCCCAGTAAATGCAGCATACGTGCACGGTACAGTTCCACGTGACAGGGGTTGTGCATGTGTCCGGGATGTTCTGCCACTGCCATTGCGTTAGTGGCTCTGGTTGAAGCGGCACTGTTCTGACCTGCGCCAGTTCTGTGGATGAAATGCCACAGCTCGGATCAATGAGTTGTTTTAGTGTGCAACGGTTGTACGCCTGGGATGGTGTGGGAGTAAGTGTGAAGGCCAGTCCATGCAAGATAACGTCGAGCAAGGACTTCTGTGTGTGGGGTGTGTATACGTTGGTCGTCATTAGCTGCTATAGTATCTGTCAGGGGGTGCCGGGCACATGCAATTCCGAGGTCGGAGGTGCAGATGTGCTTCCGCCTGATAGTTCAGACAAAGGAGCTTTCATCCCTAATGTTAGTTTGTCATCTGCTTGCATTCAGGAAATGTGATGTGGCTTGTTGGGGGTGGGGTGGGATGTGTGCGACTTTGGGATTCATGTTTGACATGTCTTGCATGTGTCAAATGAGCGGCATCACTGTGTGTTACGTTGCCTCACAGCTGGACCTCCCTCCCCCGAGCCTATTTACTTGTGTGCGCTGTGCGGTTGCATCACTTGCACTCCTACGGCACACCATTGTCATGCCTGTCTGCGCATGTCCACAAGCCTGACAACGATACTGTGATGTTGGCCGTTGAAGGTGGGCGGCCATGTGAGTGTAGGCCTATGGTAAGGATAGGGCGGACACAGATGTAGAACTCGCGCTGCGATTAAGGCTAGGCATTTGGCTCATGCTGCGGCAATACAGATACACACAACACTTTGCCTGTATGAGCCAAGACCCCGAGCGGCCTTGCGCTCCTTCATTTCTCCGTTCGTGCGAGCCCGCCCTCCGGGTGCATGCTACATTGCAACATTGTCGATTGCGGGCCGGGTGGTGCTGACACTACAACAGAGACACACGCATTAGTTACTTCCTTGTCCAGGCCAGCACTGAACCACGCCCAGAGCCCCGGGCAAATTCTTCACACCCCTACACTGGACTGGCATACGCCGGCCTAGCCCACTCCGCTTACGCTTATAGGGGGGGGGACAAATCTACGTGTCCAAGGTCTTACCCACTGCCTGAGGTGACATGGTGCGTCCACTGTCCACAGCACAATGTAATGTGGTAGGGCCCGGGGCCATCATGCATACATAATGACCACACGGACACACTTAGATAGATAGTGGAACTGGCTACGGGCACGTGCGCCCAGCCCCTTTTTATTACCAGGGTCACATGTCCAGTGACGCCTGTGCTGGATGGGTGTGGGGTGAGTGTAAGCCAGCCCTCAGGGAGTGGTTGGTGCTGGCAACAACTAGAACAGTGATCATCATATCACACACACAGATTCAATCATAAAGGGTCCATGACTTGCAGTGCACTGAGGTAGGGGCACCAGATCTGACATCACACACACAAGATTCAATCATAAAGGGTCCATGACTTGTGGTGCACTGAGTTAGTGGCACCTGAAGAGCTGAGCAGGGTATCAAGCTGAAGATGGCATCCAAGACAGGTGTTAGCAACTTTGATAGGCTGGCTGTAAGACTCCTCTGACTCTGGCAGTTGTTGGTTGGAGGTGGTCCTGGCGGTGGTGGCGTGTGTGTAGCCAGCAATGATGGCGTGTCCTTGCAGGTCAGGATTGGATTTGATATGTGTGAGCCCTGCTGACCGCAGTGTAGGCCAGAGGCAGCGGTCAGCAAGGGCCCACAGCCACGTGGTGTTGACTTGAGCTGCACAGAGTTAGTGGCACCTGAAGAGCTCAGCGGGTGCGCAGCATGCAATGATGGCGTGTCCTTGCAAGTCAGGATTGGATTTGATATGTGTGAGCCCTGCTGACCGCAGTGTAGGCCGGAGGCAGCGGTCAGCAAGGGCCCACAGCCACGTGGCATTGACTTGAGCTGCACAGAGTTAGTGGCACCTGAAGCGCTCAGCGGGTGCACAGCCTGCGATGATGGCGTGTCCTTGCAGGTCAGTATTGGATTTGATATGTGTGAGCCCTGCTGACCACAGTGTAGGCCGGAGGCAGCGGTCAGCAAGGGCCCACAGCCACGTGGTGTTGACTTGAGCTGCACAGAGTTAGTGGCACCTGAAGCGCTCAGCAGGTGCGCAGCCTGCGATGATGGTGTGTCCTTGCAGGTCAGGATTGGATTTGATATGTGTGAGCCCTGCTGACCGCAGTGTAGGCCAGAGGCAGCGGTCAGCAAGGGCCCACAGCCACGTGGCATTGACTTGAGCTGCACAGAGTTAGTGGCACCTGAAGCGCTCAGCGGGTGCGCAGCCTGCGATGATGCGTCGTCCGGGCGGGCCGCACTGGAAGCAATGTTTGTTGGAGAGGTGGGAACCAAGTATGTGTGAAGGAGGCAAGTCACCCATGAATAAGAATGTACACAATGCAAATTGTGGCGGTGATGTGCTGGACAGACTTCAGTATGCAGAGCACAGACATGTCCATGTGGACATATACTGCTGGTGTTTGTAGTGTTGTGGACAGTGGATGCAACCATGTTACCTCAGGCAGTGGGGAAGACCTCGGTCATGTAGCTGTGTCGTCCTCTCCTGTAAGCGTAAGCGGAGTGGGCTTGTCCGGCGTACGCCAGTCCAGCGTAGGAGTGTGAATAAATAGGCCGGGGCTCTGGGCGTGGTTCACTTCCGGGATGGCCAACGCGTCTGGCAGGGCGGCGCCCCTCACCCTCACTTCCACTAGGTAATCGTACCCTTAAACAGATGACAGCACTCACGGGGGCGAGTTCCAAAATGTATTCACAGGAACTCGGGGTGAAGAGAAAGATAAATAGTGAAGGTAATATATCAGAAAAAACCATTAGTCTCCCAAATGGACAGCTAACTCTTCACTGCTATTTAGACCTCTTCTGTGCTGTGAGTCGTGATCTATGAAATGCTTTATGATACGTTACAATATGAAATGAATTGTTACTATACTGAGGACTGTCTCCAAGTCGTTGCAGTCAAAATTATTTACGCTTGAATTCCAGTGAAATATTAGAGTTGGTTTACAGCCCATCTAGGGCTATAAGGGGTACCGTGCATTTTCCATGATAAAGTTGGATTGGATGTTGCCCATACAGGGCTTGATTGTAATTGTTAATTTATTTTATTAACAAGTATGTAATTATTGTTGGCGACACTGAATTGTAGTATTCGATATTATGATTATAGGTATTGAATACGTATTCCGTTGTTGGTATTTAAAGATGGCAGAATCTTTGTGTTTGTTATATAACATCATGCACTGGTAGTCCTTTTACTGTTTTGATGAACTGGGATTGCGTAATATTTGTATATAAAGACAATGGCGACGCCGGCGTTTTGTGCAAACATTAATGAAGGCGGTTGCCGAAACGCGTCTGTGCTCCCCGAGTTCCTGTGAATAAATTTTGGAACTCGCCCCCGTGAGTGCTGTCATCTGTTTAAGGGTACGATTACCTAGCGGAAGTGAGAGAGATATATATATATATATATATATATATATATATATATATATATATATGGCACCATATGTGATCAAGGCCACATGCGATGGCCGAAACGCGTCATATCGACATGTCTGTTTAAATAAAAAATAAAAATCTTCAAAATCACCACTTAACTTTGCAGTCTGTGCCCTTTTTGGTTTATCAAGTGCATCTGGGACTGTTAAATTATATATTTGGTAGGTAGTTATAGTTAGGACATAGTTTACTTAGGAAGAGGTCATTTTCAGGTGCCTATAGCTTTGATGCCGCTTGATGAATCTCCATGAAAGTTTCCCCAAAAATGTGCCCGGTACTCCAGATGGAGTCTGGAAAGTTTCGGGGTGATCCATCAAGAAGGTCCGAGAAAAAAAGGGGTCCCAGAACATGTTTTCCCCATGTTAATTCCCATAGGACCTTTGAACAAGCCTAGAGCCCGAACCGCTGGAGAGAATTACATCAAACTTGTCAGGAAGCTAGATGTTGGTACACAGATCGCGCTTTCTGTGATGTAGTGTAAATCTGTTCAGCAGTTCTCAAGCTATTAACTGGAGAACAAATTTGTATATCTGGGGCCGCACATTACTTGCAAATTCACTTGCGGGTAATCCGTGGATTCACATGTAATGGCGACCTTCTGATTGGCTGGCTGCACCTTCACAGAAAAGTTGCAGCTGCCATTTTTTGATTGTCGGGGAAACTGGCCCAGGGTTGAAAATTTCTTTGCAAACTGAATGAAGGGGTCAGGTGAGAGGTTTCCTGACCCCTTGTACATATTATAAGAGAGGGGTGAGCATGTGTCCTGGAGTTATAAATCTGGAAAAAAACTTTTTGGGTCACTCGAGAAATCCGCAGATCCCTCACGAGGTCCAGCGAGGCCCACCGTGCAACTCCACGGGGGATACGCGGAGTTAGTGTGAGTGGGGGAAAAAACTATATACACTAATTTTTACACTTAGCCTTACTCTCACACCCATTCAGATACCCATACAGATACTGTCACATCCAGCTACATACCCATACAGAAACTTTCACACTCACTCTTATACCCATGCAGACACTATCACAGCCATTCACATAGCTATAGATACACTGTGACACCTATTTACGTACCCATAGAGTCTCTGTGACACCCATTCACAAACCTATACTGTCACTGTTACATCTATTCAGAAATCCATACAATGTCGCACCCTTTCACATAATCATAGAGACACTGTGACACCCATTTACATACCCATAGTGTCTCTGTGACACCCATTCACAAACCTATACAGCCACTGTTACACCTATTCAGAAACTCATACAGACACTGTCATACCCATTCACAAACCCATGGAGACACTGTCACACCCATTCACATACCATGGACACTCTGTCACACCCATTCACAAACCCATAGAGACACTGTAACACCCATTCAGATATCAATAAAGATACCGTCACACCTATTTACAGTGTTACACCCATTCACAAACCTATACAGACACTGTCTCACCCATTTAGAAACCTATACAGACACTGTCACACCCATTGACATACCGAAACAGACACTCACATCGATTCACATACTGATAGACACACTGTCACACCCATTCACAAACCCATACAGACACTGTGACATCCATTTACAAACCTATACAGACACTGTCACACCCATTCACAAACCCATACAGACACTGTGACACGCATTCACAAAGCCATACATACACTGTGACACTCATTCACATACCTAAACAGTTACTGTCACACCCATTTACAAATGCTTACAGATATTGTCACAGCCATTCAAAACCACATACAGACTTTGTCACACCCATTTACATACTGATAGAGATACTCTAACACACATTTACATACCTATACAGACATTGTCACAGTCATTTATATATCATAAAGACACTGTTACACCCATTGACAAACCCACTTATGCACCTAAAATGATACCCATTTAGACTCTGTTGTTCCTACTGTGATTTGCATTCAGAAACCTTTACTAGAAATATTAAATGTGCACTTTTTCATTGAATGTGTGCTCTTGGTTTGGAAATTCACAAGGGATCCATGGAGTTCACAAATGTATTGAAAAAGAGGATTTACAGTTAGAAATAACAACTGTTAGAGACATGGGGTGGCTCTTAGAAGAGCCGTTGTGTTCATTGTGTGTATATGATGACTACATATATGAGCGAATGCAGAGTTTCAAGTTGTTCAGAAACACTCTGGGGCATATTCTCAAGGACTTATCGCCAATTTATCAGCACTTTAGCGCCGCAAAAGTGGCGATAGATTTATCGCCCAATTCCCAAGCTGGTGCAAACTGCCGATATCACCAATTTTCCAGCGATAGCTTCCGCAAAAAACATCACCACGGATGAGAGCGACAACTAATGCTAATGATATGCAGAGTAGGCGTTCCCGTGCAAAAACACACGAAAACACCACTTCGCGATATTCTCAACGACCAGCCAGATCTGCGATGCGATCCAAAAACAGGCGATAAGGCGCGTTAGCAGCAGGAATTTAACACTTGCCTTTTACTGGTGTTAAGCAGGACGACAACCTTCAGTATGAAAGGGAGCCCAGCCCAGAGCCACATCTGAAGACCAACACATGTCATGGAGCTACTGATCATGCAGCTCGGAGACCCAAGAGGTCCACAACACCCACCGCCACCACCCCCAGGCCCCTCCCCACCCCCCCCCCCGGACTACCACCAAGGCAGCGCAGAACAAGACAGCTGGCCTTCCGAAAACGGCATGGCCCCTCAGCCACACAATTGCAGAATGTGGGGAGAGGTGGGAACCAAGTATGTGTGAAGGAGGCAAGTCACCCATGAATAAAAATGTACACAATGCCAATTGTGGCGGTGATGTGCTGGACAGACTTCAGTATGCAGAGCACAGACATGTCCATGTGGACATATACTGCTGGTGTTTGTAGTGTTGTGGACAGTGGATGCAACCATGTTACCTCAGGCAGTGGGGAAGACCTCGGTCATGTAGCTGTGTCGTCCTCTCCTGTAAGCGTAAGCGGAGTGGGCTTGTCCGGCGTACGCCAGTCCAGCGTAGGAGTGTGAATAAATAGGCCGGGGCTCTGGGCGTGGTTCACTTCCGGGATGGCCAATGCTAAATACCAACAACGGAATACGTATTCAATACCTGTAATCATAATATCGAATACTACAATTCAGTGTCGCCAACAATAATTACATACTTGTTAATAAAATAAATTAACAATTACAATCAAGCCCTGTATGGGCTGGTCGTTGAGAATATCGCGAAGTGGTGTTTTCGTGTGTTTTTGCACGGGAACGCCTACTCTGCATATCATTAGCATTAGTTGTCGCTCTCATCCGTGGCTTGATTGTAATTGTTAATTTATTTTATTAACAAGTATGTAATTATTGTTGGCTACACTGAATTGTAGTATTCGATATTATGATTACAAGTATTGAATATATATATATATATATATATATATATATATATATATATATATCGCTCTCACTTCCGCTAGGTAATCGTACCCATAAACAGATGACAGCACTCACAAGGGCGAGTTCCAAAATTTATTCACAGGAACTCGGGGCGCACAGACGCGTTTCGGCAACCGCCTTCATCAATGTTTGCACAAAACGCCGGCGTCGCCATTGTCTTTATATACAAATATTACGCAATCCCAGTTCATCAAAACAGTAAAAGGACTACTAGTGCATGATGTTATATAACAAACACAAAGATTCCGCCATCTTTAAATACCAACAACGGAATACGTATTCAATACCTGTAATCATAATATCGAATACTACAATTCAGTGTCGCCAACAATAATTACATACTTGTTAATAAAATAAATTAACAATTACAATCAAGCCCTGTATGGGCAACATCCAATCCAACTTTATAATGGAAAATGCACGGTACCCCTTATAGCCCTAGATGGGCTGTAAACCAACTCTAATATTTCACTGGAATTCAAGCGTAAATAATTTTGACTGCAACGACTTGGAGACAGTCCTCAGTATAGTAACAATTCATTTCATATTGTAACGTATCATAAAGCATTTCATAGATCACGACTCACAACACAGAAGAGGTCTAAATAGCAGTGAAGAGTTAGCTGTCCATTTGGGAGACTAATGGTTTTTTCTGATATATTATCTTCACTATTTATCTTTCTCTTCGCCCCGAGTTCCTGTGAATAAATTTTGGAACTCGCCCCCGTGAGTGCTGTCATCTGTTTAAGGGTACGATTATTTAGCGGAAGTGAAAGAGATATTCGAAGGCAGGAGTACCCCCACCCTGACAGGCACCGTTCGCGAGTGCATCAGGCTGGTGCACAGGGAGCAGATATATATATATATATATATATATATATATATATATATATATATATATATATATATATATATATATATATATATATATTGCCACCAATTAGTCCTTGGTAGTGCGCTCTCTTCCACAGGGGGTGCTGGTGTCGAGGGTGGACTGACCCTCGTGTATGAATTTCAAGCCAAAAACTCCCGTAAGGATTCACCGCACACCAGGAGATTTGTATTTCAATCTTCGAACACTTTATTTGCAAACATATATATATATATATATGTAGATAGATAGATAGATAGATAGATAGATAGATAGATAGATAGGTTTAGGGGTGGGTTAGAGTATTGGGTGGTAAGGGTGTTTTTAGGGTTTAGGGGTGGGTAAAGGTGTTGGGTGGTAAGGGAATTTTTGGGGTTTAGGGTGGGTAGGGGTATGGGGTGAAAACTGTGTTTTTAAGGTTTGAGGTGGGTAAGGCTATTAGGTGGTAAGGATATTTTTATAGTTTACGGTGGGTAGGGGTATTGAGTGGTAAGGGTTTTGTTTAGGGGTAGGTAGGGGTATTGTGGGGTAGAGGTATTTTTAGGGTTTAGTGTGGGTAGGGGTATTGAGTTGTAAGGGTGTTTTTAGGGTTTAGGGGTGGCTAAGGGGTTTGAGTAGTAAGGGAATTTCTAGGGTTTAGGGTGGGAAGGGATATTAGGTGGTAAGGGTTCTTTAGGGTTTAGGGGTTCATAGGGGTATTGGGTAGTAAGGGTATATTTAGGGTTTAGGAGTGGTTGACGTGCCTCTCTCCTGGGGCTTTAATATTGCCCGGGGACCAACACCTCCCTGGAGCTTATTGCACTGTAAATGCGGGGCCTCTCGGACCCCCCCAGGACCCAGGGACCACCACCTCTCTGGGGCCACATGCCAAATATAAATGGGGGGACTCTTGGACTTCCCCATGCCTGGGGGGGCCCTTAAACTATGCAGGGGGGGCGATCGGACCCACACAGCCCCGGGGGCCACACCTCCCCAGGGCTTTAATTTTAAAGAATGCGGGGGCACGCGGACTCCCCCACAGTCCCGGAGACCACCAAATCCCCGGGGCAAAATGAAAGCAAGGAGGGTGACCACATGAACCCCCCCCTCCTGGAGCCATAGATGGCCCTGGGGAACACCACCCCCCAGGCCCAGGGCCGGAACCTGCTATGTCTTGGGATGCCCACCCCCGGGATATAGCTGTTTGCTATGGCTTGGCTGGAGCTTCACTGCTCCCACCAAGCCATAGCAAACGCTGCTCCTCTTTCAGCAAGCGAGAGCATTAAAAATGCTCTTGGTTGCTGAAAGCGGAGCAGAATTGCTTCTGGACAGAGGAAGCTTCATGTTCAGTGGGGAGCCAGCAGGGACCGCGGGGGCTTGAAGCTCCCCCTATGGTCCCAGTGGTGTGTGGATGCCCTGGAGGCACCCACTTTAAATGGCCATGCCCGGGTGATGCGGTCTCTGGTGCCCAATTCGGCCCAGGGAGGGGGGTCATGCAGGCCCCCCCCCATCTGTAAATGACCGGGCCCCGGGGGATGGGGTCCCTGGGGCCAAAATCGGCTCAGGGAGGGGGGTCCGCACGGCACCCCTCCTCTAGTATTAAGTGCTTTTTAAAAAAAAAAAAAAGACCGGGGGATGGTGTCCCCGGGACTGAAAGCGGCCCGGGGAGGAGAGCCTTGTCACTCCCAGCCCCTGTTTTAGAATAAATAAAAAAAATAATAATTGGCCAGACCCTGGAGTATGGAGTCCATGGTGCAGAAATCAGTCCAGGAGGGGGGCCACTCGGCCCCCTCCTTAAATTGTTTAAAGAAAACAAAAAAAAGGCCGGTCCCCAGGGGATGGGGTCAACAAAGGCACAAGCTAGACTCCCTGCACCCCACAGCCTAGATGAGTATCGTGTGTACATCTGTTGTAGAATTTTTCAAAATATGCAAAATGTGCAAATGTCCTGCACAGTTTGTTTTGAAATATTATGGTTTTAATGATACATGAGGTCACGACTGATGAACTGACAAGAGTGCTTCTGAAACAAAGGGGGATATTCTCAAGAACGCGTGATAATTATCGCAAAATTAGCTTAACGTAACTTTGCACGTCGCAGTCTATTGCGGGAAAATAACGCCGTGTTAACGTTGTATTCTCAACCCGGCGGCACCATGCAATAGTCTCACGACAACGCGTCAAATGAAAGCGTTAAAATTAACACGACGCCGAAAAAACGCAAAACACGAACGCGAAAAAAGTTGCGATGTGGCCAAACGCGATAAAAAAATCTGCGATAACCAGCAACAGGCCTGCAATTCCCATGCGTCATGCATGAAAATGCACCATAAGAGCAGGAAAAAAAAAAAAAAAAGAAAAAGAAACTGCTTAGCACCATGGATGCACCCGGACCGAGTGCAGAGGACAACACGAACTTCACAAGCCCCACAGACGACCAGAAAGAAACCTCGGGGTTGGGGAAGGGCAAGGAGAAGAGGAAGAGGAAGACGCGGTTCAGTCCACAGGAAATCAGGATCATCGTCACAGAGGTGATAGAACACTGCCAACAACTGTTCGTCACCTCCACTGTGTCATTGGCAACACAAACGGAAATATGGCAGTCGATCGTGAACAACGTGAATGCAGTTGGAGTGTTGAGGAGGTCAATGGAGGAGGTCAAGAGGCGCTGGCATGATGTGAATAGCCAAACCAAGCAGAAACTCGCTGCCAACCGGAAGGCAGCAACGGCGACTGGAGGTGGGAGTCCTGCGCCACAGGAGGAGCTGGATGAGATGGAGGAAATGGTGGCCACAGTCATAAGTGTGGAGACGGTGCAAGGAGTTGGGGGTCCGGACACAGCCTGACATGACCTGACCCAACAGCAACAGGGTGAGCAATGATCAGGGACTGGGGAGACGGGTGGAGATGGGCACAATGGCACAGATGCACAATTATGTGTAGCACACTGCACACCCACAATGATTGTGGAACATGTCCCTGATACCCTTGGCACACTGCAGCACACATAGAAACACCAAGTAGGCCCCCGTCCACTATGTGCACAAAGGGGCCCCCCTCCCTATCACCAATATCACAACCTCCCCATGCACATGTGCTGAATCCAGCAAAGCAGCGGCTCTGTGAGCCACACTGACAATGCAAGAGACACTGCATGACCAATAGCATGGCTGCAGTCAAAATACATGACATGGTGCACGACACGACACTGAGGTGGCCCAGAGTGGACCACATCCTCAAAGGAGCAGGTCACACTCTGACACATCCACGTGCACATACAACCCCTGACGTCAACAACACATCTGCAGACAAATAATGCACAAGAGTACAAAAACCGTCCAAGAGCACAAATGACCCAAGTCGCCAACATCTCAGCCCCTCAAAAGCACACATGTCAAAGGCACACCGCCCCAAAGGGATAAGGGGCCGCTAAATCAGAGCTGCAGGGGCGACTCTCCCACAATGCAGCACACACAAAGCAATCACAGCACATCAACATTGACGACAATGTGGTACAGAGTGCAACACTTACACTACAGAACAGAGGACACAACTGGTGCCGCTTGTGCGTAGAAACTGGCTAATCACATCTGGCATAGCAGGAAACTGTGAGATGATAATGTACGAGTACAACCTCACATCCGTCATGTAGTCGAAATGTCCACTGTCCCCCATCAAATAGCCAGCTCATCCAAAACAGTCACAATGTACATTGTCATGCAGTCTGTATGTAAACATGTACAATGCGTCAACATACATGGAACACACTGTTAACCTGCATCTCCCCTTTACATTGCAGAGGGACAATCAACACCTCCTGCAGAGCAGACCAGACATCTCTTCAGTGATGATGAGGAGGAACCCCTGGCCATCTGCTCAGACACCCTCCAACGGCTCGTGGACAGCCTCCGCACCCCACCTCCAGGAGCAGGGCAGCCCAGCTGCATCAAGGTGACCCCACCCCCTGCACAGCCCACACAGCAGGAAGCACCCACCACCACGGCTGGCTCACAGCACCTCACGGAAAGACACATGGCATTCCAACGCCGTGTGTCAGACTGCCAGAGGGGGCTGGCTGGACAGGTGCGGGTGGGTTTCGACCTCATGGCAGCCAAACTTGATGCCATACGTGGGTGCATGAGCCCCATCAGGGACCACTTACAGTCCCTAACGGACACCCACAGTCCGTTCCATGCTCTACAACAATCCCTGGCTGACCTCGCTGGAGCCATTACTCGGATACAAGGACTGTCCAGTCAGACAGGCTCCAGCAATGGCAACACAGAGTTGGCAAAGATGCGGAGGACAATGGAGAACATGGAGCGGATGCAGGCTGGAAGGATGGCTGCCACGGCTGTACACCAGCGAGATGTAGCTGGGATCTTCCATGCCCTGCAGAACATCATCTCGCCATTGCTGCCACAGAGCCTGTCCCAGATGACTGCTGCAGGAACTTCGACACACACATCTCCGCCCCCTAATGTGTCAGTGGCACACAGTGATGCAGCCATACCACCTCCGCCACCTGATGTGTCAGTGGCACACAGTGATGCAGCCATACCACCTCCGCCCCTGATGTGTCAGTGGCACACAGTGATGCAGCCATACCACCTCCGCCCCTGATGTGTCAGTGGCACACAGTGATGCAGCCATACCACCTCCGCCCCCTGATGTGTCAGTGGCACACAGTGATGCAGCCATAACACCACCACACACACCTGACACACCTGACACAGAAGACATATCGGAGGACTAAGATGTGGATGGCAATGACTCTGTTTGAGAAAGGAGGTTGCAGCATTCATCCCCGCCATATGGCCTGTTCCTGCTTGGTTCAGCCCTCTGCATCATGCCCGGGAACAACACCTTCCACTGTCCCCCGAAACACTCTGCGACATTCACCTGGACCCCGACATGGACTGCCATATCTGCACTGGTTACCAATGACACAGCAATCAGGCTGCGGACTGAACTCTTCCTCTTCCGATTAAATTGTCATTCCCCAAAGGACTCTGGTTAGCCCTCCACTGGGCAACCATGTTATGTGGGCTTTGCATGGCCATGTACTGATCCAGCTCCGACACTCCACAGAATGTGAATATAACATTCAAAATCACACAGATGTGTCATGTCTATGTTCAATCAAGTATAAGAGTATGGATGAATGTAGGGACATAGATTGCACATAAAGGTACACCCTGGGAAATGACATCAATGCGCATGTTTGACCCTGACCCACATGGCCAATGAGATGACTGTGAACGTGTGAACTAGCTGTGGCCTCATTGCCCATGAACAACAATCTTGCAACCCCCCAACGTACCCCCACGTCCATGTATTAAATGGGGCTGTGTGTAAAAATGTCTAATTCGCTAGCAGGCCTAAAGTAGTGTCCCCATCACATGTGACAACAGAACATATCTACACATACCTACTCACACTCAACTGTGTGGACACAGCCTGTTCTGATGGATCACATTGATCCACATGGCAAGAAGTTGGACACCATACTCACATTGCTGAAGACACGTAAGAGCACCGGTCCACCAGCAACTATCCCAACCACAATGTCTGGCTTACAGAGGTGGAGCTGGCAATAGGGACTCACCCCTAAGTGAAATGCGTCAGTCAGTCCCTCCCTGTGTACGGACAATGCTCATTGAGGCACACGATTTGTCATTCTAATCAACACTCATCACAGTTGAACACTAGTGAAGTGGCGTAGACTTTATTCGCATGTGCGTGTCAGTACGGGCAAGACAAGGGCCACAACATACAGACCAATGCTTCAGACACTAACAGGCAGCATGGGAACATGTAGAGGTGCAAGAACTGGGGAGGCAAAAATTGAACACCAATCATTACGGATGGCAACTGTCTCAGCCCACCTTGCCTTGCTGGACGAGTCATGTGATGCTTGGCGTATGCTCATTGCCCCGTGTCAGGGGACACGACTCACAGCCCATGGGATCTGCATAGTGCTGTACCACCGGACTGCGCAGACTGTCTGCTCTGCTGACAGTGAGCAGGTGAAGGGTCCAACAAGGTCACATGTAGTACTACATTGCCATGTGTGTACACTCCCTCCAGCAGTATGTCAGAGTAAGGAACCTTGCCAAGCGACGCTGTGCAGCTCCGCCCATGGGACTGCCTCACCTTGCACAGGTGTGTGTCAACACGCGTAGGTGCACGCACATGCATTCTGAGTCCAGGCAGATGCAGCCATGTCCACTGTCGTGGTGGGATATGTGACCATTTCTCCAAGATGCAACAAGGTGTTGGGACCTGTGCTCTGGGTTACAAGCAGTTGTGGCTGCAGGAACGTAGTTACTCATCCATGAATGCGAGCGCAGCTTCCTGGGCAATCAGTTCCAAGAGTACGTCGTTGTCGGCCTCAACGAACACGGGGGCGAGCCAATCCATTAACTGGTCCGGACAGATGTGCTCCGTCCACGCCGTTTCACCAATCCGCAAAACAGCCCAATGGGGGAGCGCTTCGAAGTGGTCACTGCACACGAGGACTTGTGCTATCTCCCATGTCCAACTGCCAGCACATACGCCAAATATCAAGGCATCCCATGAACGGGTATTACGGTTACACTCCTGGTCGTGGGCCAACAGGGGGCGCACACACAAGTCATAATTCAGTTCAGCTACCGTTGTGTTGGATAGGCAGACATCCATGGGCCACTCGAATATGCATGATCGGCAGTGGAACCAGGGCTGGACGCAGGTGACGTACGCAAGACGGTAACTGATGCGCAACACTGCCAGTGGCAGTGCCCCCAACAAATGCAGCATACGTGCACGGTACAGTTCCACGTGACAGGGGTTGTGCATGTGCCCGGGATGTTCTGCCATTGCGTTGGTGGCTCTGGTTGAAGCGGCACTGTTCTGACCTGTGCCTGTTCTGTGGATGAAATGCCACAGCTCGGAGCAATGAGTTGTTTTAGTGTGCAACGGTTGTACGCCTGGGTTAATGAGGGAGTAAGTGTGAAGGACATTCCATGCAAGATAACTTCGGGCAAGGACTTCTGTGTGTGGGGTGTGTATACGTTGGTCTATCATTAGCACTGTGCGAAATGTGGGAGTCGTCATCATCTGCTATGGTATCTCTCTCAGGGGGTGCCTGCCGCATGCAAGACCAAGGTCGGAGGTGCAGATGTCCTTCCGCCTTATGTATTGAGACAAAGGAGCTTTCATCCCTACTCTTAGTCTGACTACTGCTTGCATTCTGGAAATGTGATGTGGGTTCGTGCTGCGATTGAGGCTAGGCCTTAGGCTTATGGTGCACCAATAGCGATACACACACAACAGTTGGCATGCATGAGCCATGAGCCCGAGCGGCCTTGCGCTCCTTGTACAATCTCTTCGTGCGCGGCCGCCCTCCGGGTGCATGCAACATTGCAACATTGTCGATTGCGGGCCGTGTGGCGCATACACTGCAACAGAGACACACGCATCAGTTGGTTTCCTGTCCAGCCCAGAAATGAACCACGCCCAGAGCCCAGGGATAATTATTCACACCCCTACGCTGGCCTGGCGTACGCCGACCCAGCCCACTCGGCGTACCTGTAAAGGGGGGGGACGACGACGCTACGTGTCCCAGTTCTTCCCCACTGCCGGAGGTGACATGGCTGCGTCCGCCTGGCATTTCACGGGACTCACTCAGAAAGGGTCCATGACTTGCGTTGCACAGAGTTGGTGGCACCGGAAACACTGCGGCCGGCACGGGCCTACCGCCACGGGACGGTGACTTTCGGTGCACTGAGGTAGGGGCACCTTAGGTGCTGAGCGGGTGTGCAGCCTGCGATGATGCGCCGTCCTGGTGGTCCGGACTGCTAATGGTTTGTGTGAGCCCTGCTGGACCGCAGTGTAGGCCTGAGCCAGCGGGCAGCGCGGGCCTACCGCCACGTGACATTGCCTCGCGGTTCACAGAGTTGGTGGCACCTATGGCGCTGAGCGGGTGTGCAGCCTGCGATGGTGCCGTGTGCACTGATATGATCTCTGCCATTGCGAAATCAAGACCCAGAATCACGTGTGTGACCTGGTGGCCCGCAGGGCGGGGCTGCATGATGTGGAGGCTGCCAAGGTCGCGGGCCCCGGGCTTGGAGCTTGCACCGGCACGTGGTGGGCCCTCTTGGAGACACGCTGGTGGCGGAAGGTGAGCAGTGACGCCTGGGTGCGCAGGGGCGGGCATACACCGCTGGGTGGCGGGAGGGGCTGGGGTGCAGCAGCCTCTGTGTGCAGGGGCGGCCAAGCGATGATGGCATGTGCACTGATATGAACTCTGCCAATCATACATCTGGACTCTGTTTCAGATAGGGGACCTGGAGGACTGCAGTGTATGCCGGCACGTGGTTGGAGACATACCGGTGGCAGCAGGTGAGCAGTGAGGCCTGGGTCCACAGTGTCGGCACTCTCTCTCCCTCTCCCTCTCTTCCTTTCACTGTCTCTTCCTCTCTTCCTCTGTTTCTCTCTCTCTCCTTCTCCCTCTCTTCCTTTCACTGTCTCTCTCTCTCTTCCTCTCCCTCTCTTCCTTTCACTGTCTCTCTCTCTCTTCCTCTGTTTCTCTCTCTCCTTCTCCCTCTCTCCCCCTTTCTCTCTCTTTCTCTCTCTCCCTCTCTTTCACTCTCTCTCTCTCTCTCTCCCTTTCTTTCTCTCTCTCTTTCTCTCTCTCTTTCTCTCTCTCTCTGTCCTTTGATGAGCGCATGACACACCTTCTTATCTTGAATTTTGTCTTGCAGGCTGTGTCTTACAGATTGTCCAGAGAAGACCCGCCATGGCTCTTCCGAATAGTTTTTTGAGTTGAATTTGAATTAAATCATTTGTTTGGAAATTCAAAGATGAATGGATAATTCTCCTTTTTCTGCCCACACATGAATGTTAATTGTTGTACTTGTGCGACATCAGGCGAATTGTTTTGTTCATGATTTCGTAGAGTTAAATGTTAAATTTCTTTGTCCGTGGTAGGGCCCGGGGGGGGGCCTGGGTGTGGTGGCGGTGGGTGTTGTGGCCCTCTTGGGGCTCCGAGCTGCATGATCAGTAGCTCCATGGCATCTGTTGTTCTTCAGGTGTGGCTCTGGTCTGGGCTCCCTTTTGTGGTGCAGGTTGTCGTCCGACTTAACACCAGGTAGGAGCAGGTGTTAAATCCCTGCTGCTAACGCGCCTTATCGCCTGTTTTGGGATCTTATCGCCGATCAGGCTGGTCGTAGAGAATATTACGATGTGGTGTTTTCGTTGCTTTTTGCACAGGGACGTCTACTCTGCATCTCATTACCGTTAGTTGCCGGTGTCATCCGTGGCAATGTTTTTTGCGGCTGCTATCGCAGGAAAACTGGCGATATCGGCTGTTAGCACCTGCTTGTGAATAGGGCGATAAATCTATCGCCACTTTGGCTGCGTTAAAGTGCCGCTAACTCAGCGATAAGTCCTTGAGAATATGCCCCTAAATGTTTAAGTCATATACAGGTCTAGATTATGCTATAAGATAGGTTACATTTTTTGTATTGTGCATCATTAATTTTAAAATGGATGCTGATTGTGTGTTCTGTTCAACCTGCTCCTGCTCATCCCCCTCCCAATCAGTGTTTAGCTGGAAAACTATCTCTTCTCTTCTTCTGGGAGTAGACCTTAGCACACAATATAAGTAATATTGTGTCTGATAGCATTGTGAATGAGGTTTCCATGGTGTACCCGAAGTATCATTTTCAAAGCTGGAAGTTCCAGAGGAGACATGCAGGTTCTCCGCACCATTGTTCAAGAAATGAGATTGTGTTTTCCTATACAACCTTTTGTGCTCCGGTGGTTGGGGCTCATTTGGCCCAATTGCCATTTTGCTTCTTTTGCCCTTTTGCCGTTTCCTTTTTTGATGCTTTTTGCCTTTTTTTGCCTTTTGCTGATTATTTCGCCCATGCACTCTCTGTGAGCTTTTTTGGGGGGATTCTTTGCCACTTTCTTGATGCCTATAATGCTGTCAGTACTCTTTATGAGTTTCGCATTTAGAATTTTTCATTTATAATATGCCTAGCTGAGTTTACAATATTGCATTATTTCCTGTACTTTGCTTGTCTGAGATGATTTTTGCCCACATTCCTTAGTACCACCTTTTATTTTTTTCTGGAATAAAATACTTTTGCCTATTTTTGATCTAGAACTTTGCCCTTTCTGTGCTTTATATTTTATACTGTTTAACTCTGCTAAATTATTGTTTTTTCTGATGAGGAGTGCAGTCTCCAACCGCTAGATCAAATAAGAATTCTGGAGCCGAAATAATAGTGGTAATTTTTGGGGTGATCAATTATTGGGGTTCAGATCAATATTGGGTGTCGGCTCCCACACTGGATACTATTTCCTCTCACTAATCCAGTATGAATTATATAAAGACAAGGAGTGCATTGCTAAAAGAACAGCTAGTACATGTGCTATACATGGCATACATGAAGACGAAAATGTGTGTTCTTCATTGAACATCTTCCAATGAAACTTCCTTTAACATGGAAAAAAAGCGAGTGAATACTTATCTATATACTCAGGGGCTTATTTATGAGAGCTCTGTGTCACTTTTGCACCACGTAAAGTGTTACATGTGTGGCACATGACTCTCAAAGACTTATGAAGCCATGCAAAGCCACCCTGGGTGACTTTGAGTTGGCCTCATAAATTATGAGTAAGGCGATGCAGCACAAATCACTATGTAACCTTACTCTCTGCCCAGGAGGCATTCCATAGGCTTTGCGGTGGGTTTTCCCTTCAACACCCATGGAATTTGACGCTGCCCTAGATTTACAAAGTGATGTAAACCTGGGGAAGTGCCAAATCTGTACGCCTCCCAAGGTGAGGCGTAAAAAGGAGAAATATGTTTATTTATCTTCGTTTTGTCCTCTTTCCATGTGTGCTGCTCTCTGCAGCACACATAGAAAGAGGGAAAAACCTTGTTTGATTTTTTGTTGTTGTGCAGGAACGTGCCCGTTCCTGCACAAAAACAATCCTGCCTGCAACGGAGGCACCCTTGCAGCATGGTGCAACGGTGCCTAAGTTGGTGCTAGGCTGCCGAAAAGGCGCCAGCGCAGGCAGAAAGGACAGGAATGCACCGTATAGCTTAAATACGGTGCATTCTTGCCCTTTCACTTTGGCGTAGGGCTGCGCAGTACTGTGCTTTGCTGCACTGTCCTACACCAAAATGGCATAAATGAGGCCATCGATGTGCATTTTATCGCTCTGCCCCATTGAAATCATCTGACAACCTAAAAGGAAGTTCCATGGGGCCACTGATCTCACTGTTTTGATGATTTATGTATTTTTTTTTTTAGGTTTCTCTTGAAATAGTTTGTAAGTCATGGAAAAATGGTTATTAATTTATAAAAAGAGCAACTTTCAATTATGGAAATGATGTCTAATTTTCTTTGATTACCAAATTTGGGAGCACCTGAATAAAATGATTGAACTTTAGAAAAAAACATATTTCGAATATGGTGAAAAAGACCACAGTGCTCCTTCAAATGTCATACCTCAAGGCACCTGAGTCATGGAAATTTGATTCGGAGGGTTATTCTTTCTTGAATGTTTCTACTTTTAAATTTAGTAATTTTTCATTAAGGTTATCCTAAATAGCTATACGAACAGAATTTTATGGCCTGTCCAGTATTACAGTGCTGCAAAGCCATATAAATCCTGTAGTAAACTCAATATAATATACAAGCTGTTATCATACTTGTAATGCTATCAGCCTTTTGACAAATATTGAAATGTTCTGAGGCTCTGTTGAACTTAGCTTACCATCTGGTTGCAAATCAATAGAAGAAAGCAAGGCGTAATTGTTAATATATAAAACTGATTAATAGTCATTGTTTCAGGTCGGTGACAGTCAGACTATGTGGAACTTGGCTCCAAGCTTCCGAGCTTTGCTGTTAGAGTGAGTCATAGTAATTACAGCAGAACCTTCTCTTGACTTCACCTTTGTACCTGCGGCTTAAGTGCAAACAATAAAGTAATTAGCTATTTTTATCTGAGATTAAACAAGTGTTTACTGATATACAGTATTCAGAGTCACTGTATACATTTCTGATTAATTAAGAAACGAACCTCCTTAAGCAAATTCCACATATTCATGCAAACGTTAACTAGGAGCAAGATTAAATATTTTAAATGAAACTGGCATATTATCAAACACATTAACTAAAACAAAGGTAGTTTGCACAACTTTGCTGCATGCATGCTATGTATGTTTATGAGCCTAGCTTGGTTTGAAGTACTGTGTATAGTCTCAGTCGGTTTTATGCTCTACCGACAGCGGTATAGCAAGGGTGCCATAGTCCATAGTCCCAAATGTAAGCACCAGAGACGTAACATAGGCCCCCGCAGCCCCTGCGCTGCGGGGGACTCCTGAGCTCCAGTAGCCTTCAACAGCACAGTACCCTGGCCTGAGGGCCCCTGACTGACTCCGAAGGGGGGGCCTTCATGTACTTTGCAGAGGGGCCCCTCAACTATTGTTACGCCACTGGTAGGCGCCTGAAATTCCCCCCTCACCCGCCTCCTAGATTGGGTAGTAAAACACAGCCATACTTGGGTTGCAGTGGGTCCCTCATATCGCTAAGTCCCGGTGCTACTGCATCTGCTGCGCCAATGAAAGCCTGATGCTATTAAGAACAAAAAAACATGGCGGCACAACTGGTTGCACACACTTGACTTATCAAATATTTTTCTCTCTGATAATTCAAGCTTAGAATGCTAACAGCATCAGATCCCTTCAGGATGGAAACCAATATTAAAGTTGTAAAGCACAAATCAAGATTTGAAATGCATCTCCCAGTCCACAGATTGCAGCCCCAGCAAGTGGCTAATAATAAATTCTTCCAAATATACTTAACTTCTGTGGATGTTTATATTGTTACAAAATTATACCATTTATTTAAAATTCGCATTTGTAACTGGTGTTTTGTAAATCCACAATCAATTGCAAAAATATTAAGTCTTTCTATATATGAAGGAGCCTCCCTGAAATGCATTATTGTACTAGGTGAATTGTCATTGGATTAACTCTTAGCGGCCTATTCTCAGAGCCATTTTGGAGTATGTAAATTCGTACTCCTCTAGTATTCTTTTGCATACTCTCGCATGCCTTTGTGAAATAGTCCTAAAACATCTTAAAAGGGAATAATGCTAGAATTTTCAGGGACTATTTAGATACAGTTCGCACAAATAGAAAGGACTATGCACTTTTTGCACTTTTACCTTACACTTTTAGTCATCTGAATTTTTCAGGGCTGATTTACCACGGCATACAACAATATGTAAAAGAGTAGCCCTTTGGTACTCCTTCCCGTACTCATAGACGCTTTTCTGAATTGGCCCCAAGATATTTGGACTTGATTGTAGATATAAAAACATGACTAATTAAAGTATTTTAAATACATGGAATGATTTTGAAACAAAACAGGTCCACAGAAGTTACGTTTCTTGAAAGAATTTTAAATCACTCACCTGTTGGGGCTACAAGCTGTGCACTGGGAGACATCTTGGTTCTTGATTTGTGGTTTATGAAACCAATCCACAAAGGTATTTTGAAGAATGTAAAATATTACTCTTGTAGTATGTTTTTATGTACTCTTAAATGCCTTTGTTTATTGGTCCCAAAATGTCTAAATCCCTATTAGTAAAAGTGCAAAGAAGAAACATTCTTCCTCATCTATGGAGCATTTCAACATTGCATAAGGAAATTAACAGAAATCTTGTTGCTAATTATCTCACAAAAAATATATTTGCAAGATACTTTTTCCAGAAATCCTGCCCCTCCACATTGCAGATGTCTGCAGGTTTTGGTTCACGTGTTGCTTGTAAAGTGTTAAAAGGCGGTCTATTGGTAGGTGCAGGTAGGTACCTACAGCTAGTAATAACACCACAATCACAAATAAGGTCTAGTCAAATCTCAATAAATTAATCCTTGCTCAACCCTTGGTAGCTTAGCTCACGAACAGTCAGGCTTAACTTAGGAGACAGGTGTGAAAACAATTGAAAAACACCAATAACAGGAAATAAGTAAGACACAACACACAATACAAATCCAACACCTATTTATACAAATAGGAAATATTTTCATTTTTAAAATGGCACCAAAATTATACAAATTCAATGTAGGGAACCAGAGATATGAATTTTTGAACATTAAGTGCTTTCTAGTGCCTAAAAGCTAAAAGCACCAACATTGGGCATCTGGTTGTGCTTGACCGGGACAATGTCAAAGTTTCAGACCGATTGTGAATGGAGCATGGGTCAGATATGATGAGTGGTAGGGTCCATTCAAGTTTTTACCTTCTGACTCAGTCACTTTCTTGGAGCTTTTTCTCTAGACATCGAGCGAGGCTCTTGACAGGCCAGGTTGCTAGTTGATGATGGCGGCTTACTTCAGCGGGAAGCCTTGCTGAACTCCTGGAGGTCTCGTCAATGGCAAAAAGGTCCGGAGCTTCAGCGGGGAAAACCTGGATCTCAGGCCGAGTTGCGGTTTGATGTTGCCAGCTTGACTCGTGACGACAGGTTGGTCAACTTATGCAGCTTTTTGATGAAAATTCTCCTAATAGTCTCAAACATCTGGATGTTCTTCAAGAAGGCCCATTTGGGGTCTTGAAGTGTCCGTTACACCAATCCAAGGTTCCAGGATTTCTGAGTTGCTCTTTGGGAAGTTGGTACTACAAGACCCACAATGCACCTGCCAAATCATTCAAAGTCCAGGTGGCGCTGGTCAGCTGGGCTCTTTTTGGTGGAGATGACCCAGGTGAAGCTCTTTTAACCTGTTGCTTTCAGGGAGTCCACTCCTTAAACCTTCAGAGCAAGGCAAAGTCCTTCTTTGGTGAACCACAAAGTGTGCAGCAGGTGCAGTACAAACAAAATCTTATCCTGAGCAAATGTCCATTCCAAAGTAAATCCAGCAATCCGTAGTTATGGAATTTCTTTGTTTTATTCCAAACACCAGAATTCCAAATAGGTAATATCACAGCCAGTCTGAACAGAATGCAGCCAACACATGTTTCGTCTCGTTTGTATTGTTATTTGGGGATTCCATCTCCAAACCTTGGAACGCTGGGTGGCCGTTCCACTTATCCTTGGAGCAAACTTTGGAATTTTGATTGTACTACATTGCACTGACTCAGCGCAGAGTTGACCCTGCCACTTTTACACTTAAGAGTGCAGTCCTCTTGGTGCAGACCAAGGGTTCACCAAGGTAGTCTATCTTCTTCTTGTTTCCTCCAGAAGGGGTTCTGAGTTGCTGGCATGTTTCCCATATTTATCCATGTTTCTGGGGTAGCAAGCAGGGGGCACCCCTGACCAATGGGGTACAAGGTGTCATCCTCAGGTATGACAACTACCTCCAAAGTGTGGATATTTTTGTCCCAGAAAGCACTGTTTGTCAAAATACAAAATGGAGAAAATCTCTCCTAGAGCTTAAGGTCTGGCTAACCCAACCTACTGGTGTGGCTACCTTTATCTAACACTCCCCTTCCAGCCCCTCTGCTAGTTCAATTACTGGGGCTCCCATCTGGCTGGGGGTGCAGGAAGTGGGGGTGGGTCTGGGGCCTGTCCCAAGTGTCTTTCCCTCTTTGAATACCAGTATGGCTACTCCACCCCCTTACTGCCTTTTTCTCTGCAGTTCACAGATCTCCCCCCAGATGTCTCTATTTTTCCTTTCAGTCCACTTCATACCTCATTAGAGCAGCTTGGCTCAGCCTGGGAAAGGCTGGCCAATCAGGAGAGGGTACTCCAGAACTGGATTAAGGCACAGTAAAGCAAGTTCTATAACTTCTTTTCTGTCATAGTTATAATAAATCCAACTTTGGCAAGTTCTTGGATTTATTCTATTATTTAGACACTTTGAAATATAATTGTAGCTCACTCCTGTCAATAGTCAGACTTTATTTAAGTAAAATAAAGCCTTCCCATTTTAGTCTATGGAGCTAATGTACTACAATGGGGAAAAACGAAATTAGCAGCTTTTCCCACACCGGGGCATATAAAACATCTTTTATCAGGTGCCCGCTGATAGTTACAAGGCACCCCACCCCTAGGGCACCTAGGGGAGACCTTAGGGTTGACATATATCTAAAAATAAGGAAGTTTAAGACTTTGGTAGTACCGTTAATTCCAAATTCAATATGCAAATAATTTTACTTTAAAAGCAGCCTACAAAGCAAGGCTGACCTTTAAAATGACAGCCGGCAACACATCAGCGCACACTTAAGTGCATTAAATCTGCTGGGCCTCTAAACCTACATGCCCTACCATGGGCTTACAGATAGGTTGTCATACCAATTGTAATACACCTAATTACCATATACCTTTTAATCAGAGCACTGACCCTGGGCCTGGTTAGCAGAGCCCAGGGCACAATCTGAGTCAGTACCCACCAGCATCAGTCAAATAACCGGGGTGATCAGGGACGTAACTTTGATGTTTCCCATTCTCGTGAAGCCTTAAGGTCGATATTATGTCTAATCATTTGTAATGGTGAAATAGTTTAAAGATCAGGCTCATCTATTCATAAGTAGCCACAGGGAGCTCTACAGTCACGCCTGGTCTCCACCCCCTACCCTCCCCCCCATAATATTGAGGAGAATCTGGGTATTAACAGCATAGAAATTAGACCTCATTTTAAACTGATGAAGTACATGAGGTAATGGGCAAAGACAAATTTAAAAGAAGAGGAGACAGTAGTGAGCCTTTTGGGGCCCGCAACATTATGGTCTCTGATTGATGTAAAAGTTGCCTGCTGAAGCGATTGTGTTCTCCAACAGAGGAAAAATGAAATGCAACTCAAGACGCAGCCTCGAACAGCCAAGTCAGCAAGACCGTGGAGTGAACAGCTGGTGATCAATAATGTCAAAAGCTGCCAAGAGATCTAACTAAATCAATACATCGATACTGCCGCCTTTCACTTTTAGTTATCAGAATATTGTATTTTAGTATTTATTAAAAACATCTATTGTATTTTGAGATTTTATGTCATGCCACATTTTATATAAATCTAAATGTTGTAAACAATAGATTTTTTTACTACCCAATTTAATGCCACTCAGTGTATCAACCTCAAGAGGATGAAAGGCTATATTGACCCTGCCAGGATTTGAACTAATGACCAGCAGTTCACAACAGATGTTAGCTACATGCTTTTTAACTCACTGAGACAAGTTACCAATATAAAAATTACAATTATTAGATCTTGACAGTTCCTAAGTAATTCTACTTAACTTTAGCAGAAATTAAGTGAACTGTTCCATATTATATATTTTTTAGATAATTTGAAACAGAAATGACAGATTTTTTTTAATTTCATATGAATGCACCTAGGCGTTTTTTGTACACGAAGATGAGTTATTTGTTGACGAGGTTGGACTCCATTAAAAAGTAACCTGACGATTTCTGCCCCATCTATTGCACCCAGCTAGCGTGCGTGGGGGGTTTATCTTCAGTATTTCCCTGCAGTTTCCTTTCTTGGGGTACAAACCACCATATTAGTAATTAGTGGGGTGAGAACGAGGAGTGCACAAGTAATCAGCCTATGTATGCCATGACTTCACTAAACAGCACACTTGTAATTTGATCTGCAGGCTGAAAAACAGAGTATAAGTTGTTTAAGGTGTGAGCAGTGGAAATGGTATATCTAACGTTTAATATAAGCTATTTATGTATGAATTTCAACAGCATGACATCAGCGACCAGGGGCAGCCTGCTCATCTAGTGTTAGCCATCAGGGCATGTGTTTCCCAGCTGTCATGACGGTTTGTACGGTAGCAGTAGGTTCCTAAAAGCATTTCCAATTAATGTTCGCACTGATAAAAACGGATTTTATTTCCTTTTTTATGACTATATAAATCTGATTCTCAGCAGCAGCGGAAACAGCTAAAAGCAAGAATGTCAGGGCACAGGTACACAATTACTTACAGAGCATAATACATAAAAATAACATGTTGGGTATTTAAACTCAATGGAATACTGAAACCAAGAAAGAAGCAGATTTTAGAAAGATACCGTGGTAGGTTGTTTACAAAAAATGCAATTCACTTTGAGATTTTATGACAGGATGTCACAAATCCTCTGGTTGTGACATGTGGTAAAATGCAATGTGTGAAAAGAACACGTGTTAATAGCTTCTGAGTGAGAAGAGATGTGACCTCGGCTTGGAATCACAGCTCTCCGAGGAGCCTCCGTGCTCCTCGGCTCTTTATAACATCCTAACGCTATTCATTATCTGCAGCTATCAATCCTGGGAGTGTCAGGAATATGTTGATGGGTGGTATGGATTTCTTTTTAAGTGGAACAAAGGCATTTTGCCTCGGTATTTCTCACACAGCTTTCCTCCATCCCTTTAAAGCCAGGCTGGGGTGGAAAGCGGCAGCAAACGCCACAAACACAAAGAGGAAGGAAATTGCATTTGAACAGAAGCATATTGTTTCTAATTGGTCCCGCCGTGGTATACATTGCATTACTCAGCAGAATACATAAGGTACATTATACTGGTGACGAAAATTCCAAATGAAAACTATAGACAACGTATTGTACCACTAATCTTTTCCAAGATGCATTTGGAATCAGCATAATGTTCTACCTGGCTGTTAAATTGATATCCAAACACACTAGAAAGTGGATTAAAAAAATGCCAGTTTAGCTTTTTTACCGGAATCTCCACGAAGGGCCCGATTACGACTTTGGAGGTGCGCTGCCGGGACCGCCTGTGGCCGCCCTGCCAAAGCCGTGGTCAGACCACTCGCCAGATTAGGAGTTTCCTCCTGTCTGACAGGCTTTGCTTTTGATGTTCCCACTGCGGTGCCCTGAAAATGGACACTGCAATGGGAACACTAAAAACAGTTCCTGCACGGCATGGACTGAAAATTCCATACAGTGCAGAAACTGGTGTGCATGCACACAGGGGGGCAGTTGTTGTGCTCCCCAGTGACCATCTACAGGGTGTGAGGCACCTTTGTTTCCTCTCCCCCACGGTTTTCATGGCAGCGGAACCGCCATGAAAGCCCGTGGTGGAGAGGAAATTTGTATTATGCTTGGTGGGACCGCTGTGGTCCCGCCAAGAATATTACTGCCTCCTGACTGCCACAACACCACCAGGGAACGCGGTTCACTGGCGGCTGCAGCGGGGTTGTGGTGGTCCCACCGCTGATATCGTAATAGGGCGGTTGGGAGACCACTACCGCCGTGCCCCCCCCCCACCGCCGCCGTGCCCCCCCAAAGTCTGGTGGTCCGTGAAGCACCAGACTCGTAATCGGGACCTTAGTAGAAAATGGCTTGCCTGGGCTTTCTGATCAGGGTCTACACAAAGATACCCATGTAGTAGACCGCACAACCGAAAGGTGGGGAAAAGCTGAATGAGGAATCTGTCAAGGAGAATGCCAAATCATAGATCCTGGTCATCAGATGCAATGCTATGAGCTGAACTGTCATTCCAATCTAACAGTCAAAAAAAGCAGAGGGACTCACAAATCAGAGTAATCTATATTATATTTTAAATACGTTCTCCTGTAAGGAAACTATTTTCCACATGTGCCATGGCTGTTCTGGGTAGGTAAAACGAATAATGGCCACCACGCCCTAAATAGGGTGGTGCAGCCATATTCTGTCCTGGTTGTCCTTCGATGGACAGAGCAATGGGGCACTAGTTTCATATCGCAGAGCCAGCTGAGGCTTCACCAGAGGAAACCTAGCGATTACTATACAAGCGAGTACTGGAAGTTTGTCCAACAATGCATCTGATGGTTTATGGTGGGTGCACCTTGATGGAGCAGGGTAAATGTAAAAATTTTAACCTCCTAATATTTTCGTACAATATTAATAAACATGTTCGTTTAAGTAAATAACCAACAATGTATGTTAAGGGTTAATGGTAACACGCAATTCAGTGTGCAAATTAATTGACTTATAATTGTTTACGTTTCTAACATAACATGTGCGTACTAATTTAATAATAAATGCATGATTTGTGCTTTTAAATAAAACGTGTGGTTGCAAAATAAAGCGATGGTAAGTAAGGGATAGCTTTATATGTTGCTTCTTCTAGGTAATACCTAAGTGGGGTACGTAGAAAGACGGGAGGGAAACGAAAGGGTTTATATTTCTTTGTTTTAATAACATTTTGTTTATCTTTGAAAATAGTGCGCTTAGGCCTGCCGAGCAGCAATATAAAATGGCCGCGAGTTACTAGAGTGTGCATGAGCGGATGAGACCATGTGATAGAGGAGAGAGGCTGTGGAAAAGGGATGATCACGTGCTGATGCCGAGAGGCTAAGATGAAAGTATGGTCAAGGCTGTTGTGACCCTTCTGAGCAGATGTGTGCCAAGATGATCAGCAAGAAGCGTGAGAAGCCTGGTTGAATCAATAGACGGAACTGTATTACACAAAATGTAACAGAAAAAGATACAATTTGGACTGATCGAAACGGATGAGCAAGTGCATGAACTGTGGGAAACGATGCTTGCATGGACATTCCACACGGAACTGGTTAAGACCAGGAAGTTTGATTAAAATGTATATGGACCTGAGTTTTTGACCAATGAGAATGAATCGCGCCATGTAAGAAGAAACATTTTATGCTGTAAGCTAGAATTAGGGTATAAGAAGACCTACTCTTGGTGGGAGGGGTTAGAATGCTGCGGGATGCTGCGGGAGATGCTGAAGAAGTTAGATGCTGTAGATGGGAGAAGTTGCGGTTGCTGATGCTGACGAGCTGATGCTGCTGTTGGTATTTTCCTTTTCCAGTTGAGTATAAAGATGCTGCTTTAGGAGAACTTTTATTGATAGATTTTTATTAGAATTATTAGGCTTTCCCCAGAGAGATAGATAGATTGATCTATAGAGTTCTTATTATGATAACCTCGTTTTTCCGTCTAATAAAAGTGCTATGCAATTTCAAACTATTCTTATATTGATGATAAATGCAATGATCTGAATAATAAGCTTAATCTCAATTTCCTGCATTCAAAACTTTATATAAACTTTATTATTCTTTAAACAAATGACTCAGTGATTTTCTTTAGCATAATGATTAATAATGAAATGGTAAAAGAGTTCATTGTGATTGAGCTGGTCTTAATCACCATCAACTTATTCCTAGTTGTTGGTCCATCGACCAATGAGCGGAATACCTTAAAAGCAAATGAGAAATATTATGACATTATAAAAGAGGTATCCCGTCTCCTTCCAGCGAATCGTTTTTCTCCTAGGTTCATTGACGGAGGAAATCCAGGGAACAAATGAGTAAGTGAATGTATATGCGGTGTTATGGGCCCCACCGTCATATGGATATAGTGTGTGTGTTAGAGAAATGATTGCACCTGGATGACCAAAGCATAATAGGAGAATTATTTTTATTGTTAGCGCTGGATCAGATTTCTTGGTAGCAGAGTTATGGTTTCTATAGATTAGTTTGGTAATTATTGATTTATGATTATAGATTATTGATAAGTTTATGTCTAACACTTTTTGTTGAGTCGAGTTATGTTATATGTAAGTTTTCACGCTTCCGGGAAGTAGGAAGTGGAACACGTGTGGCAAGAGAAGTCGCATGGAATTTTACACTGTCTGAGTTCATTTTTGGTAATAACACAGGTTGTGTTATATTAGGGACATTTTGCGTGTAAAAGGTGTGTAAGTGAAATAGTGATCGGTTTTCTTGTGAAACTCTGGCCTTAATTCTCAGGAGCAGTATAGTCTCCACATGTGTTTTATCCCCAGAGAAACGGGTTTACCGCTTGCTTGAAAGAAGGGTAAGGTAGAGGGAAGTGCTACTTTATCGACGAAACTGAAAGTTCTGTGATAGGGTAGAGGTAAGCGCTGCCTACTGGAAAAATACAGAATTCTTGTGTGAATGGTCAAAGCTATCTTTTCGGTTTAGCGAATCAGACAATGGAAATGTGGATAAAATGTTGTAACTAACAATAATTGTTGAAAAAGAAATTGCCGATAAATTTTGTAAAGGAGGGGTCAAGAGCAAAGTGACGTAGACAAAAGCCGCGCTGGGATTGGACAGTGCGCTAGTCACATGAGAACAGGAGCAGGACTGACGTAGACAAAAGCCGCGCTGGGATTGGACAGTGCGCCGTAGACACAAATTGCTGTGATTGGAGTGTTGGTGTGAGTCGCGCTAGTATTGGTTGAAATAACGCATAGGGAACAGTATTGAATTGCGGATTGTTTAAGGAGAAAAAGGTTGTGAATCATGTCGTACTATGAGTATGGAAAAGAGAAAACGTCTTGGATGTCGAAAGTTAAGAACTTCTTTAAGAAGGACAAAAAGGTAGTGACTAGAGAGGGACAAATAATTCCTCCGCCGAAATCACCAGCTTCACATATGATGCTGAAATATGGATATCATACATGCATATGGTTAGAAAATTGGACAAAATACACCAAGAACGATGGAGCATTGGCTTTTCCTGAGAATGGTTCATTTAATGTAGCTGTATTACGGAATTTGAGAGAAAAGATGGTAATGTTAGAACCCAGACATAGACCAACACAGTTTGAAGCTTTAACGGAATGGGAAGATGAGATGTATGAGAGAGAGAGATCCAGAGGATTAAAGAATCATGAGTTTTTGCCTGGGAGGTTGTGGGGAATAAATCATGAGGACAGAGTAAAGCGTTGGAGATACGCTAACATGGCAGGAGGTTTGTTTCCGGCTTTTGCGGTTGAGGAAGAAGCAAAGAGAAAGTGTACCGAGAAAAAGAAACATGTAGTGGTAGAAAAGTATGTGTATGGTGGTAGTGAAACAGATGACGAATTGCTGGAAGATATTTTAAACAGAAACCCACCTCCATACCAACAGACTTCTGCGGTGGTGACACCTAATGCACCTCCAATAGAAACTGGGAGGAATAAAAACCCGAACGAAGAAATGAAATAAATAGGTCACAAGAAACATTTAAAACTTCACAAAATGAAGAGACAGAAAGTGACAATGCAATTGAATTAGCAAAAACGACAAAAGAATTGACTGAGAAAATAAGAGAATTGACAAAGAATATGGAAGCTGTAACTGTACCAGTAACGATAGGTCCAGTAATGCCAATTTCTGAGAATCAGAAAATAAATGAACATTCTTTAGTGATTCCCATGAATTCACATTTGCAAAGAAAAAGAGAAGGGATGGAATTGAATAATGAAGGTGCACACAATTTGGCTAGTACGTGTAGACCAAGTCCACCTACAAATTTGACGATAAATGAGTATGAGATTAGGAGAATGCCTATGGTGACAGAGTCCGCATCAGGAACACCAGAAAGAAGCAGTGATTGGATAGAATTAAATAGTACGCCTGTAGGTCCGACTCCAGAAGAGTTAAACGAATGGATGAAAGCGCTAAAAGCAAAAGAACCAGAAGAAAAACCATTAGATGTAATTAGGTTGAAAATAGACATGGAAGAGTTGATTTTGGGAACAATTGGAACAGAAAAACTAAAAAATTATCAGGATGACGAGATTATGTTTTTGTGCAAGAGTCTTACTTGGAGAGCTAGAAATTTACATGACAAATTGGAAGAGATTGCAAGTGAACTAGGAGTAGAATTTGTGAAAGTGAGGACGTTGCAGAAACCGTACAGAGTAGATTTTTGTGAGAAAGACATAGAGAATTTGAACACATCAGGAAGAATGACCCAAATAAAAGAGCTGATTGTTTTATTGAGAAAATGGGGTGATGTGGATAGATGGAGAAATAGATGGACAAAGAGGAATGAGAAAACAACAGATAAAGCATCTTTGGCTTTTGCAGTGACAGATAAGGAACCAGTTGCTAGGGAATACCCGATGAGAGAAACACCAGGTGGTAGTTATGTGCATGTTCCGTGGACCAGACAGGATATACTGTCATTTACCAATGACTTTCCCAAATTGAGAGAGAAACCAGTAGAATGGTACAGACAAGTGGAGAGATTTGTTAAGGTGTCAAAAGTGCTGTGGATAGATCTAAATGGATTGTTTGATATAGTAGTGCCAGCTGATTTGTGGACAGAATGTAAGATTACTATTGATTGGCCAACTGTAGAATATCCAAGGGATGCTAAAACAGGAGCGCCAGGTCCAGAAGTGATGAGGAAGTATGATCAAGTAGTTACCTTTTTGAAGAATAAAATTCCACCAAAAGAAACAGATTGGGTAAAAATAGATAGAACAACGCAGGAAAGCAAAGAATCAGTGCATGCCTACTATGAGAGATTGTTGTTGGTTTTCAAACAGTATAGTGGTTATGAGACACAAAGTGAGAAGGACATGAGTCATTTTGTATATAGGTTTGTGTATGGATTAACACCAGAGATAAGTGAAAGGATTAAGCAGCACTTGATAGGATGGCAGAATAGCACAGTGGATGAAGTTTTGAGATATGCTAAGTATTGCAGTGATGAAATTGAGAGTAAACAGCGTAAATTGAAAGAGAAAGCCATGTGGGCACAGGTGAAAGTTGCAGAAAAGTAGGAAGCTCAATTGAGTAATACTAGTAGTGAAACAGAACAGTTTAAATCCCGACCTAATATAGGTAAAGGAAAAGGACAAATGAGCATAGATGAGGCAAAGAAAAAGTGGCCATGCCACAACTGCGGAAAGCTAGGACATTGGAGAAACGAGTGTAAATTTCCTCCAAAACCTAATGTGGAAAATCAATCATTAAATTCACAGGTGCAGAGTGAGGTAGTTACTCAACAAGGTCAGGTGCCACAACCACCACTTCCCAAGAGTGTTAACCAACACTGCAATACAGTGCAGAAACAGGATTCTACGGAGGAGAACAGGTAAAACAGTTGTCGCGTGCAGCTGAAATTTCTCAATATTGGTTACGACAGGATGAGGATGAAACGGATGAAAGTTCATGACGGTGCCTAAGAGAGAGGGAAGAGTGCGTACTTGGCGCAACTCTAGAGGTAGATCAGTCTGGTCCATTTGTGGATGGAGAAGTGAATGGTGCAAATGTAACATTCCTTGTTGACACTGGAGCTACCCGTTCTACTGTTAGGTCAGTGGAAATTCCAAATCTTCCTCTCTCAGGTGAACATATCCAAGTGGTTGGAGTTTCCAATCAGCAAATTAAAACGCCTCTTACTAGATTAGTAAAGGTAAGAATTGGTCCATTTTGTGAAATGCACCGATTTGTGGTGTGTGATTGTAGTCCCGTGAACCTTTTAGGACGCGATTTATTGTGCAAAATGAACTGCACAATTTATTGTACTCCAGACGGAATTGCATTTCAGACCCCAGATGAGGATGAGCTGTATAAAATGACAATGGTAAATTTAGAACCAGAAGTAAATGGTTTGTTTCCTGTATTTGATGCAGAGAAAATCCCAATTGAGTTGAAAAGAACAGTGAAAGAAGAAGTGTGGGACTTTACAGGAGAAGATGTAGGATTAATGAAAGGAGTAGATCCCGTTAAAATAACAGTAAAAGAAGGAACGAGTTACCCAAATACGCCCCAGTATAAATTGACTCCAGAAATAATTGAAGGAATAACGCCAGTAATAAATAAAATGATTGAACAAGGGATTCTAAAAGAAATCATGAGCAGTCCATGTAATTCGCCAATAATGGGACTGAAAAAGCCAAACGGAACATATAGAATTGTACAGGATTTAAGAAAGGTAAACAAAATTGTTGTACCTTGTTGCCCAATAGTACCGAACCCTGCTGTGATTCTATACCAGATTCCACATGAAGCAGAATGGTACACAGTAATTGATTTATGTCATGCATTTTTCTCTATTCCATTGCATCCAGATAGCCAGCCAATATTTGCGTTTAGGTTTGGAGAGCGTATTTTGGCATGGTGCCGAATTCCTCAAGGGTACACAGAAAGTCCCTCAATCTTTAATCAGATCCTAAAGAAATCATTGGAAGATTTAAGAATGCCAGAAAAGTCAGTAATGGTTCAGTATATTGATGACCTACTGGTGGAATCAAAAACAAAAGAAGCATGTGTCAATGATACAATTGCTTTGCTGAATCATTTAGCAAAAAGAGGACATAAGGTGTCCCCTTCAAAATTGCAGTTTTGTCAACAAGAAGTCCAGTATTTAGGGCATAAAATTGAGAAAGGAGTGCGGAAGATAACGACAGAAAGAATAAAAATGATTCAAGGAATGAGCGCTCCAATGACACAAAGAGAGGTAAGAATGTTTTTGGGAATGGTTGGATATTGTCGACAATGGATAAGCGGTTTTTCACTGATTGCTAAACCATTGCAGAAACTGACAAAGAAGGATGTTAAAGATCCTTTTGAAATGAATGATGAAGAAATGAAAGCATTCAGAGAGCTGAAAAAGAAATTGTGTGAGGCTCCAGCATTGGGAATGCCTGATTATGAGAAAGATTTTGAGCTGTATTGCAGTGAAAGAGATGGATGTGCATTTTCAGTTTTGGTGCAGAGACATGGAACTATGAAAAGACCAATTGCATATTTTTCAGCTGTTTTAGAGCCTGTAGCGAAAGCGTTGCCTGGATGTTTGAAAGCAGTTGCTGCTACTTGTGTGAGTTTGGAACAGAGTGAAGGCATAGTGATGGGGTATCCATTGAGAGTGTATGTTCCCCATTCTGTGGAAATTCTTTTGACAAGAACGAAAACCCAATACATGACACATAGTCGGCTGACTAGGTATGAAAAGGTAATTTTGAGTGCAGATAATGTGACCATTGACAGATGTATGAATGTGAATCCTTCAACATCATTGCCGGATGAAGAGAATGTGATTGAAATGGATGAAGTAGATCACGATTGTCTGAATGTGCTCGAATACTGTACAAAACCAAGAGCTGATATACGAGATGAGCCTTTGAAAGAATCAGATTATATTCTGTTTGTGGATGGCTCATGTTTGAGAACGAGTGATGGAGTTCTAAGTGCAGCATATGCAGTTTACACAGTAGCAACTGTATTGGAAGCATCTTGTCTGAAAGGTGTACGGTCTGCCCAAGTTGCAGAATTAGTAGCTCTGATTCAAGCATATAAGTTGGGAAGAAATGTACGGGTTACGATTGTGACAGATAGCCAGTACGGCTTTGGGGTCGTGCATGATTTTGGTCAGATTTGGTCACAAAGGGGTTTCTTGACGTCTGCAGGAACGCCCATCAGAAATGGAGATTTTGTGAAAAAGTTGCTTGAGGCGATACAGCTGCCTAAACAGATCGCTGTTGTGAAGTGCAATGCACATAAAAATGGGGAAGACTACATTACTGTTGGCAATAAATATGCTGACGAGATGGTACAGTACTGTGCAAAGAATGTGGTTTCTTTGAATAAATGTCGCGAAAGAGAGCATATTTCTTGTCCTTTGCTTTTTACTAACTCTATTGAAACATGGGATGAGGTGAGACAGTTACAAGAAGCTGCAGAGGATGAAGAAAAAGATACTTGGCTAAAAGCAGGATGTAGAAAACATGAAGAAACTGATGTATGGGTTTACAGGGATGAGAGACCAGTTATGCCTGATAGCATGATTTCTGACATGGCACGGATGTACCATGGGCAAGCCCATATTGGGAGAGATTCAATGATCAGACTTTTTAGACAAACATGGTACAATCCAAAATTCAGAGCCATAGCTGAGAGTCTTTGTCAGAGATGTCTTATTTGTCAACAGTTAAATCCAGGAAGGAAGACAGTAGTGAGTCTAGGAAGAATAGGATGAGAAGGGGGTCCTTTCACTAGAATGCAAATGGATTTTATTGAAATGCCACCTTGCAGCAGATTGAGGTATGTCCTAGTGGTCGTCAGTTTGTTTTCCCGTTGGGTGGAGGCATATCCAACAAGAAGGAATGATAGTATCACGGTAGCAAAACTTTTGCTGCGAGAATTCATTCCAAGGTATGGTTTTCCAGTCACGATTGAAACAGATAGAGGAACACATTTCCAAAATGAATTAGTTAAACTGATTTGTGAAGCACTTAGTATTAAACAGAAACTGCATTGTGCATACAGACCAGAGGCTTCTGGAATAGTAGAGCAAGTGAATGGAACAATCAAGAACAGGTTAGGAAAAATGTGTCAAGCTACAGGACTGAAATGGCCAGATGCTTTGCCATTAGTTCTGATGACAATCAGAAGTATTCCGGAAAGGAAAACTGGACTCAGTCCACATGAAATAATCATGGGACGAGCAATGAGACAAGCACAAGTACCTGTCAACAAGCTACTGACTATAACTGATGATCTAGTGCTGGATTATTGCAAAGGATTGGCTGATGTGGTGCGTTCTGTGTTTCATCAGGTTGGACCGGATGCGACCACTCTTGAAAGAAAACCAGCTCACGACTTGAATCCAGGAGATTGGGTTCGAATAAAAGTCCACCGTAGAAGAAACTGTTTGGTTCCTCGCTGGGACGAACCACGACAAGTGATCCTAGTGACGACCACCGCAGTCAAGTGTGCAGGAGTGAAACATTGGGTACATGCCAGCCACACCATCAGAGTTCCAGAACCTAAAGATCGACATGTGAGTCGGCATCTGGAAATATCAGATAACAGTTCAGCATCAGAAAGAGAAGAGGAGACAAACAGTGTGCCAGAACCTGAAGATCGACCTGTAAGTCGACATCTGGAAGACCCAACTACAAGTGCAACGATAGAAGAAGAAGAGGAAATAGAAGAAATAGCTGAAGTTCCAGAATTTGAAGATCGACCTGTAAGTCGACATCTGGAAATATCTGACACCAGTTCAGAATCTGATACAAAACATTCGGATTGTGATGAAATTCTAAAAAGAAAGTGGAATTTTGAAAGCATAAGAGAAGAAACTGAGCCAGAAGATAATGACGGTGAGCAACTAAGTACAAGTTGTGGTAAAATTCCTTCGAAGATAATATTAATAGATGAAGAAGGGAGAGTTTCAAACCAAAAGTTAGAAAAAGCGGAAAAACCCCGAGGAGCAGTAGGGACAGATAGTCAAACACAAGAACAGGGAAATTTAGAAGCAGATAGAGAGACTGACACAAATTCGGAAGAACCTCGAGGAGGGACAGAAATAGGTGAACGAAGGAAGATAAGAAAAGAACCACAAGTAGATGAAAGTGAAATTATAAGCTTCAAAATAAGAGGAAATAACGAAAGAATTGAAACAGAGTCTGAAGAAAGTGGAGAAGAAAGAAATGAAAAACTAGAGACAAGAAAAAGAAATTGGAAAACAGAAAGAGAGGAAAAAGGAAGTGAAGCAAAAAGGCCAAGAAAAGGAGACAATTGGCCCAACGAAGTAAGAAAATTAAGATACAGAATCATAAGGTTGGATGGGAAAAGTGCTGAACAAGTGAATGAAATAACAAGTCAAAAAGAGCACGAAAAACAAGGAGGAAAACACTTGCAGAAAACGAAAAGGATAAAGAAAGTGAATCAAAAGTATAGATCACCTGAATGGTTGTATCGTGCTTTGACTAGTCACAAAGAAGAATTGAACACTCACGAAAACCCAGAACAAAGAAACCTGATGGGAGAAAGTGAAGTGCAACAAACCTGAAGCAACAAACCTGAAGAAGTTTAGATAGTTTTACCGGATTTGACAAAAAGCTGAACTGACGAATTTACCGGATGTGACAAAGAAAGAATTCTGAGAAAGAATTAAAAGAAAGTACCAAGCAAAGACAAAACATTGGAAGTACAGAGTGGCAAGCAAGTCATTTCTGAAGTGTAGTGACACAATTTTCTAGAAAACAAATAAATAAGGTTATAAGACAAAATGGAGAATACTAGAGATAGAAAATGTAAGTGTGAGTTTTTAAGTAGATGGTGCAAGATGTGCTGTTTTTGTACAGGTTTATTAATAACAGTATGGGTAGTTTTAGCAATAACTATTCCAATTAGTTTAGCTGTAGTAGAAAAGTCTAATAACACTGAGAAAGGAAAAGGAGCTAACATTCAAGAGCCAGTTATTTTAAAGAGTAGTGCAGAATTACATAAGGACAAATCAATAACAGATTTTTCAAAAAATGTTTTTACTAAATTACTGTATGAGTATGTAGAAACAATGGATGTAAGAGATTGCTATGTTTGTATGCAGTTGCCTGCATCTGTAGCAGAGGGTGTGACTTATCATCACCTCCCTTTGACATATGGAATAACATGTAGTGTTTTAGCAAGTTTATTTTATAAAACAGGTAGATTAGAATATTATTACACTGACATAAGTAAGATTTTTGCAAAAGTTTCTGTAGTTCCCGAGCTTAACAAAATAAAAGAGGGAAAGACGTTTGGTGAATATTTTTTAGAAGATAAAATTTTAACATTAGATAGTATAATTAGGTACAACCTTACCTGTGAGTTAAAGAAGGAAGAAAAGGTATTTTTAGAAATGGTTGAAGAGAGAAGAGTAAAATTTCAAAGAAGAGTGATAGAAAAGACAAAAACACCTCTTTGGGCGTTTGAGGAAGACCATCATGACAAGAAAAAGACAAATGCAGCTATGACTCTGGATTGGCCCCAACAGGGAAGGTTGTGCATTAGAAGAAATAAGACAAGATATGACAATTATTTTGTGGGTTCCAGCAATTGCCATGACAATTACCAAATTCTAGGTGGATGGGGATTCAAAGGGGGAAAAGATCCAATATTTCCAGGGATTTATTATGTTTGCGGGAATAGGGCTTATTATAGGTTGCCGGACCATTGGTATGGGTCATGTTACTTAGGCCTGGTCTTTCCAAAGATTTTTCATGTGGATAGAAAAGAAAAAGGAACACACAAAATGATAAATACTTTTACACGTAGAAAAAGGGAAAGTTTTTCAGAAATAGTAGGTGATATTTTTGGCGCATTGATACCAGCAGTGGGAATATCTTTGAATGCATTTAGAATTCGGAAATTATCCACAGTGGTAGATCGTTTATCTACAGATACTGCTGGAGGGTTCTTAATGGTAAATACCGAGATGGTTGCCATGAGAGCTATGGTGATGCAAAATCGTCTTGCCCTTGACATTCTTTTGGCAAAAGAGGGCGGAGTCTGTGGAATGCTGAAAGTCCAACATTGTTGCACTTACATTCCAGATAAGAGCGAAAATATACAGAAGTATATAACAAATATTACAAATTTGCACAAAGAACTTGTTCCACTGGAGGTTGAAAGTGTTTGGGGAAAACTTGGTAAAGGGTTTTCTTCTGTAACAAATTGGTTAACAAGAATGAGTGGATTAATAATAGGGAAAGTTATAATAATAGCAACCATGATAATAATAATAATATTAGTACTGAAGCTTGCAGTAACATGTATAAAGAGAAGAAGAAGGCAGAAGAAGATAGAAAAAGAAAACATGATAAACAAGGAAAGAGAGAGAGAAATGGGTGAAATAGAGTTAGAAGAAATAAAAGAGAACATGTACAAGAAAACGAAGAAACAAGTTGAAAGGGATACAGTTGTGTAAACTAACAAAAGCAAACGGATAAAAGATATATGCTGTCTGAGAAAATTGTATAACTTAGGTTTTTGTGGTGATATTAAAAATCACCAAAGGGGGAGTTGATGGAGCAGGGTAAATGTAAAAATTTTAACCTCCTAATATTTTCGTACAATATTAATAAACATGTTCGTTTAAGTAAATAACCAACAATGTATGTTAAGGGTTAATGGTCTCTAACATAACATAATATTTGCGTACTAATTTAATAATAAATGCATGATTTGTGCTTTTAAATAAAACGTGTGGTTGCAAAATAAAGCGATGGTAAGTAAGGGATAGCTTTATATGTTGCTTCTGCTAGGTAATACCTAATTGGGGTACGTAGAAAGACGGGAGGGAAACGAAAGGGTTTATATTTCTTTGTTTTAATAACATTTTGTTTATCTTTGAAAATAGTGCGCTTAGGCCTGCCGAGCAGCAATATAAAATGGCCGCGAGTTACTAGAGTGCGCATGAGCGGATGAGACCATGTGATAGAGGAGAGAGGCTGTGGAAAAGGGATGATCACGTGCTGATGCCGAGAGGCTAAGATGAAAGTATGGTCAAGGCTGTTGTGACCCTTCTGAGCAGATGTGTGCCAAGATGATCAGCAAGAAGCGTGAGAAGCCTGGTTGAATCAATAGACGGAACTGTATTACACAAAATGTAACAGAAAAAGATACAATTTGGACTGATCGAAACGGATGAGCAAGTGCATGAACTGTGGGAAACGATGCTTGCATGGACATTCCACACGGAACCAGGAACTTTGATTAAAATGTATATGGACCTGAGTTTTTGACCAATGAGAATGAATCGCGCCATGTAAGAAGAAACATTTTATGCTGTAAGCTAGAATTAGGGTATAAGAAGACCTACTCTTGGTGGGAGGGGTTAGAATGCTGCGGGATGCTGCGGGAGATGCTGAAGAAGTTAGATGCTGTAGATGGGAGAAGTTGCGGTTGCTGATGCTGACGAGCTGATGCTGCTGTTGTTATTTTCCTTTTCCAGTTGAGTATAAAGATGCTGCTTTAGGAGAACTTTTATTGATAGATTTTTATTAGAATTATTAGGCTTTCCCCAGAGAGATAGATAGATTGATCTATAGAGTTCTTATTATGATAACCTCGTTTTTCCATCTAATAAAAGTGCCATGCAATTTCAAACTATTCTTATATTGATGATAAATGCAATGATCTGAATAATAAGCTTAATCTCAATTTCCTGCATTCAAAACTTTATATAAACTTTATTATTCTTTAAACAAATGACTCAGTGATTTTCTTTAGCATAATGATTAATAATGAAATGGTAAAAGAGTTCATTGTGATTGAGCTGGTCTTAATCACCATCAACTGATTCCTACTAGTTGGTCCATCGACCAATGAGCGGAATACCTTAAAAGCAAATGAGAAATATTATGACATTATAAAAGAAGTATCCCGTCTCCTTCCAGCGAATCGTTTTTCTCCTAGGTTCATTGACGGAGGAAATCCAGGGAACAAATGAGTAAGTGAATGTATATGCGGTGTTATGGGCCCCACCGTCATATGGATATAGTGTGTGTGTTAGAGAAATGATTGCACCTGGATGACCAAAGCATAATAGGAGAATTATTTTTATTGTTAGCGCTGGATCAACCTTTTCACCAAACTCTAAATGAACCCCTTCATTCTTAGCTATAACATATGGCTCCTTAGGAATAAATCAGTCATAGACAGGAAAGTGTCTTTATAGGCCAGTGCAGGATTGTAGGAATGCCTGGTTAATAACAGTGGAGACAGGAGTGAGATTATGTAACCAGTGGTTGCTGGTTTCCCAGCAGTCTTCACCTCCTGAGCTCCTCTTTGATGCTTGGCCTGAACGCTGTCAACATATTCAACTAGTTTGCTCAATTTAATGTTACTTCTTAGCGGCTGCTTGCATGCTCCAAGGACGTCTTTTCTCGTACATACATTTTTATCCATGAACACATTCTTATTATGTTTAATTACTGTGGAGGATGATCCTCAGCCACAAGGTTTTCTCTTTTGTTTAGCTGGTTCGCCCAGGTGCCACCATCTTGAATCATTTGACGCTTGCTGCCAATGTACTGACGTCACCTGCATTGAGCTCCAGCACTGCAACTGGAGGCCTGTGAATTTCTCCTGGGCCTTTTGTGTGTGTTTCACCTCTTTGCTGTCATTTTTTTTTAGTTTTGTTCAAAAATTCTCCATGGAGTTAGCACAACTAGTTGCTCGTTTTTAGTGGCCCATATCCTGTGTTCACTTGCATCAGAGAAACTCAAGCGATGTCTTTACTTTTGCAAGAGATTGGGGGGCATATTAGCAAGACCCACGTTAAAATTATCGCCGTTTTAGCGGCAGGAAACTGCCGCTAAACGGCGATAATAGGCTTGCTAATATGCGTTATAGAATTCAATAGAAGCCCAGGTTAGATGTGCAGGACATCTAACCTGGGCTTCTATTGGAATTCTATAACGCATATTAGCAAGCCTATTATCGCCGTTTTAGCGGCAGTTTCCTGCCGCTAAAACGGCGATAATTTTAACGTGGGTCTTGCTAATATGCCCCTGGGTTTTTTAAGATTCCTCATTGACATGACTGTTTCATCTTGGCCATGATTTTTTATACTTCTTTTGCACAATCCTTTATAGAAACTCGCCCATTTGTTACATAAGTCATGCAGTTTGATCAGTGTTTTTGTGGCACATATCTCGGATAATCTATAAATTATTTATTAATTTGTATCTAATTTCTTCACCAGTAAAAATGTCTCAGCAATAAGGTAAGCCCATTTATGTGTTTTGAAGACTTTCTTGCTCTTTTATCGAGTTCCCCAGTCCCTTTAGTTACAATTGGAATTCTGCTTGAAGTGTCACAGACCCTATGTCCTGATGAAAGCCCCAGTCACATTCCTGTTTGTTGTCAAAACATTGACAATTTAATAAAACTTTTAGGCTGCTTATTCCATTGCTTATTAACTTATAATTGTTTACAATACCAGATACAGTGGCTCTAAGATATCGATAATCTTGACAGTATGATTCTCCTTGGCAGACCTTTGTTCTCATTCCTATTTCTGTATTTTTTCACCTGTGTGAACATGTTTTGTATACTGAGTACTGTGCAGTCACTTGACATCACAGTTATCGATTGTTACTATAGCCCCATTACTTTTGCATTTCTTTTGTATTATATTTTAAGCTCTAGGTGCATTAATTAATTGTTTGCATCTTATGACTGGGTTTTTATTCTTCTACAATAGATATATTCTGATTTATAAATTCAAGTGCTATTAAGTAGGATGTGTGATGCCAACAATTGCTTGCACAAAGCCTTTTTGAAATTATCCTGGCAGTACACTGTTTCCATATACCTATACCTTAATCAGGTCCTTCGGGTTGCAGAGTTGCCTCTCCTCTCATAGGCCCGCACACAGCACATCTCCTCATTGCCAGTTGCAGGCTGTGCTGTACATTACTAGTGATCCCACCGTGAGGTGCTGTTTGGGTAAGAGCACCTCTGTGAAAGGAATAATCCTGAGCAACCAGAGTCCTGAGCACCGCAGACACCCTTGATGGTTCTCATTTCCCAACATTAAGGTCCTGAGAGGTTTCCTGGCAGAATGTGAAGGCCTGATGACTGAAGCCTACAACTGTTATGCTCTTCAACATAAAATATAGCAAAACATTTTTTTAACATAGGAAAGTTTGCCACGTCTTGGATATAGGTTAGTGGAGTTTTAGGAGCATGAAAATGAGTTAAAGCAGAGGGGGTGAAAGGAAGGAGGTAAAGGAAACAAAAGGTAGCAACTATTCATTCGCTTTGCACCAGCCCTGCTGATGTTTTGAACCAGAACCCTTTGAGTTTTTAATGGTCTTTTACCTGTGGCTTTTCTTCTAAGGCTTTTATTTCCTTGTCTTTAACAAAATCTTGATTTTCTCTGTGCAGGTTAGGAAAATCTCCATTAGTATCTGTAACTGTAAGGAAAATGGGACAAATACTAGGAGTTCCGGCATGTCATAGCTTATGTGTTATTTGATAAAAGAGGTATGCAGAAGTTCAACTCACCATGTAGAATTTCTGGTCGGGTAGTCATATCAGCATGTATAAATTATGATAAAAGGTATGACTATAAGGAATGTTTTACAAGGTCTGACCAAAGTCTGTTGGATTACTTGGGTATGTTCCTTTAATATGGAACCCAGAAAATCGGTGGGACTGAATATTGATGATAAAATATTGCCCACGGCTTCCAGTAGTGATTCAGTGGGGGTCCACAGAAATCAAAACAGGGTAAAGCTTGTTTAAGATGTTGCAATTATGTAAGTGCAAAATCATAACACCGATATTTCCTTTCTTTAACCTTGTGTAAGACTATTTTTTACCTTCACTTGGTTATGATAGTGCCATTATGTTTTTCTCATATACAGTTCATCACACTGACAAAAGTGTGTATTGACATGAAGTCAATGTGCCTATTTTATTGCTATTGTTATTATGTTAAGTTAGTGCTAAGTAAAACAAGAACCATTTATTTATTTATGTGTTGCATTTTTTGAGTTGTATTAAGTGTTGTGATGTTGGCCTTAAGTGATCCAAAGCAGGAACCATTTTTTATATGATAATTTGAATGACTTTGTTCTGAAGAATGTGTCTCAAACTAATTGGGACCAGCTTAAACAGGCCTTGAAGTGACCATCCCTGCTGTGCAGTTGAAGGTGCTGCAAACTGGTGTTGTAAATGATCCAATTAAGCAAATTCAGCTATTTTAGCAGACAAAGCAACTTCTGTGGACGTTGGGCTGTTTTTCCTATTTTAAATGTATGTCAAGGGGCTTGCAGTAGTAGATCACTTGATCCCCCTGTGCATAATTTGTACAATTAGGTTATATAATTTTTTTAAGTATCTGTCCTGATTTAATATTATCTTGAATACATTGATATGTTGCTTTAATACATAAACAATTCTGTTTGACCAGTTGGTTGGTAGACTCTTATGTGAGACTATCTAGTATTTTGTAGGGCACCAACACATATAGGGCGTCATTTGGATGTCCGTCGGAAAGCCTCCGATGGACAAGCTTTTCATGTCTGGCTTTCCGACAGGAAAAGCCTGTCGAAAAACGACTTTGGGGGGCCTTAACAGGGCCCCCATCCTTCAGCAGCCTCCCTTTAAGGGCCTGAATGGCACCTATGGTACCCTCCTGTAAATCCCTGCCATGCGGTGCAGGGATTTACAGAAACTCCCATTTTTCTATGGGAGCTTTTCTTGCGTCCGTTTCCGACCGCTGCACAACCTCCCATAGAAAAATGGGAGTTTGCGACCGCACCATTTGGGGTCGCTCTGCAATACGGTGTTCGGTTCCCACACCGTGACGGTGTCGGTCAGAGGCAACTCCGTCCAACATCATAATTAGGGCCATTATTGTAAGTGACTGTGTGGTGTGATGTGATGCATGTCTCTGTAGATGGAGGATTACATTAGGGTTATTTTGTGACAACATGGTAGATTGACAATCACTTTTTCTTTTTATTTAGCTTTATATAGAGTACTTGTGGCTGAAGTAGAACAGCAGACTGAAGCCACTGTAGAGGTCCTAATGCCAGATGTATGGAGCAAGATAAATAATGGAATATATGAATATATTTCTTTATTTCTTCATTCATTCATTTATTTACTAGCTTAATATAACCTAAATCAGACCTCAGGTGCCAAAGTGTTTTACAAGGATTCATATTGGTTGCTACAGAGTTCAAATTTGAGAACAGTCACAGACAGGATAAAATAAACAGAATGAGCAAAACATACTGTGTCAGATGAATGAGCGGTTTAGGTGAGAAATGAAGGAAAGAAAGAGTGGTGGTTGTGAGCTATCCAGGATTGAATATAATTGAGAGTCTCTGCAATGAACTGGATATCATTTGGTGATGAGATTTTCATGTAGAACTCAGTATTGCCAGAGTAGGACCGAAATTATATCTTTATTTTTCAACAGCATAGGTAAGATTTCCATGTATAGGTTGAAGCGTATTGGAGATAGGACAGCTTGCTGTGGAACCCCTTCTTGGAGTAATTTATTTACCAGCTTCATATAACATAAATCAGATCTCAGGTGCCAGAGTGTTTTACAACACATGCAAGAGGATGAAGTGGGTTACAGTGTCGAATGTCACAGTTGGATCAAGGGGGGGTCCGAAGACAGGATTCACAGTCTAGAAGGTGAAGAGCCTCATTTATTATGCATGAAGTGGCTAATTGCAGGCTTCCTCCTGCATTGAAAACTGATTAACATTCATCTAGCTGGTCATTGTCTTTGATAGAATGTTTTAGTTGAGTCTATACATGGCTTTCGAATACTTTTAGTGGGAATGGAAAGTTTAACACTTGGCAAAAACTATTCATAACCTTGCCTCTAAGTCCTTGCCTATAAGTCCCTACTATATGGTACATGGTGTACCTAGGGCCAGTAAGTTGAATGCCACTAGTGGACTGCAGCACCTGTTGTGCCAACCACTGCAGTGGCAGTGAAAACATGGCTTCAGGCCAACCACTCTAGCCTGACCTTTGCAGTGCAAAGCACACACTGTGACTTGTCAAAATAAACAATTTTTTTATTGGTAAGTCATCCCCTATGCATGCCTTGTAGGTTGCATGGGATTTAAAAGTAGAATATTTAGACATTTAACATTAACATGTTCTTACAGTGAATAGCACCCAAAAGCTATGTTCACTATAGGGATGCCTTCTGGCTGATAGAGAAACACTGTGAAGCAATAGTAAATATTAATTTTGCTATCTCAGGGTAGTGACTAGCTGAAGAAATGATTGAACTATTGTTTTTAATTTTAATATCTATCAAAAGCCCAACTTAATGCTGAAGTCATAATTATAATAAATATTAAGAACAATAACTAATAAAAAGTTACCTTTTCCCTTTCTGAAGCTCCTGAAGGCTAATTTTTTTTTTTTATATACTTTGTTTATTTGCATTTTCTGGTCAAATAAAATACATCTCGTACATTACTTCTTAGGCACACTCATGTACACGGCACAACTTCAATTTGTTACAGCACAGTTATGGGTAATCAATCATTTACTATGTTACATGTTAATCATGTTTTTCAGGCGATTTATACATTTCTACCCAGCATATTTCTCATCTGCCAACTCTTAAACTCTGCGCCGTCCATTTACCACTTTCCTCATAGCCCTGCTCTAGCACTCCTCAGGCGTCCGTCTCGGACTCATTTGTACGTTGAAGATAATTTGTGAAGGGTTCCCAAATGGCACATGGTCTAGAACTAGGTGGGAGCAGCTCCGCGTAAATGTTGTTTTGCTCCTGACAGTATGTCAGATCTGCGACCCATTCCTTAAACTTGGGGGCTCTGCCTCTTCCCCACCTGCATGCTATTTTTCGTTTTGCCATAAGCAAGCCCAAAGCGATCAGTTGTTTAATTTGCCCTCTATGCTCAGGTAGGTAGCCTAAGAGCGCCATCTCAGGTGTTAGCTCAAGCTGCGTATTTGCTATGCCACCCAAGGCCTTTCCTATTTCCCTTCAGTAATTCGCTATGGCTCTACAAGACCAGGCAAGATGTAAAAAACTTGCCCCCTCCTGACTGCATCTATCGCATTTATCGTTATTCCGCAGTTTAAGTTTGTGCATTTTTACAGGCGTATAGTACATTCTGTGGAGGAATTTAAAGTGTATGATCCGGAATCTGCTACTCGCCGTAATTCGCTCTGTTTGCTGGCAGCAGTATGCCCAGGTCTCATCTGCCAGTTGATACCCCAGTTCTATCTCCCATCCTATCTTTGCCTTTGTAGTGTTGTGTGTCACTGCTCCTATTGATGCCTTGTATATGCGTGACACTGCATGGGATGCCCCGGCTTGCAATATGTGGTGTAACGGAAGTAACGTGGGGGGTTCTTCCGGGAACCGTGGGGTAGCGGCTTTGACATCTTGACGAAGTCGAATATATAGGAATCGTTCCATGGTTGTGGGGGTAGTGTCCCCAAAGAATGTGTCCGCCCCCTTGAAGTCTCCTTGGGTATACATGTCTCCCCATGTATTCATTCCATATTTTAGGAGCATGCGTTTACATATGCCTTCCTGTGTGACTGGTAAACTCTAAGGAACTTCGGGGCGTTTTCTAAGTGTGGACCTGGCGCCTCCCAATTATACGCAATTCTTTCTGAGAGTTATCAGTGCGGTGCAGAGGTGAGGGAGACTAACACCCTAAACCCTCAATCGGGGACCCAAGACGAGGTCCACTGTAAACACAATGTGATCCTGTGCACCCGCCGGTTTTACCTTAGATCCGGGGGTCAAGCATATTACAGCCGGGACGGAAGTAAAACCGGCGGGGAGAACTGGATATATTACATCTACCTGCTCTACAGCCCTGAAGAAGTCAGTTGGGAAATCTCCCATGACGAAACACGTGTTGGCTGGGCTATCTTACGGAATAAAGAAAGAAAGAATACTTTACAAATTTGTCGTGATTACAAGAACAAAATACTTTTCTACATGTATGATATGTAACTAAGTTGGTGGAACTACGCCATAACGTACTTAACACATAGCGTGTGCACAGGATCACATTGTGACTGGTAAACTCTGTTGGTCCCGCACGGGAAGCAGCGGGGAGTATATTATGGGAGCTTGCGATCTTTTTGCGATGGCCCGCCACGCGCTGTTGGTGCATGCTACCGTTGATTTCCTCCCTCCAGCCTGCTTATCATCTGTGCCCAGAAACCCTGCTAGGGCGATAGGCGCCCTGTACCCCTGCTCCACTGCCAGATGCGTCATGAAGGGCGGGGGTTTGAACCAAAATGCGGCATAATGCGCTTGTGCACTGAGGTAATAAAGTTCGGGATCAGGTGCTTCAAATCCTCCCTGCGTGAACGGTAGCGTGAGAGTGCTCCACTTAATCCGGGGCTGCTTCCCACCCCACGCTAGTCTTATTAGCTGACTCTTAAGTCGTGCAAAAAAGGGGCGGCCTGGCGAGTGTGGGATGTTCATGAACAAATATAAAAATTTTGGCATGATGACCATTTTCATTAAGGCAACACGGCTCGCCAGCGATAACGGCAAGGCAATCCATCTAGTTATCGATTCTTCCACTGTGTTCAGGACCTTACCATGGTTTGCCCTCATTAATTCCTCCTTATCCTTGACTATGTTAATACCTAAGTAACGGATCTCTGTCTCACACCATTGTAGCGGGTAGTCCATTGGGAATGGTGCGGTGCTCTGAGTGAGCGGCATTATCTGCGATTTCCCCCAGTTAATGGTGATCCCGGAGTACGCCCCAAACTTAACTATTTTGCAGATTATTTCATTCAGTCCAGCTTCAGGGTCCCTTACATACAGCGTTATATCATCCCCATAAAGCGAAATCAAAACAGGTCTCGTTGGGTAGTCTAGTGCATATCTCTTATGATGTTGCCGTAGCATGGCCGCTAGCAGCTCCATTGCTATCGCGAACAGCAGGGGCGATAGGGGACACCCCTGCCTTGTACCTCTAGATATGGTGAAATCTGGGGTGCGTTCTCCGTTCAGTAGTAACGTGGCGCAGGGTTTATGGTATAGCAATTTTATCCACTTCAAAAAACCTGGCGGGAATCCCATGTGAGTCAATACTGAAAATAAATATTCCCATTCCATGGAATCAAACGCTTTGGTAGCGTCTAGAAAGACCGCTACCGCTCGTTCATCCTGGTCGATGTCATGCATGATAGAGAATAGCGTGCGTAAGTTGTGTGAGGTGGACCTCCCAGGTATGAAGCCCGCTTGGTCCGGCCGGATCAAGTTTCCCATCAAAAGGCTAAGTCTATTGGCTACGACTTTGGCTAGGATTTTTACATCGCAGTTTATCAGGGATAAGGGCCTGTATGAATCTGTGCTTTCTGGCGGCTTACCCGGTTTTAATAGTGAGACTATCATGGCCTCCCTCAGGGACTGAGGTAGTATCCCCGTCTGCTCCGCTTCCTCATACATTTGTTCAAGAAATGGTGCGAGCATATCTACGTAGGTCTTGTAGAACTCCATTGTGAGTCCATCCGGCCCAATGGCTTTTCCATTCCCTATTTGCATAATTGCGACTCTGATTTCCTCCTCAGCGATGTCCACCGCAAGGAGTTCCCTTTGCCCCTTGCTTAACCACACAAGTTCTATTTGCTCTAGGTATAGTCTGGTTTCAGATTGCCTTGCCGTGCGCATAGTATATAGTGTTTTATAGTGCCTAGTAAACACTTCCGCTATATCAGATGTGTCCCTATACTCCACACCTTCATCATCACGTATGGTAAGCACATAATTGGCCGCCTTAGGGGGTCTGATGGTTTCAGCCAGTGCTTTACCAGGGCGTTCACCCTCCCCATATTTCTTTGCTGTGTGGTATTTATCCCAGAATAGGCATTCCCTCTCTGCCTCGGTTTGATATTCCGTCAATAGCTCTCTAATGTTTGCCAGTGCAGTGTCTCTATGCACCTTACGTGTTTTCTCTTCCTGTGCTTTAAGCTAAGTTCTAGGTGGTGTAGGGTCGTCATGATGTCTCTGAGTATACCTCCTGCTTTGGCGATACACACCCCCCTTATGGTGACCTTCAGCACCTCCCACACCGTGGCTAGTGAGGGTACAGAGTCTATGTTTAGTCTCAGGAACTCTTGTAGCGCCTCCTCTAGCTCTTCCCGGAACGCCGTGTCTAATAAGGCCACGTTTTGCATTGGTTCTGCATGCCCGGTGGGTTCCACTGTGTGTCAGAGTACGTGCGCGCTAAGTGACGAGTGGCGAGACTGTGCACAGCCATATCTTTAGAAGTGAGCCACATATCTAATCTGGACCAATCATTATTTACTGCTGAGGAGTATGTTCCTTCCAATCTGTCAGGATGATGGTGGCGCCAGACATCAACTAGCATATTTTCTTCTATTATCTGCTGCATCTGTCGCTGAGCTTTAGTGTAGTGGTGTGGCAAGGGATTTGAGCGGTCCCTGGGTGGATAGAGCGTCAGGTTAAAGTCTCCTCTCCATATTAGGTGAGTCGAACCTATACTCGCTATCTGTCCCCACAGCTTAATGAAGAAATCCTCATCATCTACGTTGGGTCCATAACTGCTCACTAGGGTGATGGACTCTGATGCCAGTCTACCCCAGGTCATGCAATATCTCCCCTGCGGGTCGCTTAAGGAGCCTTCCTCTACATACGGCACCCCTTTTTTAATGAGTATTGCCGTGCCTCTCGAGTAGGCTGAATATGAAGAGAAATACCTGTGGGAGGCCCAGCGTGCTGCCAACTGCGTTCCTTTCTGTGGTATGGTGTGCGTTTCTTGGAGCATGGTTATGCTCACTTGGTGTCTGTCCAGGTAAGCCAGTATGTGCCTCTTTTTCCTAGGGTCTCCCAATCCTCTGATGTTCCAGGTCAGCGGGCCCACCCGCGCGGGTTGCTGGTCTGGACTCTTACTGTTTGCCATTATCTAGCAATGAGAAAGTTATATAGTGTGCCTGTGTGTTCCCTTGTCCATGTAACTTCATTGTGTGTGCTGGTTACTTTGACAATGTGCCTCTTAATATCAACTGCAGCAATTCACTTTCCCACCCACATCGGCGTCCCCAACTTGCTGTGTACTAACCCCACCCCCCCTTAACTCCCACAAAACAAGCAAGCAAGACATTATGAACGCCATCGCAGCTGTTTTCTGCCTCTGGTGCATGGTCTTTGGCGTATACCAGTGGTTGGTTAAAGCCCTACTATAGCACCATTTGTTAGTCTCAGAGGCATCTACTATGTCAGCTTCTAAGTGGGCTTGATCTATGTCTTGGCTTGCTAACAACAAACATAACAATCCCACAATGTGGATATAATCCTCAAACCCCATGAATAAATTCCCCTGCAGAGGGGGGGAGGGGATATCCCTTAGGGGTGTGTTTCCTAGGGGGCGAGGCGGCACCTCCTGCACTACTGAATAGTACAGGAGGATGCCCTGGAATATGAATTCAATGTCCGGAGGTGTCCCGCTGTTTTGATTTGGTACCTCTAATGGCCTAGTGCCATATGCGTACTTTCAGTTGTGTCGTGCAGCTAGATCAAAGTATGGATGTGTGGACAGTGTATTATCCAACCCATTACAGTTACCACAATTGTCTCTGCCCGCCGTTACTGCTCCTCCTCATGTTGCGACGCATCTTCTCTGCTTCGTGAAGGGGAGGTCTCAGCTCTCCTAGCTGTCTTCACAGTGTTTCTGAGAAAGTCCGCTGCCTGCTGTGGATTGTTGCATATGTGCTGTTTGCCGCAGTACGTGAGTCTTAATCTTGCAGGATATAGCATGGCATATTCCACTCCCTCTTGCTGTAGCTTTTTCTTAATAGGCAGGTATTTTTTCCGCGCTTCTTGGACGTTCAACGTGAAGTCGGGGTATAGAGATATGGTGTTGTTGTCATAGACCACTGTTTTCATTTCTCTTGCTTTGCGGAGCGCAGCATCGCGTAGCTTATAGTTGAGCAGTCTTGCGACAATGGGTCTGGGCGGCGCTCCTGGTGGGGGCTTTGGTGCCAGAGTTCTGTGCGCCCTTTCGACAATTAGCGTTTTTGAGAAGGCCTTTGGACCAAAACAGGCAACAAGCATCCTTTCCATGTATTCCTCCATCTTTCCCGTATTGATTGTCTCAGGGGCACCAAGAATTCTGATGTTATTGCACCGTGATCTGGCCTCAAGGTCCTCATTTTTCGCGGTTATCACTTTTAGCAGCTTGTCCATTTCTGTGATTTGTCCCGACGAGTGCGCTTGATCATCCTCCAATGTCGATATTCTTGTTTCGGCTTCGCTGATCCGCCCATCCTGCTTCTCCAGTTTCTGCGTGATTTGATCCATTCAGGCGCACATTGTGTCTATTTTACCCTCTATGGACGTTAGACTGTGTTTCATAGTGATCAGCAGTGTCTTCATGTTCATCTCATCTAGGTTGTGCGTTGTTTGATCTGCCCCATCTTGTTCCGCCTCTTGTGCTTGTCCTCTTGGTGTTCTGCGGGCTTCAAACAGCAGTTTAGATTGTTTGCCATCTGTTTTCCCCATGTCGTTATGATTATTTTGGCAATGTCTCTTATTGTGTGTGAGTAGCCTGCGATGTCCCGCACCACACTGTCACTGCCTGCATCAGGTTTCCACCTGTCTCGTATCGTAGCTGCGCACATTTGTGAGTTTTACGTGCCCACTCCTCCTTACGGTTATCGACCTGTGCCAAGTCTCGGTTTGCGCTCTCACAGGCCTTCCAGGGTGTGCTCTTGCCAAAGCCTGCACTGTGCGTGGGGGGCTCGCATTGCGGGTAGGTAGGCGCATTTGCAATGCATATGACACGAGCTCCACTCAGCCCTACTGCTTCCCGTCTGTATGTGCCTGGAAGTCAGCTCCTGCAGCCTAGTTGTGCTTGGCTCAGTGGGCTATTCTTTCTTTTTTTCCGCTTGTTCGCAACAGTGGTTGTTCTATGCAGTATTCCTGGGCCCCAGGGGCAGTTCCTCTAGAAGGCAATTTATTTAACTCACGCTCGCTCTCTGCTGTTTGTGATGTGTCTCGCCTCGTTTCTTCTGTGACCCTGTGGGGTCTGGGGCAGTCTGCACTTTCACCAGTTCGACAACTCTGCAGTGCAGTAACACAGGCTATGGCTTTGTTGCAGGTGCCGGGTTTCACTGGCTGGGGATTGTGGATGGGGCTTTGGACAGCGGCGTACAATCGTCCGTGCTTAGCGCCTTTTGCAATATGGCGGATCGGAGCCCTTTATTTAATTAATTAGCCGTTGTTGTATTCGATCCGTTATTTATCCCTGTCACTTTCTTTTTGCGGGGGGGGCCTGGTTTCTATTGACCGTCGGCAGTGCCCGGGATCGAAGCAAGGCCCGGGGCCCAGTGCGTTCGCCTGCCGCTGAGTGGTGGGGGAGGTACCGCAAGTGTCTACGGCAGTCCCAGGTGGCTCAGGGTAGCGCAGTTCTCACTCCTTTGTTCACGGGGAGTTGGTCGGCAGGGTGCCAGCGGGGCTGCTGGCTTGCATCACAGGTATGAGCGCGGCTCGCTGCGGGGGACCTCCCACGTTCTCTGCTCTCCCCCGGGGGCCCGTGGCTTACTTGGTAGGAGTTGGGAGCCTCTGGTCTCTCTCACTGCCGCTTGTCTTCGCCGCTTAGCTTGTGGGGTGCCCCAGTCGCAGCTTCGGGTGCAGCGGTTCCCAGTCCCCGGGTCTCTCCCGGCCCCGCGCTCCGCGTCCTGTGCCCAGCGCGGGATGCTTGCACAGGAAAATCTCACCGAGCTTGCGTTGTCAGTGCGGCTCGCGGCGTATTATGTGCTTACTGTGTGGGACGAATGTTCATACCGTCTCTGGGCCTTTCCTCGCTCCGCCACGCGCGCCTCTTTCCGTGAGCCCCAGCGGATCTTAGCTTGTCACAGGGTCGTCCCGTCTTCCAGCTTTGGATTTGCGGGCTCTTCCGTATCCTCAGAGCTTCAGCAGCCTTTTCCTCGTAGTTTCAGGGGATTCACCTCGGTGGGACACAGGATATTAATGGATGTTGTTTCCAGGGCGAACGGAGCCTCACTACAGTGCGGCCATCTTGTTAGCCCGCCCTCTAGGGCCCCTCTCCTGAAGGCTAATTTACATTAAACTTCTAACTGTCACACAGCGGGTTAATGGCTCTGAATGAGGTGAGAGAACTGCTCCCAGAGCAGACAGAGCAGAGAAAAAGGCCTGGGCATAGGGAGGTGTTTTTGTTCCTCTGGCGGGAAGACCAGTTGGGTTGTGCCCAGGAGAACTTAATTTACTTCAAAGAGACCTCATTTGTCACAAGCAGGTGTCAGATGACACCTGGACCGGTGCCTTCTTTTGTCCTGAAGTCAGGCAGGCACCAAACCCAGTGCAGTAGAGCAGCCCCCAGAACTGGTTTGAAGTGACCACAGAGGAGGGGTCACTCATTGCCCTGGCTACACCCTGAGTGGGCACACAGGCTCTGCAAAAGGGGAGAAGAGTTTCACCATGTTAGATTTTAGAAGTGAGAGGCAAAGTGGTTTTATTTGCAGTAGGGCATACAGGAACTGTTGCAAAAGGGGGTAGGTTTACCACTGGGAACTTTTACCCCATTGGTTAGAGAGGGACTAAGGAATCAGCCCCTTCTAAAAGTTCTAGACATAAATGTGACATCCTCTGATACCTTCCTTAGAACACTATTGGACCTGAGAAAGAACAGAAGATAACTTGACCTGCTGTCTGTGACATGAGAGGAGTCCTAAAGGACTGGACCTGCTCCCTCTTGTACCCAGAACAAAAAAGTGGACTCCAAGGGTCAGTTGACTGACCTCCAGTTTTAGTACAAGGCTATAAAAATCTACAAGAGGCATTTTCCTATAACCCCCTGTCAGGATCCTCAGGAGGATCCATGCCAAAAACACAATAGTGGCTAGTATTTTGACGTCAAGAACTAAAGGAAGGAAACAAATGGTGACTAAAACCAATAACTGGAAACTGAGCTGGCAGCGCTAGAAAATGAGGAGAGCTGCCAGATCAGTTTTCCCTGCAGCGCACTAGTTGTTCTTTCAAAGGCACAAATGGAATGTGAAGCGCATCCTGGCCAAAGAATGCAACTTCATCTAAGTGAATTCCTGAGGGAGCAGCCTCTCCAGAGTTCTCTGTCATGAAAGTTCAGTCACAGTAGTGGCGTTGCCTGAATTCATCGTTATAGTTCCTTCGGTCCACGTGTTTGCAGTAAGGAGTCGGCCTGAAAATGTAGTGTCTCAACATAGAGCCTGCTTTTCTTGTCAAGAGTAGAATCTCTTTTCTGAGTCTGTGTGCTGAAGAACCTCGTCGTGCCATAACTTCTACAATAGGAACTGAGCACTTATGAGACACTATCTTGCAGATTAGTGTTCAAATTACTTCAAGACTACTCCAGTCTATAATAGTATATAGGAAACTATATCAACTGTAGTCAAAGGAATATTACTTACCTGTAGTTTCCTTCTCTCGAGAAAAATCTCAGACATAAAGAATAAAAGGAACGCTGAAGTGGTTTATGAGAAGATTAACGTTTACCTGAGTGTTCAGAAGCTCGTCAGCCCCAGTTTTCTTTGCCATCCTGATTCACGCAAGTACTTCCTCTGGAAGGAAAAGACAACAAACAATTTAATTGCATATTGATGTATAAAAAGAATTAAAAGTAAAGAACACTAAATGTCTTAAGGGAAATGAGAACAAAGAAATTCAGTTTCACACACTGAGAAGAGTGTAACTCATGTTACATAGAAGAGGAGCATAAGTCGTAAACAGATTGGGTACGTAAGGTTGATTTATAATTTGATTGAGCAGTATTTAGAGTTGAGTAGATAGGAACTATAATCAGTGTTTGTATTCTTTTGCAGTTTTCGAATTTCCACAAGAAGGGGTTTCACAAACATTCAATACTGAAGCAGATAGAAGATAGGAACACCTTTCCTAGAGAAGAAACCACTGTTGTCAGGCTGTCTCTTCTTTTCTCCCCATCCCCTTTACCCCCTTGGTGCACCTCTGTTGTCCGGTGATCAATAGAGAGAACAGGTGGTGTTCTGGGTGGGGCATTGAGAATGGTCGTCATTCTGCTCCACTGCAAGTCGTTGGTAAGAGCCTTCTGACACACTCAGCTGACCAATAGCAACTGGACCTGACCTGAACTCTGCTGCTGGCCTCTGTTAGAGTGAGTTCTGCCCCCCCCCCTTCCCCCTAAGTTCTGTTCCTGAGGTCCTGAGACCCTGGGCTGTGCCTAGATGAACATCTCCTACCACCCCTGAAATCCTGGGAACTAGCAACTTTTGGTCTTGAAGGCCTCCGGAGGATGGGGACCAACATGACTAGGTGATCCACCCATGGTGCATTGCTGCTGAAACTAGGAAACAGGTTTCTCCTGTTTGTAGTGTCTCTGTAGAAGCAAATCCATTTCAGCAGGATCCCGGTGAGAATGTATCTGCCCTTGCAGAGCCCATGTCAGATAGAGCCTGCAGTTTTGCCCTCCTGGAGGATCTGACCCTTTAAATTTTCCTGCTCTGAACTATTCCTGCTTAAACCAATAGCTTCACCAAGACTTCGTCCAAAAGCTATCTGGTGCCATGGAGCCCTCCTTGGACACAGCTGCTGCCTTGCCCCGCTAAAAAAATGTCACTTCCATTTTTGAGACTAAGGGCCTGATTAAGATTTCAGCAGACATGCTACTCCGTCACAATGGTGACAGATATCCCCTACAAGGAAATATTAATCCCATAGAATAATATGGGATTTATATTTCAGCAGACGGGATATCCATCACGGTTTTGATGGAGTAACCCATCTGCCAAAATCTAAATCAGGCCATAAGTCCCAATGTAAAACCCTGACCGTGTTGAACCTGGTTTGTGTATTCAACCCGTGCTCCATTGCTGTCAGACTGAAATAGTGCCTAGGTCCTGGTCTTCCATGACCAGTTCACCAGCATTGGCGCTTTTGTGAGCTATTTTACCATGAAACCTTTGTGTTGTTTTATTTATTAAAATGTACTCTATTCTTCTAGTTCTCTTTGAGAATTTTATTGTGTGGTGTTTTGACTTTATTACTGTTCTGGTACTGCACGAATACTTTATACACTGCCCTAAGTTAAGCCTGTCTGCTCTGTGCTCTAGCAACCAGAAGGTTGAGCTCAGACTAATTTAGTAACTTTAAGGGTTCACCCTAACAAGGGTTGTGATTATTCCTTGAGGTTGGTTGTCAATCCCTCCCCCAATTAATAAGCCGATTTCTTGCACGTTTACATTTGTATATTTGTCTATAGTTCGCCTTATCTTCAGATGGTTTGGAAGATAGAGTTCTGCTTTTTCACCTTTTCTAGAAAGAAATTAGTAAACTTTTCACAGATATTCTTGGGATTGTTCATTAAAATCATGTTAGGTGGGGTGATATGCTGTTTCGTGGTTTCAAAGAGCATGTTATGGGATGTTATTTGGAATGGTTTATTTCTGTTACTGTGAACTACTATTTGGCTTCAAAGATGTGTATTAATTTTTCACTGGAGGAATGCCCATTTGGCATTGAAAACTTTCTATAGCCGAGGGATAGTCTTTTTTCATTAAGTTCCTTTCAAGACCATTTCAGTTTTTGTCATTTTTGGGGCCCTAGGTTCTCAATTAACTCTGATGGTTTGTAGGCTATGGAGATGTGATCCTTGATCAATGGGATATTTTGTAAAGAAGAATTGATTTGATAATTCAGGTGACTCAATATTTGAGGTCCCTGACACAATCAAGGTCTCTGACCCAATTTATAGGTGTTCTAAAGTTTGCCTTCGGGTAATGCCTTTAATGAAGAGGAGAGTGGGTGTCATTCTGAAATGGTCAGACCAGTCAACCAGAACTGAATATGTTGTCTCAATCAAACCCTATGGTGCGATAACGAGATGGAAAATCAGAATGCAGATTTTCTTGTTTGGGAGTTAAACATAGTTGTTTGAGGTTGCTGTTGTTTAGTAAAAACAAATACATGATGTGAACAGCAGAGTCTTTTCACCTTCCAATTGTAATCACCTTGGAATGTGTTTTATTGAATGAGATAATTGTTTTTGGTAAAAGACTTGATGAGTTGTTATACAAATGTCATGTTTTCCCCCAGGGGGATGTGGACCCCGAGGGATGTAGGATCCTAAGGTATTACTTCCATCAATAGACTTTGGAAGGTGGGGAATTTTTCAGGTTCTTGCATAAAATATGGTCTCTGTGGATAAGTGCTACTCCTCCGCTCATCTTACCAATTTTCTAAGGTCATATTCTAGATAATCACAAAAGGAGAGTTGGGAGTGTATGTGCTGGACCTTGATTACTCTCAGTCTCTCTATCTTTATTGATGGCATATTCTAGGTAAGTCTAGGGGTGAGGAAATCCAACGGTGATTGATTCAGCCAAGTGTCAGTCAATAATAGGAGGTTGAGATTAATAGCCTCAATCAGATTAGCAATCTCAATGTATAGTAATACTTCTGATCTGGAGCTGTATAATAGGCATTTATGCAATGGTTTCATGAAGCCTTTCATGGAGGATGGAATAGTCCCAGGACCCGGTTCACAAAGGTAAAGTTAGACAAAAGTTTAACTTACGATTTCGGTATTCACAAAGCGCATTTACTACTCCTAAATGCCCTTTGTGAATACCGAAAGTCGAACGTTAAGACTTTCAGTATTCACAAAGGGCATTTACAAGTAGTAAATGCCCTTTGTAAATACCGAAAGTCGTATAGTTAGACTTTCGTCTAACTTTACCCTTGTGAATCGGGCCCTCAGTTTTGATATGGCTGTTGAGTAAATGCCTTTCCTGTAGTATTTTGGCATATTTGTCCTTGATATCATACTGTTTGGTACATTAAGGGGCAAGATCTGAGCAAGACAGCTATATTCTTTAGGTTCAGAAAACCAGTGAAGTTAGAGTTGGGGCGAGCCAGGGGTGTTGGGTTTACTTTCAATCCTAACATTATTCTGAATAGTGACCAAGTAAAAAAAGGACCATTTCGGGTTTGTGGAGAGGCATCTTCCCTCCATCAGAGGTGCATCCAATGTGATTGACAAGCTGTTGCATTCAAGCTGTTGCGTTCCACTTTAGTAAGAATTAGATTGAGGAGTTTATTAGATCCAGCAATGTTGATAAACTCTGTTCCTCTCCTGTTGGGTCATCACAATTTTTTTTAACTTGTTTTGTGAGCATTTGATTTTCTTAGAAGTTTTTTTCTTATGATAAGTGACAGACAAGTTTGGGGAATGAATGCTAATCCTTTGGTTCATGGCATACAAACAATTGGCGTATTTATTTCTGTTTGTGGTCTGGGGAGAGACACATCTAGTATTATAGGAGTTTTGGGTAAGGATCATTGTATGCAGACTGGGAGTCTTATTCTTTTGTGTTGGTTGAGGAATAGAAGTGGAATTAAGCTGCATACATGTTTTACTTCTATGTGAGAACTGACAATACACCATCACTTATGTTTCCATATTTGTAGATACAATTGCCAATGATAAACATTAATGGATTTTCCTCCTGAGTCTTTCTTCTCCAAGTGGCTACTTTCATGGCAGATGCCAGTCATTATGGTGGATAGTAAATAACTGAACATTGCAATAAAGATGGAATTCTTGAAAGGAAATGTGGTCACTGACAATGTGCACTCGTTTTACCAGTGAATTTCCCGGTCCAATTTTTGCAGATTAAATTTTTGCAGATTAAATTTTTACCAGGAATGGACACGGATGGGTTTTCCGTTGGTATGTTTTTACAACAAAGTGGCTTCTCAAATGGCAGATGAAGCCACTATGCTGGAGAAACAGTACCTTGTTGATGGAAAGCACTGATGTTAGCAACTTTACAGATTCCGAAAATTAACTGCATTTGGAGGAGTGAAATTCTGCGATCTTTTATCCCCCTTCATTTAGCCGAAAGAGGACGTCTACAGTGGTGATCATGTGGCATTGAGTAAATCTGGTTTATATGGCACAGAATACTTATATCATTTTACAAACTGTGCCTTAACATCCCAAATGTAATGGAAAAACGGCCTTAAGCCTCAGCAAAATGCTATTTCACATAAACATTGTATATCTTTAACTTTCAGTTGAGCCCAAAGTTTCTAGAATTTTGTTAATTATATTAGCTTCATATTGATTCTCACAAAACACCATGTTACTGTCAATAGACACTTCATTGCACTCTGTTAAAATGGAACACACATTCAATTAATTGTCACAGCACAACCACAAGTATTCAGGTACACACTTTAAGGGTTCCCATTCCCCAACCCCCCCTTTCTTATGTACAGCCCATTGTAAATTCCCACCACATTCAGCGCTAGTTTGCTAGGTTTACTCTGTATAACCCGCTTCATTATGCATTCATTATGAAAGTTGTAGTTCCACTTTTTCTGTAACATCTGTAGGAAAGACTACAAGCCTCACAATGCTTCCTACTACTGCTTAAACAAGCATTGGCAAAGCCAATAGGTCTCACCTATGCAAGAGCTACTGTCTTTGTCAATATGTTTTAACCATGTTATACACCAGCTTGGCTGCTGTTCAGCATGGCTAACAGTGGGTGAGGTAAAGAAGTGAGGTGTGGATTTTTGTAAAGTGGAGTAGAGTGGAGTGTTATGGAATACTGTAGAGAGTTGTGGAGTGGTGTAGTCTGGTGTGGGGACGTGTAGTGTGGTGTAGAGTAGAGTTGAGTGATATGAAGTGGAGTGTCATGGAGTGGCACAGAGTAGAGTAGTGTAGAGTATTGTGGAGTGTCATGGAGGAAGTAGAGTGTTGTTGAGTGGAAGAGCATAGAGTGGAGTAGAGTTGAATGGTGTAGAGTGGAGTAGAGGGTCAGAGTGGAGTAGAAAGTTGTGACATAGAGTGTTGTGGAGTGGTGTAGAGCACAGTGGAGAGGCATAATATGTGTTGCTTTGAGTGGAGCAGAGTATAGCAGAATAAAGTGACATAGAGCGGAGTAGATTGTCATAGAGTGAAGTGGCATAGAGTGGAGTAGTGTAGGAGAGTGGGAAGGCATAGAGTGCACTACAAGGTTGTTGAGTCGATTGGCATAGAGCAGAGGTCTTCAAACTTTTTTACTCTGAGCCCCCCCTAAGCAAAATGTTTTGAGGTCGGGCCCCCCTCCAAAACTTTATGGCAAGGATTGGGGGAGCGGGAGGGACATGGCTACGTGCAGGGAGCGGGGCTTATGAGATGATTTCAGGAATACTTTTTCTATAGCTTATGAACTGCACTAAATATGAGACTTATAAATCCCAAACAAACTGCTCCCCATAATTGGGGTGTTGAGACCCTCACACTCTTTGACCCCAATGCAACTACACCTGCTGCACTAACGAGTAGCAGGCTAGCTCCCCTGCATCTTTTCCCTCTTCCCCCCCATGACGGATCATCACCTCGGTCCTAATGCTTGAAAGGAAAATAAGCTCTGATGCCCCTTTTTTAAAGGGAGAGAGTCATAACTGTGATGCAGTGGGCCCCTCAAATCCCTGGGCCCCAGTCCTGCTGCATCTGCTTCCTAAATGATAACCAGCAGTGGCCACTTACACACTTGGCACCAGTACCAGCGTCACTAATGAATGCCCCTTAAAAAAAAAAAAACACTTATATTGTCCCCTTCTTTGGGGTAGCTCTCTCAAGAAGCTGTCTCTGGCCATTTGTAAACATAAAAATGAGTCCCCATACAGAGCTCCCTATTCTGGGCCCTCTCTCTGACAATATCTATGAATCTCGCTCCTTTCTTCTGTCTCCTAGACCATTACTGTGAGGCCCCAGGGATCAAGAGGATTCGGGCCCCTGATCTGAATGCAACCCTGCTGGCCTTCTACCTGCCACCCCATGGACTCAGCTTTCTCAAAAAAACTGCCCCTGAATGGTTAATACTGACTTTGAGGTGCCTCTGCCTGAAATCGAAGGGTGTGGTGGTAGTGCAGAAAGTTAAAAAAGAAACCAGCCTTTTTACCAGCCATTAATTGATTGAGTCATTTAAAGCCAGGGCCACTGGAATTAGGAGTTTCCTCAGCAGCAGTGTTTTCCACTTAATTATCAGTTTACTGCATTTGCTACATAATCTGCAGATTTCAACAAAAAAATCTTGATTTTAGCTCAAACGGAACAAAAGTTACTTAAAGCGTGACAAAGTGTTCCGGAGCAGTGTAAGGCCCTTTGCAAAGATTGACTGGTAATCTTGTAGTTGCTTACTGCTGTATTTGGGTGTAAACTGGTACTGAGGTGAAATATTTCCCCTGACAGCGTTACCTTGAGTTAAAATGACAAAATAATGAAGTAATGCTAACCACAAAATGTGGCGCATTGTGCCGCATAATTTACATTTTCTTGCTGCATAATTTAGTCAAACTTGCCGCATAATGTGGTCCTTTTCTGCTGAATAATTCCAGTGGCTCTGCTTAAAGCTTCATGGTGGCAAAGATTTATTCTTTTTGAGATGTAATGTAAGGGTGTTATCAGCTGAGATCTGGAAAAGTGGAGACACTTACAAAAATGTCTGCATTAGATACAGTTTGATTACTTATTACTAAAAAGTATATTTTGTAAGAACTTGTTTTATCTCAATCACTGCATCATTTTGCAGCAGCCTAGCTTAGAGTATGTAAATACTGTTTTATAATAATGACTTACATATTCACAGTGCTTTCTGCCACAGGCTGGGATCGCATAGCACTATAAACATGGCCACTGGAATTATGCGGCAGGAGAAGGCCAAATTATGCAGCATGGTTGACTAAATTCTGCAGCAAACAAAGACGAATTATGCTGCATAATGCTGCATATTTTGTAATAGCATTACTGCATTAGTTTGCTATTTTTACACTTGTTAACACTGTCCTGGCCTTTATTGCCCTTCATAAGTACCACATTAACACCCACATATAGCAATAAGCAACAGAAAGGTGACCAGTCAACCTTTAGAAAGGGCCTTCCACTGCGAGGTAACATGTGTTGCTGCATTTTTAGTAACTTTTGAACCGTTTGAGCTAGAAGCAAGTTTTTTTTTTAATCTGCAAATTATGCAGCAGATGATGGATTATGTGGCAAATGCAGGAAAGCCATAACTATGCGCTGTGAGTGCAGGGTGAGCGTGAAAGTGAAGGGTGAGAATGAGGAGTAATTTGTCTGAATGCAGGGTGCACTCCCAGACACTTGAAGTAACTCAGCTTGTTATTGACTGTGGCGTAGGGTTTCAGATATAATTAAACTATTGCTATTATGGCATTAATCAGGGATTGAGGGTGAAGGAAATAAATAATGTGCTGATCCTGCAAAAAACTTCTAGTCTTATGATTAGGATTGTCAGCTCATTATTTTGATGTCGCAGACGGTACAAAAATAAACAGTCACCTAAAGCCGTATTTTCAGCACTTATCTGTGCGTACTTCGAAAAGCAACTATAAATAAAAAAGCACTTTTAATTGTGTTGTAGGGCTGCCTGAATGATTCATGACCGATAATTAAAGGGAACAAAGACAGAAAAGTCACATTACAAATGAATACATACCTTTTTCTTTATAACCCTATTTAGTGCCGAGACAAGGTCTTTGCAGGCTCTTTAAACAAAACATGGCTGGCATTTTTCTATTGGCAACCCTACTTTATATTCCTTTTCATGAAATGCATTTTCACACTACAGCGGTAATTGTAAAACACAAATGTAAGGAATAGGCAGAGTGGGGGCCCAGGGGGTACTGGAACCAGAAAAAAAACTAAGCCTTGGTAACCAGTTTGCAAAGGTTTGTAAATATGCAAATGGTCTTTAAAGACCTGTGATAAACTCGGGCGTGCCGGAGATAAGACTCCAGACACTGCCCAACCGAGCCCACAGCACACACTCACTGACCTCCGGCCCCACGTAAATGAAGACAGCCTGGAAATGCAGCAAATAAACATTGCCACACTTCCAGGCCATCTTCATTTACATGTACTTTCAGAGGCATCTGCGCCCCCCTGGGAACCCATCCACGCCCCCCAGGGGGGCGCGCCCCACAGTTTGAAGACCTCTGGCATAGAGTGAAGTGGCATAGAGTTTCAGAGTGGAGTGGCACAGAGTGGAGCAGTGGAGTGGAGTAGAGTGTTGTCGAATAGAGTGGACTAAAGTGGAATAGAGGAAATTGTGTAGCGCATCGTAGAGTGAATAGTGTTGTAGCGTGAAGTAGAGTGTTGTAGAGTGGATTGCCATAGAGTAGAGTAGAGTGGAGTAGAATTTAATGGAGTAGAGAATCATAGAGTGGAGTATCGTAGTGATTCGTAGAGTTGAGTAGAGTACAGTGGCATAGAGTGCAGTGACGTAGATCAGAGTGGTGCAGAGTAGATTGTGGTGGTGTAGAGTGCAATGGCATAGAGTGGAGTGGCGCAGAGTGGCGTAGAGTGAAGTGGCATAGAGTTAAGTGTCGTAGAGTGGAGTGGTGCAGGGTAGAGTGTAGTGGTGCAGAGTAGAGTGCAGAGGTGTACAGTGGAGTGGCATAGAGTGCAGTGGTGTAAAGTGGAGTAGAGTGCAGTGGCGTAGAGTGGAGTGATGCAGAGTAGTGCAGCGTAGAGTGTAGTGGCATAGAGTGCATTGGTGTAGAGTGCATTATAGTGGCGTGGGGTTGAATGGTGTAGAGTTCAGTGTCAGAGAGTGCACTCTTGCAGAGTAGTGTGTCATAGAGTGCATTGGTGTTGAGTAGAGTGGTGCAGAGTACAATGGTGCATAGAAGAGTGAAGTAGAGTGCACTGGCACAGAGTAGAGTGGTGCACAGTAGAATAGAGAGGGGTAGAGTGAAGTGGCATAGCGTGTAGTGTCGTAGAGTGCAGTAGAGTGGTGCAGAGTGATGCAAAGAAGAATGCAGTGACAATGAGTGCAGTGGTGCAGAGTAGAGTGGTGCAGAGTTCAGTGGCAGAAAGCACAGTATTGCAAAGTAGAGTGGTGCAGAGTTCAGTGACAGAGAGCACATTATTGCAGAGCAGAGTGTCGCAGAGCGCAGTGGTGTAGAGTAGAGTGGTGTAGAGTGCATTGGTGTAGAGTGGTGAAGAGTAAAGCAACGTACAGTGCAATATTGTAGAATAGAGTAGAGTTGCATAGAGTGAAGTGGTGTAGATTAGAGTGTTGCAGAGTAGTATATAGTGGCATACAGTGGAGTGATGCAGAGTAGACTGGCATAGGGTGCACTGTGTAGAGTGTATTAGTTTTGAGTAAAGTAGTGTAGAGTGCAGCGGCTTCGAATATAGTGGCGCAGAGTGAAATGGAGTAGAGTGGAGTGAAATGGCGCAGAGCGGAATAGAGTGGCGTAGAGTGCAGTGGTGTAAAGTAGATTGTTTCAGAGTAGAGTGAAGTGGCGTAGAGTGCAGTGGCATACAGTGCAGTTGTGCAGAGTAGAGTGGCATTGAGGTCAGTGGCGGAGAGTGCAGTCTTGCAGAGTGTCATAGAGTGCAGTGGCATAGAGTGCAGTGGTGCAGAGAAGATTAGAGTGGCTTAGAGTGGGTTGGCGTAGAGTGCAGTTGCAAAGAGTGCAGTGGTGCATAGTAGAGTAGTGTGGGGTAGAGTGCATTGGCATAGAGTAGACTCGTGTAGAGTAGAAAGCATCGAGTGAAGTGGCGTTGCATAGAGTGGTGCAGAGCACAGTGCAGTGGTGAAGTGTGGAGTGGTGTGGAGTGGGGTGCAGCAGCGTGGAGTGGTGCAGAGTAGAGTTGAATGGGGTAAAGTGTAGTATTACCAAACAAAGAACGGATCACCGCCAGAGGGTCCTAGGGAAATTTTAAAGACCTCACAGGGTTCAATCCCCAAAACAGTTTCACAACACAATATAAAACCCCTGGGTCTATAAAGAACAGAGATCAAGCAAAGTGTGATAAATCACTATATGATTTGAAAGCATGAAAATATAAAGTACAGAACCTAATAACTAGTGCCACAGAATTATCTGTGGGCACTTCCCTTTAGGACGAAATCCCTCACTCACCATAGGTGACATGCTTCATCATTTGGGATTCTCCTCCCAGAGGAAAAACCTAGTTCCTCTGAGGGCTACAACTCCCTCTCTGAGAGGGAGGAGCTCAGGGATGTTTTAGTAGGATATTATAAATCCACAAATGAAGAGACAGCTGTATGAATGAAGGCGCAGCGCAACAAAAAATGCGTGAATGTGCAAATAGTGAAGTTTAAAACTGACTAGAGAACGCAAACCAGTTGCTTTATTCAGATATGTCCTTTGCCAGGATTAAAAAACGTGTACCCGCGGTATGAATTTAAACCGCAAAGGTAAAGTAGAAAATAGTGGTCAACATGTTTCAGCCATCCACCTAATAGTAGGCAAGGCTTTCATCAGGACCTTTAAAGTTGCTGCTATCTCAATATATGTGCTATAACACAAAGGATATGAAAACAGAAAGTCTTCTCAATCTGTCCATTCCTGAAGGGAGGATTACCCGTCACTGCTGGGTAAGTAACCACACCTCTACATGGCGACAGCTCAGGAAAGGAGCACCGCTCTCTCCGTCGGTACACCGGGGCTTGCATATCCTTTGAGTTATAGCACATATATTGAGATAGCAGCAACTTTAAAGGTCCTGATGAAAGCCTTGCCTACTATTAGGTGGATGGCTGAAACATGTTGACCACTATTTTCTACTTTACCTTTGCGGTTTAAATTCATAGCGCGGGTACACGTTTTTTAATCCTGGCAAAGGACGTATCTGAATAAAGCAACTGGTTTGCGTTCTCTAGTCAGTTTTAAACTTCACTATTTGCACATTCACGCATTTTTTGTTGCGCTGCGCCTTCATTCATACAGCTGTCTCTTCATTTGTGGATTTATAATATCCTACTAAAACATCCCTGAGCTCCTCCCTCTCAGAGAGGGAGTTGTAGCCCTCAGAGGAACTAGGTTTTTCCTCTGGGAGGAGAATCCCAAATGATGAAGCATGTCACCTAAGGTGAGTGAGGGATTTCTGTCCTAAAAAGGGAAGTGCCCACAGATAATTCTGTGGCACTAGTTATTAGGTTCTGTACTTTATATTTTCATGCTTTCAAATCATATAGTGATTTATCACACTTTGCTTGATCTCTGTTCTTTATAGACCCAGGGGTAAAGTGTAGTATGCCTGATATGGTAACCCACTGCCATTACAGAGAAAACCATATTCATTTGAAATGACCATGACTTTTGCACAGACATACAGTTTTACTGATAAGAGTATACTGCGCACCAATGATAATCTGTGGAAATGTCATCACCTAGTGTATTGATTTGCTTTGATCGTATTCAAATATTTGTTTCTGCCACATTTCAGAATTACCAAAATATTTGCTTAATTTGTGCTTTCCATATTCTGAAGAATCTGGCACTTTATTTACCGACATTTAAATTTTGTTTTATGCTGTAAAAAACATTGTAGAGCACACCAGAGTGGCCCACATGATTGTCACATAAATCCTCTCATTTTGAAGTCAGAGAAAGAAAAGTAAACACCAAGCTCCCTGGAAGACAGAGCCTGACATTTGCCCCTTTTTTTGAATGCAAAGCAAATGTGACAAGATAAGAACAACATTTAAAGGCCTTTTTACAGAAATTCAGTACTAGTGAAAGAATACAGTAAATGGGTTTTGGTCAAGAAGGGAGAAACTCGAGCTGGACAGCCTAAAACAAATAGAGCCAGCAAATAGAAAGCAAGCAAATGTGAGTTAGAAACGACAGCCAATGGTAAGCAATGGGCAAAAATCCTTCCCAGGGAAGTTTTCCGAATGTCCCCAAGATGTGGTCAGCGAAAAACAGCAATTGGTAAACAAAAAAAATCCTGCCCACTGATATGGGAACCGGTTGATAGCCATGATAAGATGCTATGGGTGATATTCTATATTTTGAAAAGGAGGAGTATTTCGTACTGGTGTGGGTTCAAATATGTCTGCTTTCCATCACAGATATTTTTGTCCACTAAATCCACAAATATCGACTGTGTTGGTGTGGTGCACAAGTGCGCACATTTTACCCGCCCGTGCAGTAACATGAAGTGCCGAAGAAGCGCTAGTTTCTTATCGGGGGTGGAGGGGTCAAATGCACGCGATGCGAAGACAGTCGATTGCAGTTTACGTTCTCTGAAGAGTTTCTTAGCACTTTTTAGTCAATATATTTACGGAAACACCGCCCGCCAGCAGACGCCTGCAAGGCAGAATGTGCTCTGCCCAGCTGACCCCGGAAAGGGTCCGGCTGCTAAGCAACCAGTCAACTGGGGGATACCCTTCTTTCCCTTCCCACTGCTCCGTCCCTTTCATCTAGTTTAGCCTGAAGACAGCTTAGACCCGCTCTTGATTTTAGATATTCAGGGGGCATATTAGCAAGACCCACGTTAAAATTAACGCCGTTTTAGCGGCAGGAAACTGCCGCTAAAACGGCGGTAATGTGCTTGCTAATATGCGTTATGGAATTCCAATAGAAGCCCAGGTTAGATGTCCTGCACATCTAACCTGGGCTTCTATTGGAATTCTATAACGCATATTAGCAAGCCCATTATCGCCGTTTTAGCGGCAGTTTCCTGCCGCTAAAACGGCGATAATTTTAACGTGGGTCTTGCTAATATGCCCCTCAGTTCTCCCACAATGACTGCAGCTTCACAGTGAAACATGCTGTAAAAACAGTTTCGTTAGTCTTAGTATGCGAGCTGCAAAGTATATTTACCAATGGCAGGGCCGGTGGAATTATGTGCGGCGTTTTCCGCATAATTATGGATATGCTGCATTTGCCACATAATCCGTTATCTGCTGCATAATCTGGAGATTCTAACAAAAAAAATGTCGTTTCTAATTAGAACGGATCTAAAGTTACTAAAACGCAGTGACACGTGTTACTGCACAGTGCGCAGTGCAAGGCCGGTTGCAAAGTTTGAATAGTCACCTTTTTGTTCCTTATTGGTGTCTTTGGGTGTCAAACCAGTAATAACGAGGTGAAATCTTTGCCGAAGGAGTGTTAACGTGTAAAAATGTCAAAGTCATGAGGTTACTCTGTCACAATATGTGCCGCATTTGTCTTTTCTTGCACCATAGCTTAGTCAACCCTGCCGCATAATTTGGTCCTCAATGGTCTCATGACTGTAGTGGCCCTGGCCGTTGGCTACAACCAATGGTGCGACTGAGTAGCACCATAAGGCAGGATAGGTTGGGATGGTTTCTGACACACCAGCGCCTACTGCTAAAGTCATTCTATCTACAGCAGTGGCATAATCCTATTTAGCATGACGCTTAATATAGCACCCGATAATCCTTTTCTAACTTCGCGGCGCTGTAAGAATAACAAAGGCAGAGCATAAAAAATCAGGGAGAGTTACCATTCAATCACTGATGGCCCCCCTCAATTAATATTCCTCATCGTGCTTCCCGGGGACTGTAAGATCAATCAGATGCCAGCTGGACAGGTTAGCTTTCTTCCCCTTCCTCCAAGGAGTGCAGATAGGCAGCTTGTCGGGCTACATCATGTAGTGCTTAATTTGAGCCGGTGGTTTCCGGTGCTTGGCACAGGCGCTTCTGATAGTCTGCCACATGGTTGTGCTGTCTGCCAGATTTGAGTATGAGCGCAACAACAGCTGTTTATTAATTTGATATACATTAACAATCACTAATATGTGCCACCCAAGCCATTCTGATAGCTTTGGGGGCCTTGACTAGTCTGAATCGTCACACTTGTAGGAGTGTGAAGGTAAGTTGTAATTGGCAGAGCTGACAAGGGCAATGCATGGTGCAAGCTGCTGTGTCCTCTTAAGGAGGGCCCAGGCACTTACTGTTTTACAAATTAACCATTGGCTACATGTAGTCGTGCTATACTCTTTGAGGACGTTTTTGCTGCATGCCTGTTTTAGCCAGGAGGCTACCTGGACCACGGTAGCTTTTACATGTAGCCGACTGCCTGCATCACAAGTGGTCCACAGTGGACTTGGTGCAGGATAAAACGAGGATGGAAATAAATAGTTCAACAACGGGCCAATAACTTGGGGTAGTAAAATATTTGCCTGTCCGCTGAGCTTGACTTTTCCTAATAAACCACTGTGGGCATTGAAGACTTACTGCATAATAACTGGGACAAAAAGAAGTCAATCATTGCAAAGCCAGGTAGAAAAGACGGACAAGCAAATGGACTGTAAAACGTCAGGGCCCCTCGCTGAATGTTCAAGGAAAGAAAGCACTGGAGCAGGAAACGACCCGTGCATGACACTGTCTGCTAGCAGAGCCAAGAGCACAGTGACACCATGGATACATGCGAAAAAAACAGACAGAGCGAACACAAGGACCTCAAACACAAGAATAAACACACTTAAAACATAGCAGGAGGCCTTGAGGCTCACAGCAGCAGGCAGAGCAAAAGACGAAGCCCCCTGGCAGCCACTAACCCCTCATCAAGGGAGCTCCCGTTAGTGAAAGAGCAAAAGGCAACTAACATAAGGACCTATCAAACATGAATTACCAGGGAGGTAGAAATGCAACGAATAAACCTAAAATGGCTAAAAAGCCAAGCTGGGACAATAACACAGAAGGTAGAAGAGAAGGGTGTCATTATGCAGGTACATGGGCGGAGCAAAAAAAATGTTTTCTAATGTAGCAAAAGAATTGCCTGCCTCCAGGGGAGACTCGCCCTCGTAACATAGCAAGTTCACCCAGAAGGGCTTCTTGGGGCTGAAATAACGGATGTTGATTTTTACCCAACTCAGTGGTACCCATTTTATTATCATCAGAAGGATAAAAGGCTGAGTAGATCCACCAAGATTTGAACCTGCGACCATTAGGTCAAACACACTTTCTTGTAGTCACTACATCAGTTCACTGAGCCACCAGATGGAGCTCCATGAAGACTGCAGCGGAGCAGACAGACAGGAGGTGATAGGAAAAATGCAACTATCAATATTTAGGCAATAGTAAGTGGGCTGTAGGAGGAGGGACCGGATCATTCGCTGAAGCACTCTCATGCACACAAGGCGGCATTTTTCTTAACCTCAAATGATGAATGTTCACGATTCAGAAATTACATTTTTTTCAAGTAGACTTTCCAAAATAGGGCTCTCCCGCTCGCCAACTGGTTGCCATGGGAACAGGACTCCTACTGGCTGAGCGCTGTTGTAAGCCAGGCTCTCTAGGGGTTTTCCCGAGCACTACCTTATCTTGCTCCTGTCTCCCCCTTTCTCTCACATTCATCCTTCCTTTCTCTCTCTCTTGTCAACTTCTCTATTTCAGCTTCTTCCATCTTGGCTAATCCGCTTTTTCGTCATTTTGTGTCTCTATCCCGTGAACTCCCGCCTTCTCTCTCCCTCCTTCTCTTTACTCCCCTTTCCACCTCTCTCTTGGGCAGACCTCCCCTCTCTCATGTTTTTCCAGCAGTCTGCCTTTCTCTTTCTTGTTCTCTCTCTAACTCTCCTTTTCTGTCTCACTGTTTTTCACTCTCTAGCTTATGTCCTATTTTATCTCCATTCCTGCTCCCCTCCCTTTACCCTCTCGCCAACGAAAGCACAGACGCTCACTATACATCTTTCTTTCTCTTTCTCTCTCCCCCACTCTTTCTTTCTTTTGTCACCCCTCCATCTTCCTTTCTATCTCTCTCTCGCTCCTGTTACGCACTTCCACTCTCCTTTCTTTAACTCTATTTTCACCAACTCCGCTCTCCTTTCCTGCTGATTTTACTGTAAATGTCACATCTCAGATGCAAGATCACAAGAGCAGTGCATGTCACACAAAACTGCAGCATCCACACACACTGCACGCCCTGCATCACAGTAGCCTGACACAGAATATGCTGTAATAAAATAATTGTGCTAAGCTAAGACACTCCAGTGCCAATAGAAACTGCTAGCCAGACTTAGAGTAAGTGGCGCAGAGCACGCAGAGAAGTCACAGGGACCCATTCACAAAGTATTTTCAAAGGCCTAAAGTAGCCCCCCAGTGGTACTCTTTTATATAGTCTTACATACTTCTGTGAATTAGCCCCAAACCATCTAAAATGGGAATATTCAGGGAATACCCAGAAAATATTTATATACAGTTAGGACAAACAGAAAGGAATGTGTCCAGCTGGCCCTTTGACGAACAAGTGCAAGAGGGCTCCTGTAGATTTGCTTCCCGTATCATAAATGGTTTTGTGAATCAACGCTACTAATTATAGGGTCAGATTATGTTTTTGGGACAGAAGTAAATAAAAGAAGGGCAAAGCCCACTAACACCAGTCTCATAATTTGCACCACACAATTGTAAACTTTGTCCCTTAAGGCTAGTGGTCCAGGCACAACACATTGAAAGACTCAGGGCCCCATCACGAAGCGATACCCACACAGCTGAACCTTACTGTAGTTAAAGCTAAACCATTAATTTGTTTTGGTCAATGGATGAATTTGTAAACATTATAAAAACAGTATAGAAAACAATGGAAATTTTGCTTGATTTAGAGTGCAAATCCACCTTTGAAATCCACCAAAAGATAATTTGCACTTGTAAATCCATTTACTCACAGGTGGTATTACACCAGTATGGAATAATATCAGCTGTAAATCTGCTTCTTGGTGTAAGAACTGGAGGTTCCAGGGTGGGAGTACCCACTTCCAAGGCAGACTTTCACCTTGAATGTGTCTACAAATGTGTTCCTGTGAAGGGTCAGAAGTATATCACTATCCAAAATGAGCATGAGAATGGAATATTCGCAAAATGTTTAGGGGTGTTCCATGGGAAAAGATTATTTGGCCTGTGGGGAATATTAAGAAATGAAAAAAATTGCATGTGGAAATGCACTTTTTGGAAGCACTGGTGGGCGCCTGTGTGCTGGAGTGTGCTCGTGGGTGCTTTTAGAAAACTATCCATGTTGCAACTTCTCAGGAGTGATAATAATAATAATAATGCCTGGCTTTTTCTACAATAATTTATATCACATGTCTGAAAATTGTAAACTCTGTGTATAACAGATATTACCACTACCTAATTTATGATACTCAATGCACAAATCCCTGAAAGGCTGAGGCTGCCTTGCCAGGAATCAACCTCATGACTGCGAGAGCAGATCAGATGTCAGCAGCAAGTGATCGGTTCACTACAAGGACAGAGCCCCCCTTCTGGCTCTGGGTTAGTCAGTTTGCTGTCCGCTAGGTGCTGGCGCAGCTCTGTAACACATGTACTGAGCTATATGCTCTCTTAGTATCAGATTAAACAAGCCAGTACACATGAACTTTGCTGCCTCTCACTCAACCATTCAGTGCCTTGCTGGCATAGTCCAAGAAGTCCACACAATAAGTCCACCCAAGATAATGTATTTCTGTGAGGTAAGTCAAAAATTAGTGGCAAGGATGGCTCTCATGGGGGCATATCTTGTCTGGTATTCTACCTCCAGTGTGAGTAGGGTGTTCCTTAACAGTGGGGGTATATGTCTCCACAAGCTACCCCCTATACTCTTCTGGAATCTTTTGTACCTTCAGAGCTACCTCATATGCAGCACACCACTTGTCTATGTCATCCCCTACAAAATAGTTGGGCACCAGATATTTACGGATGCTGGCCTTCTTGTCTCCTTCAGACACTGTGTGTGCGCTGCCACAATTGCTGCTGGACTCTGCTTGTTTGGCATTAAGGTCCAGCTCTCTAAGGCTCCTCTCATGAGCCAATCTTTTCTCCTCCAGGGCCAGCTTCTCCTCCATTTTAAGCTGGGTCATTTGTGTCCTGAACTCCCTCTCTACCTTCCTGTCTGCCAGTTACTCTGGGGGCAAGCTATGTGAGGATACACTGTTTCCCGGGAGTGCCAATTCAGGAGATGAGTCATCATAGTCCCCTGAAGGTTGTATATCAGGGCTGATATTCAGGTCCTGATCCTGCTCACCCATATCATGCTCCTCATCCTGCTCCTCTGTTGCTGTTAGTGACTGGTGAACCTCCCACCAGGTCCTCAGAGATTTATGATGCTCCATCTTCTTGGTACCGTTCTTGGTGGGGAGATCTCTTTCCTTACAGAACTGTTTAAGCTCAACCACAGAGTGCCTTTCCAAGTTGGCAAGTTCGAATTTCATTAATGCATGCATGGCCACAGACAGTCAGGTAGAAAGTAGAGTAGATTTGGAAAAAACAAAAGAAGCCAATCAGGGAGAATTTAAAGCTTGAAATGGTCTCAAATTATTTATATGGTATTTTGGTGTAACATATAATCACTGTATTGCACTGCACAAACACATGTCCAAAATCCCAACCGCCACCACCAATGTTTGAAATCGGGTTACTGTTTAGGGAGCAAGCAGCAACCACAATCCTTGTCAGGGTGAGGTCATAAGCAAATCCCAAATAAACCTGTGCTCAACTCTCTGGTAGCTTGGCTCTGAGCCGTCAGGCTTAACTTAGCAGCAATGTGTGCAATATGTATGCATCACTATGCCGATTTTACCATGATTAAAGGATAGAGCACAAACACTTTAGCATTGATTAACAGTGGTGAGGTGCACAGAGTCCTAAGGCCAACAAAAGCACGGGCAGCAAAAATGGGAAGGATGAAGGCAAAAGGTTTGGGAATGACCCTGCAGAAAGGGTCAAGTCTAACATTTACCACTTTGCAGGAATTCACCATATTTTTTGTAATCACTCATTTGATACTCTCCTGCATTACTCACTAGATCACTTACAAATTGGAAAAAGGTGTCATAGGGCAGATCTTCGCCAGTCTTAGCTGACATCAGTGCATGAAAACATCTGCAGATTCTGATTTTATGAACCATACTTCTGACCTACAACCAGGAAATAATTTATGAGGTCAGTCTGAAGTCTTCATTTAAGCTACTCTTGATCATTCCTAGTGTTCACTGGTCAGGACTATCTGAAAGTTGTATTTTAAATTTTAACCGGGGGTTTGAGATATGATGAATATTTGTTGCAACAGGCTTTCATTTTAGTCCTAAACCTAGCAAGCAATTTTCTAAACTGGCAAATGTGCTTTACCCAGAAGCTATGAATTAACCAGTGCACAAGAGTAAAGGAGTGTTTGTTAGAAATCTAAACAGGTAGTCTGCATGAGAGACCCTTTAACGGAGAACAGTGAATAACATAACCAATAATATGAACAATAAAATAAGAAAGTGTTTATAAATAAAGTGGGGGGTGTGGGGTGGGATCATTATGAACATGTTTGAAGGACTGTGGGATATTGAAGTCAGAATGCTAACAATGATGACCAGAGACCGATTGAAGACTGGAAACAGGAAACTAGAGTTCAGTCTCAAGTTTACAGAGACTAGAGGCCAGAGACAGCTTGTGGACTGTAGAGTGTATGGAGACTGGAGACTTGAGACCTAGCAGTGCAGAATATTCAAGACACATGAAATCAGTTATTTCAAATGCAGACACACCACACCAGGATCTTACCTGTTTCTCTCCTCAACCCCTGGTTTAATTGACTCCATCAATTGATCCATACAAAACCCTTCCTCTGGAACAACAGCTTTATCAAACAACAGGCAAAGGGTGCAGGGAAAAAATGCACTACAAATAGAGCTACAACCCAAGACAAAGATATCACAGGTTACAGGTAAAATTATTTTAGAACTGTAAGTCTGATTTCAGTGTATGTCAAGGGGACTGTTTGCACTGCAGCCAAATGGTGCACTGAATACTAAATATAGAAGTGGAAGGAGGTGCGATCAGGAACAGGATTCCTGTTAACAGTTGTTGCTGACAGCCTCAGAATCTACATTTAACAAATATGCAAGATTATTATTTTCTTTTGCAATCATCCTATGAAACCTGCCAGCCCAGATGACCTGCCTGCAGCAGTACCTAAGTTTCTTTCCACCTAGTGTTGCTCAGTTGCCCATGCTCAGGAAGTAGGGCTCTGATTAGGAGTGGGTGGAACTCGCAGAATTATACTCTGCGGAATTCCACGAAGTTACAAAAACAGTCTGCGAGATTTTGCGGAGTTCTGCGAACTGGCAGAAAATGCACGCTCCACTGCTCACGTTGTGATTTAGCACCAGTAGCTCATTCTACTAGAAAAATTAGCATACATGGCACCACGCGGTGCACATGCATGTGGCCATTTTGTTTTGCCTGCTCCTGCCTGTCTTCTCCTTGTTCTAAATTCCATTTTACTCCAATACAACCCAATCAATCCACCCCATCTGATCACCCATTTCCCAATCTCACCTTTTCCTTATTACTGTCTGCATTTCCCTGTGTGTATTTAAATGTCTGTGTGTGTTTTTTGTTACTTTTTTGTACCTTGTTTTTCTTTTCTTTTCCTGGCCTGTCCTCCCTGTCTGTCCTCCTGTTTATTTCCTTCCCATTCCCAGTCCAACTCCCTCCCAAGTCCCAATGGCAGAAGCACCACCTGTGGGGGACTCAAGAGGGCAGGGGTACAGCCCTGCCTCATCTTCAGTGAGGCAGTGGTGAGCGTGCTCATTTTCTGGGTGCAGTGCCACCTCCCCTACATACTGGCAGCAAGCTCCAGGCCCGGTGTTCTGGGGACAAGTGCAGTGGTGTTAGCCAGCAGCACAGGCATCCAGCACACCCAGAAGCAGGTGACGCACTGCTGGGCCGACATCCTAGACAGGGAATAGGACCTGCTAGGCGGCGAGGTTGCGGGGCTCTATGAGTAATATTTTTGTTTTCTTAAAATTCTAATATTTTTTTTTTTCCAAGCAGCATGATCACATTTAAGTTAAGTTTATGTGATGATTATATACATATATATACATACACATCGATATATATATATACATATATGTACAAATATACATATATATGTTAATTATGTGTATTATTTTTTGTATTTATAAAAATAAATATATTTTACGCTGTTAATAATAATAAATGTGCATATTCACATTATTCACAATGTGAGTAAGTATATATAAATATACCATATATATATAAAGTCAATGTGTTCATTTATTGTAAAATGTAACTTAGAAAATGTAAACGTGTGTATTAAATTAACAGTGTTTATATGCACACATATATGGAGATAAATAGATAGATAGATAGATAGATAGATAGATAGATAGATCTGTGTAGCCATGATAGTGGCCAGTGGGCACATGTGTCCTCTGGTGCAAAAAGGATATTTTATTTATGAGCGTGGTACCATGTTCAGGCAAGAGGTTTTAGTGTGTGCCATTCACGTAAATAAATGCTCTTTTTGCATCAGAAAGTGCTTGCAGTTGCGTCCACTGTCTTTGTTCCAGAAGGAGTGGGCATGTGAATGAATATTCCAGGGTTTATCTATAGAGTACTTTGCTGAGGGCATCAGGGCCCAGAGTTATCAAAATCTCACGCAGTGTAGGGCAGAAAGACAACTGCTGCACTGCAACAAAGGGAGAGGGCAGGAATGCAACATATTTATTTATCCAGATATGTTGCATTTCTGCCCTCTCCCTGCGCTGGCGCACTGAGTACTGCCTAGCCCCAATGCAGGTGCCCTTGCGCCATGGTTCAAGGGTGTCACGTTACACAGCACTGCACCCTGGATTGTATTGTGCAGGAAGGGACACCTCCCTGCACAAAAACAATCCTTAGAGGCAAGGGCAACGCAAAACCTTGATAGAGTAGTAGTACCAGCCTGACAGGGAGGGTGTATGAAGTGCAACGTAGGAGTGTAGTGGACTGCTAGTGAATAATACTGCTAGGATTCTGTTCCAGTGTGAGTTAGCCAGGTGTTCATTTGGGCTGATTTAAGGGATTTCAAAGTATGTTACTCACTCTTACAATAGCAGTATATCAGGGGTGTTAGCGTTCTTCTCTGTGGCTTTTTGTAGCTCATAATCCCCATCTCCCGATGTGCAGTACACTAGGGGACACCGAGATGACCCTTCAAAAGGGGACGGAGAAGTAAAGATCATTTGTTGGAATGCATGAATAGTTCAAAATGTAATTTTAGGTTAGGATTAGATAACTAGGAATAGGCTGTGACAATTAAAATACACCCTGTTCGCTTTACTACAGTGCATCATTTATATTCTATGCACTGTCTACTGTAATACAGCGGATGGGATATCCGTTATCCGCCAAGTGTGCGACGGTGTAACCCATCTGCCATACTCTATCAGCCCCAAAGTTTGTACTCAGGGTAGAATTGAACAGGGAGTCGGAGAAGAGCAGGACCAATGGAATTATCAAAAGTTAATAACATAACATGCTACAGGTACCCCATACACATGCTGCAGAGTAAGCAGACCCACCAGCATGGCTCTGTTAATGTTGCATAGTCAAGTATTAATTGTGCAGCATATATACGCCTTACTCATTAATGGCAGTTACAAACACACATAAAGTGTCTATTCAGTTTTACTATGAAATCCTTCAAACTAAAATCACTTTTTGATTATGTTGGTGTTCTGGTTTAATGAATTCCTTGCAGTCAGCGCTATTGCATTATGTGATACAATGGGTGGGAAAAACTTGGCCTAGGCTGTGACTAATCATCAGATCCAAATTAAATTCCAATGGTCCTAGGGGACCTGCAATGATCTGGTATTGTGTCACTATAGACATTATAAACAAGTGTTTGTACTGAGCATCAAAATTTGTATTTTGGTTTTTACTTTCTTGATATAGCTACTTCTGCTGCTGGAGCTGCCAGCAACCACCATGCAGGCAGGAGATACCCACCCGGCTGCGGCGCCAAAAGTTGAAGGCCATGGCAGTGGAAAATCACTGCTGGCGGCCTTGGGGGAGGAAGAGGATGAGGCGCAATCCTCCAGTTACTTGGACCGCCTGCCAGGCACGCCTCCAACCCAGCCACACCAACATCAGCACCACCGCCGCTACCTTCACCTTCACCTGGGGTCCACTACTGCCCGGTACACCACCAGCTCCCAATCCTCATCATCGTTCGACTGTCTTCTCCACCATGCCCTATGTGAGCTGGCATTGCTCAGGTGCGAGTTCCAATGTGTTAGCACCTCCTGTATGAGGGCTTTAATCGGTACTCTATTAGCACACTGAATGATCCTCAACTGCTTCCAGGCTTTAAAAGAATGACTGAAATGAGTACAGATTCTTTGGCAGGTGGCCAGCATTTTGCTGACTATTTCTTATTTTTTTAGAACGTTCTGCACAATCAGGTTGATGCAATGCGCAAACACAGGACCCGGAAATAACCATCATCTGCCATAGCCTTGACTATATTACTGCCATTGTCTGTGGCAACAAATCCAATTCTGAGACCTCTGGGTCAAAGCCATGAAAAACAATCTGTTGGCCAACCAATTGCAGCACATCATGATGGAGCGCTGGAACAGCAACTCTGTCAAAATAGGTCAGCGGAGAACCTTCCATTTTGGGCTGATGGCTGGCACAAATTATAAAAATCACACTCCTTCCACAAAAGGAAAAGGGAGGAGGTCCAGCACTAACATTTTAGCCAGCTTCCCATCGTACAAACGTGCCTTTGGGTGGTTGCATTCATAGGGCCCCTCCTGCCTAAATAGGCCTGTAATAGTAGCTGGAATTTTTTTCATTTTTGGTACCACTGACACAGGCAACTTCCATAGAGAACCAGGAGGTGGTAGACTCACTGTGCAACTTGGGGGAATCACTGTATGTGGCGGAGGTGTCTGCATTTGAATCTTGTGCCATTTGGAGATTGCTGATGCAGGTAGAAGCTGACATACTACAGGGAACAGGGCTGCTTTATCTAATGCCATCATCCTCTTCTTCCTCATAACCACCTTCTTCTTTCATCACTGTGCACTCAGCTGCTTCTCCTCTCTCATCACCACAACCACCGCCAGCTATTTTTAAGGTGCTCCTCCCACCGGATTGTGCGATATTATCTCAGATGGGACGCTTCGCCTCCAGTACCGTAGTGTGAACCTGGCTTACCTTGATGAACACTCGCGTGGCAAATGGAGCATATTACAATGTTATCCTCCTGCTTGCTAATTGTAAAGAAGTCCCAAACAGGAGAAGAAAACTTTTGGGTGTGCCACTGCCAATGCATGAAGAGCTGGAGGTAGGTGTGGATGCAGGTCTCAACGGGGGTCTTACAATTACAAATATGGAAGCTGGCGGTGGTGAAACCACATCCCTCTGAGTAGGTTGAACTAGAGGGCTCATCTCGGTGTCCTCTGACCTGCCCACCATGCTGACAATCATTGGCTCATCCCCAACACTGTCATTTTCCATAATTTTAAGGGTTTCAGGAACTTTCCTTTTTCCCTGTCTCACGGGTCAGGTCTCGGACACAATGTCCAGATCATCAAAGGGGGGCTTGGAGAAGATGACGGAGTACACTCTCTTTTCTTGTTGGAGACTATGAAGCAAGTGATTGAAGATCAGCATCTTGCTCAGCAGGAAGCTCAACCTCCTGTCCTGCTCCTACTTACAGGAAGAACTGTTGCTGGCTGCTGTTCCTGTTGTCCAATTTCCTGCGACGATTGAGTACTTTTTTGCGGCAGAGACAAATCCAGTTTAGACTCCCTGCTCATCACCATGACTGCTTTGGCTGCTTCACTGAGAGACATGGGCTTGGGCTTACCCTTAGGTTGGGGTGGTGCTGTTGATGATGTGGGAGTGCTGCTCTCAGACTTGTACTGCCCAGAGGAGGGTTTCCTGACAAATGTGGAGGTCAGCACGCCAGTGGTGGCAATTACCTTCTTCTTCTCCTCCTTACTGGCCACTTTTTTGGCAGGAACACCCTTCTTTGGGGCCATCTTCAAATTCTTTCTCAACTCTGGTAGTTGCCACTTAGCTACACAAGGGGAAGCAGAGGCGGACTCCGCTGGTGTGTGTCATTGCAGGCCTTCTGACTGGCTGTACTCCATGTGAAGATGTCTCTTGTGCACCTAAAAGCAAACACACAAGAAAGAAAATCAGTGAAACATAACTTTTTCAGTTTGAATCTACAGATAGTATAATTTAGTGAGTCACATCACAAATAATTGACTGTGATTACAAGATGGCCGCGGGGAAGGAGCGCTGAAATCGGGCTCTAGGGTTTGGGATCACTAACTTAGTGAAAATCCCACCCGACACCCCCCCCCACATCCACTCCCCTAAAATATTCAGGACTCACCGGAACCGAACAGGAGAAAATTCAAACGGCGGCGAGCTGAATCACTTGGAAATCGTCCCTCGCCCAGTACCTCCAGGATGGCAAGCGGTCCTGCAGAGGTGTCCACTGCGACGGAACCCACCAAGTGATCCCTGGTTAGCCCCGCGTTCGACCCGCAGGAGTCCCGAATATCGACGGGGGTCCACATCTGGGAATGAATAAATTCGGAACGAATTCTTAGCCAGATCTGCTCGGAACATCGTCCCGCTAGTACGACTGACTGACCCATTGATGGCCGCCCTCGGTCAACTCTCGGCTCCCCCCTCACAGATTATGATGTCCCGCTGAACACCGGAACATTCAGCGTAACGAAGCGCGGCTCCCTCCTCCCTCGATCAGATCGGAGGAGGCCCAGGACGGAAACTAAACCCTCTCCAGACCAGTACGAAATCAAAACTGCCTGTCCCCAAGATGGCCAACTCTGGAACGCACCCGGCCCAAAGGAGAATCTCATGCAGCTAAAGATAGGTCTAAACACTCTAAACTCATGCGCCTAAGGACTTTAATGAATAACAAACGTCAATAAATACGACAACCTGGGGAATATAGAGAAGAATAAGTCCCACCGCCATGAAACAGCCTGACCCGGAGATGGCTGCCAAAAGGGTAATCCACGGACTGCATTAGCGGCGCTGGTGACCCCTGGTCCGCCCAAAGGAAGGTCCTGTTTCAAGCCGATCACACCCCCTGCACTAGACCCGCTGGGCAATTCGTACCATCAGGGCTTAGACCGGTCTTCCATTTTTAATGCCCCAACGTTACGCCTGATCTCAAGATGGCCGCCCTCGTCTTTTCCACGAATTCATCAAGAACACGAAATGGTGCAAATGAGACCTGGAGAACCCCAGCAAACTGTAAACAGTAGATTCAAAGCGAGTGCCCCATGCAGCAACTCGCAATTAAGGAGGCACAGACCAGCGGAAAATTGACTAGGATGCCTGACCCCAAAATGGCGGCTCCGTGAGTACAGTAATCACTGATCAGCATTATTAGACAGCGTGAGATGCGACGCTGTTCCACACCAAACCACGCTTGATCCCAAAATGGAGGTTCCCGGAGTTCAGCCACTGATAAGCAATTGCAGTCAGCGTGAGGAACAACGCTGTTCCTTGACATCCCGCACCGAATCCGTACAGTAATTTTGGCAAAAAAAACGACCCAATTGGGGGATCAATTGCCCGAACTTCTACTGAGACCGGAAACCCAGGGAGAGAAAGGAAGCTAAAGGGCTGTACAGCAGGTCAGGTAAGCCCTACCTCCCTATCCCAACTTAAGGCGGCAAATCACATCCACCCCCCACTGAAGCGCCCAGCACCTAAACTTCCCCCAGAGCAATGCTCGCAACTTTGCAAGCCCGCTCTCTATCCGAACCTGACAGCCAGAGAAAGGGCCACCACACTATACACTCAATCTGCAGCGGATGAGTGCCCCCCACATCACATACTAGCACACTGTCATCCGTCCCCCTCAGAACAGGGCAACAAGAAATCACAGTCACCTATTTCCACCATCCTTACGCTGAGGTTAATCTCCCAATCAAGTCTCACGGCTCCCATATTAGTGAGGGCCCTCACTCGCCTTCCAGCCTCACGTCGTGACCAGCTTCCCCTAGATGACAGTCCCTGACCAATGTAGATCCCCCACCCTATCAGAAGCACGGTCCCCCTTCAAAGAAACGCAACAATGTCACCGGGCACGCCAATTTCCACCAACCCCCCATACTGACCCACCTGAAACCTCACGGCGTGAACTCCTTCGCAATTAGCTTCCCCCCAACCTCTCCCTGTAAACGAAAAGAAACTTCAAACATAGACTGATTAGACAGCATCCAGAAACACTATTCGCAGACACTTATCACTGCGCCTCCAAAGGGCAGATAAAGACGGATATCATCTTCCACACTGATAGACCCAATAACTGGAACACTACATTCAGAATGCAACTTCACATCTCCAAAATGATGACTACCACACATAGCTGCAAACTGACGACCTCTCACCCTTACCACTCGACAAGGAGCGGGAACACATCAGTGACCATCTACTCTAATGGCACAGTCTTGATACAGGCAAACAATGAGAACCTAGAGGCCTTCGACTCCCTCTTCCCTGCACTCCGAACCGCCCACTTACACACGCTTCGACCCTTCCCGACCCAGCCCTCATCCCCGGACAACCTGTCCCACCTGGTGAAGCAAACAACCATTCCCGCGCCCCTTGCCAGAACCACCATTCTCCCCTCTCGAATCACCACCCACTCCTCCGCCCCCAGGAATCGCGATCTCCAACTCCCCGATGAACGTCAAACCCAACCTCCCCCCCAAACTCACCTACATCAACATCATGACCCTGCCCTGCCGGCACGGTCCACTAACCTCACTATCACTCCAGCAGAAATCAAGATGATGAATTCACGACACAACCCTATGCACCCCCTAACTAGGGTCCAAAACAGAGGCAGCGGGGTCTACACAAACAGCAATAGACACCATAACACAGTCACACCCTCCACCTCACGAGACGGCCCTACCCAAGACTTCCTCACCCCCGCCCCAGAAAACAAGGCGCAGCATCTTGCCCCATTAGAAAGCCAGCTAGAAATTATATTCCTGGGCCTAAACGAAATCTTAACCAACCTCGACCAGGCCCGAAAGCCCCGGCAATACCCTCCCAGGGCTCCCACTCCAACCAGCTCCAACCATCTAAAGCGCCCTATTGGGTCCTTAATCACCCACGCGACACGGATACAGAGACCCACTAGAATTGATACAGAGACCCTGACATAGAGTCCCATAAGAACCAAAGCCCCCGTGTCCCGGGTACAGAGACTCTTAAGAACTGATGCAGAGATCCAGACACAGAGACTGTTGGAAAACGAGGCAGTATCTGTGAGGCCTGCACAAATAACATGACTACAGTTGTCCTTCACTGGGAACCAAACACCCAATTGTAGCGCCTGACTCTCAGAGGGTAGCGTTGCAGAGCAGTCTGAGGCTTTACTCAAGGGAGGTGGTGTGGGCTAGTAATCGCCATTTGCAGGTGCGCAGAAATAACACTCAATAATTGATTGTCCAGTCTGTACTTTGCTTTATAAAAGTAAGAGTACATTTATTAAACACACACACTACTCAATACTATGAACCAATTTACAAATATACATAAGCTGTTGGAATTACTTTGTGACATTGCGTAACATCTCCACCCCTCCCAAAAGGGGGTGGGGTCTAGTACCACCACTCCCATGTATGCACATCATCTTGCCCCCTAATGCAGTGTGTTGAGCCTAACCTGGAGCGAGGGCCCTGCGCACTGGCCCATCCCAGTGGCGACCCACCCCATTACCTCAACGCGCATTAAAAATGGGTACACCTGCCTTGGTGACACATAACCCTGACTGAGCATTTCCTACTGACCATAAAGTATGCACCTCTATATCTTAAGGGCTAGCAGTCTGGGTCTTCACCTAAGTGCAGCAGCAAGAATACATGTTTACGCACACCTTAGAATGACAGTACTCATCACCTTTGTTGGACATTAGAATGCATTGCAATTACAGCCCCTAAGGGCATCCGAGATGAAATCACAGGATTACGCCTATACAGCCAGACACCCTAGCAGGAATGTCTGGCAACATAACCCACTTTGCTTATGACATCACCTTACACAGGTACTTCACATTACATATGTGACCTCCAGTCCCTCTAAAAAGGAATAACCGTGAGTAAATGCAGTTCTGGTGCAATGACACCTCTTCACCTCCAGGGGATGCCCTTCTCCCGACATCCCCACCTCAGCCCTTCACTCCATGAAGCACTTCGCAATACACCCTCAGCTGTAGAACAAAAGTTCCAGCCCAGAAGGTGTAATAAAGCCGGCTGAGCCCTTGAGGGGTTATCCTTTTCAAAGCCCTAGGAAACGTAGGGTGGGACTTTTCACTCTTCGTACTGGGGGAGGCTGCGCTCTCCTGCAGCTCCCCTGCACCTCAGCACACAGGTGGTGGTGACCCCGTTCTCCTGGGGCCACCACAAGCAAAGAACACGATGTTTGCCCTTGCAGGCCGGTCCTGGCCTGCAAGGCATTATGGGCGTTGTTGAATTTTAGAGCAGCGGCTCCCCCGCTGCTTCGGGGGAGCCGCGATCTCCACCTCGATGTCGGTGGCTTCACCGCCTCTCCACTGGCTCTGTTGGGGGGCCCGGTCCCACCCGGACCCCCAGGTAAGTGTAGTCGGCACGGGGAGCCCACCCCCGGCCACTCCTCCTCTTATTCGGGGCCCGGTCCCACCCGGGCCCCTTGCACCGCTTGTGGTCTTCCTCGGGGGCCCCGGTCCCACCTGGGACCCCCACATGGCCATGCATTGGAGGGCAGCCCGGGGAGCCCACCCCCGGCTGCCCCCGCCGGCTCCCCGCCCGGCCAGCACCCACGCGTGCTGCCGCGGGAGCCGGCAACTCCATTCTGGTCTGCCCGCTCTGCGGGCAGACGGCTAGTCTTCTCCGGGCTTCGGGGGAGTGCTACGGCACTCTCCCACCACACGCCAGGGCCCGGAGATGGGGTCCCGGGCCCCCTGAGTCTTCTTCCCGTGGGGGCGCGACGGCGCTCTCCACTGCCTCTTCGCCGCACGGGGCCCGGAGATGGGCTCCCGGGCCCCTTCCCCTGCTTCGCGCGTCGGCGGGGGCCAGGGTGGGCTCCTGGCGCCCCGCTGGGGAACATTTTCACGGGGAGCACAATGGCGCTCCCCGACTTTGCTTCGGGGCCCGGGGATGGGGTCCCGGGCCCCCTGGGGCTCATTTTCGCGGGGGGGCGTGACGGCGCTCCTCCTCCTTCCTCATTACCGGGGGCCAGGGTGGGCTCCTGGCACCCTGGAGGGCACAATCTTCACGGGGAGCGCGACGGCGCTCCCCGGCTTTGCTTCGGGGCCCGGGGATGGGCTCCCGGGCCCCCGACCTCCTCTTCGTGGGGGTCAAAGGTCGCTCACCTTCTGGGGGCCATATCTCAGCCCCTGGGGGTCCGATCTGCCCCATTTTCACGTCCTCTTGCTCCTTGCGGTGGCCCCCAGCCAATGGGAGCACTCTCCTTCGCCCTCCGGGTCTCCAAGAGGGGGCATTCTGCAGGGAGCGGTCTTCACTGGCTCCCTGCGCCAGACTTTCGCCTGGCTCTCCTCCTGGGCCTCTCTTCTTCCTGCGCAGAGGCCCCTGCGTCTGCGCACTGGTCCTGGTCTCTTCTTCTGGTGCTGTTAGGGGCCTGGGGGGCAGTCAGGGGGTACCTCCTTCCAACTGCCCATTGCCAGGCTCCAGCACCTTCCGCCTCCGCAGACCACACCCCAGAGAGAGCTTCTCTTCCTGTGCAAGCACTTTTTAAAAGTTGAGTAGGGGGCTGGCAGGAAGTCTCTGTTGGTCCTATCCAACAGCGCCACATCACTTCCCTGCCCCTGCTCCCTCCTTCTTGTCCAGCCTCTGGGCTGGTTCAAAATGGCGTCGTCCAGGGTCTCTGGCCACATGGTCTCTGAAACCAGAGCCCTTCCCTCCTAGGTGCAGCCTGGTGCCTGGCACCCAGTGATAGCTGCTGATGGATGAGCCTGTAGCTCCGCCTATCTTCCCTTCGTGGAAAGGAGGTCTTCGCTCTGGGAGGGAAAGGTCATCAATCCAGCCTGCTGAGGTCAACCCCCAGCCAGGCCCTGGTTATGATCTGACTCAGAGAGATGTAACATTTCTGGATGACCCAAAAGCAGTACAAATATGACTCTGGACTCTGCAGAATACTTCTTTTCACATCCGCTACAGTGGACTTTAGTGCGTGTCTGGAATCTGTAGGCCTTATGGAAGTTAATCTAGCACATGGGCTCCACATCCCCATAGGGGAATAATGAAGTGAAAAACACAGTAAAGCACACTGACTTTCCCTGGCATGTTCCTTCCTAGTGTATAAGGCCTATTCCGTGTCACCACCCAATTCTGCATAAGTCCTGCCACACCATTCACTTTGTAGCTGCTCCTGGACTGCGCACGCCAAGAATCTCCCCTGCGCAGCCCCTACACGTGTGCACACGCATGTACACAGGTGTCTGCATGTAACCAGCCCGGTGCCCCTTACTCCAGCTGCTGCGCAGCGGCCTAGTCAAGCTAGGGGGACACCAGTAAAATCCACATGCAGTCTCTTTCATCATGAGTTCACTGTGGATGAGTCCCAATTTATGAGGCTCTCCCACAGTAAAACCTCAACACCTAGGTGCTCAAAAAGCGAAAAATCCGGGCGGCCCATAGTGTCAGAACCACCTTCTAACACACGCCGCGCCCAGCTGATTCCTACAGGGAAGAAGTAGCCACCCTACATGGGTATACTTCCCGTAGTCAGCGATAACTAGTTATAAGGGGTTCTGACCAGACCCCCCTTACTCACCAGTTATCCGCTCAGACCACCTACTCCTCCCATCCATGAAATCTCCACCCACGACAGGGATCCCAGACTACCCTAAGAACCCTCCGGGCTCTAGGTTAGATACCTCTAGGTCACTCATGGTCTGCATGGACTTGGCCTCACTAGGCCCACCTTTGCCCTTGGGCATGCAACACTATGCCTACCCCTTCTCTGGACAAGGGTCCAGTGCCTCAGCACCGTTGCGGTCTTCAGGGACAGGTCTACATCCCATCCCCTGGGTCACTAGCTGGTCTCCCTTCTGGAGTTTGTTCCAACCAGTACCCTCTCTCCGTTTGGTCCTTGCACCCCAAAGATGCAACCTCTCTGGACCCTCACCCTCAGCCTGCCGCTGAGGTCATTATGCTGCCACCACCCTTTCGGGACGACTGGCTTCCCTAAAGAAAGCACAGCCACTCGTGCTTTCCCCACACAGAAAAGCACCCTTTGGCCACTGGCCTGGCTCCCTGATAGGACCTCAGACCGGCCTCACTACCACACTGGCAGTGCCAGGGAGGAACACTGAGGGTGCCCCGTCAGACATCCTACAGCTCATTCCCCCTGTCAGTAGCTCCCCACGGAAACTACCCCGGGAACCTAGACCCCTTCCTTGTTCTCCGCTGCGAGAACAGGGCCTATGCACCCTTCCCTCCGAGAGGCGCGCTCTCCTCCCAGAGTACCCTTAGAGAGCCTGTGGGCCCCGAGTTAGCAAGACCCAGGCCCACTTCTCATGGCCCTCCCCGGTCTCCCAGCAGCGCCTTGGGAGACCGCCCAGGGACCTACATGGTCCCTGGATGGCCTGCACCACCCCTTATGAAGAGCAGGGTCCCCTCCCTAAGATAGGCCCTACCTGCCTTCAGGGTAGCACGACCACACCAAGCCAGGACCCTAAAGATCCCGGCTAGGCCTGCACCACCCCTTTGCGAACCACAGGGTCCCGTCACTTAAGATAGGCCCCACCTGTGTTCAGGGTGGTACTACCTTGCAGAAGTCCACCTCCTGCCCCGAGCTAGGGGAACACCCCCATGCTCCTGGTCCTTGGGTTCCAGACCCACAGGACCTACCGGACTGGTCACCGTCCACCCGACCCTGTCGCCTCAGGGTCCACCACTAACCCTTCACCTGGAAACTAGGGAGTTCATCACCCCCACTCCGATCTCCACTGGGTCAGTTACCTAGCCCACCTAGGGTACCTAGGGGCTACCACTACACACCATCACTTAAGAACTACCCTCCTTTGGGGCCACCCACTACCAGGGGCCACCCCTGGGTCGCTCAACTCCCCACCAGTTAACCTGGTGGGCCTGCCGGACACCCAACTCTACCACACCCTCCTCCCACCGTGGGAAAAGTTTCTTGGGGTCCCCCACCATGGGAACCCCTGGGGCGTTACTACCTGGGGTAAAGAAACCTCCTGCCCCACCCTTCCAGTGGTTTTGGCCTGCGCCAATGGCAAGTAACATTTCAGCGGGGAAGGACACCTGGGGCCCCTTCTGTGGAAACCCTCCCTGCCCTTAAAAAGCGCTGGAATTTCCCAGGACCCCCTCTCTCTCCTGTCCCCCACAAAGGTCAATCCACCCCGACACCCCCACCTGTGATGTAGGTATCAGTTGCTGTCCCTATCTCTTGAGGAGACACCCTCCTCATGCAGGTGTAGTGCGTGTAGTGTTAGGGTTCAAAGGTGTACAATATGGCTTAGAACATTTGTATGCAATCATTTCCTGGAAAGCACCATCCCGCTAGCACATGATAATCAACATAGCGCGGTCATATCAAAACAGTTCACATTTAAACCATAATCTCTTCACATGACACATATGTGCGCGGGGCTTTACTTTCCCATACTTTTAGTTCACCTAACCAAAACTTTGAACCCTTTTCAGAGCCTTGCGCTCTTCCTTTTGCTCATTACTGCATAGGTAATGTGTGGCAAAACTGGACTTATCAAATGCTATAAATGCGCACCAGAATGGGATACTATGTATCCCGCCGCTGGACACCAATGTTGGAAAACGAGGCAGTATCTGTGAGGCCTGCACAAATAACATGACTACATTTGTCCTTCACTGGGAACCTAACACCCAATTGTAGCGCCTGACTCTCAGAGGGTAGCGTTGCAGAGCAGTCTGAGGCTTTACTCAAGGGAGGTGGTGTGGGCTAGTAATCGCCATTTGCAGGTGCGCAGAAATAACACTCAATAATTGATTGTCCAGTCTGTACTTTGCTTTATAAAAGTAAGAGTACATTTATTAAACACACACACTACTCAATACTATGCACCAATTTACAAATATACATAAGCTGTTGGAATTACTTTGTGACATTGCGTAACATCTCCACCCCTCCCAAAAGGGGGTGGGGTCTAGTACCACCACTCCCATGTATGCACATCATCTTGCCCCCTAATGCAGTGTGTTGAGCCTAACCTGGAGCGAGGGCCCTGCGCACTGGCACCATCCCAGTGGCGACCCACCCCATTACCTCAACGCGCATTAAAAATGGGTACACCTGCCTTGGTGACACATAACCCTGACTGAGCATTTCCTACTGACCATAAAGTATGCACCTCTATATCTTAAGGGCTAGCAGTCTGGGTCTTCACCTAAGTGCAGCAGCAAGAATACATGTTTACGCACACCTTAGAATGACAGTACTCATCACCTTTGTTGGACATTAGAATGCATTGCAATTACAGCCCCTAAGGGCATCCGAGATGAAATCACAGGATTACGCCTATACAGCCAGACACCCTAGCAGGAATGTCTGGCAACATAACCCACTTTGCTTATGACATCACCTTACACAGGTACTTCACATTACATATGTGACCTCCAGTCCCTCTAAAAAGGAATAACCGTGAGTAAATGCAGTTCTGGTGCAATGACACCTCTTCACCTCCAGGGGATGCCCTTCTCCCGACATCCCCACCTCAGCCCTTCACTCCATGAAGCACTTCGCAATACACCCTCAGCTGTAGAACAAAAGTTCCAGCCCAGAAGGTGTAATAAAGCCGGCTGAGCCCTTGAGGGGTTATCCTTTTCAAAGCCCTAGGAAACGTAGGGTGGGACTTTTCACTCTTCGTGCTTGGGGAGGCTGCGCTCTCCTGCAGCTCCCCCTGCACCTCAGCACACAGGTGGTGGTGACCCCGTTCTCCTGGGGCCACCACAAGCAAAGAACACGATGTTTGCCCTTGCAGGCCGGTCCTGGCCTGCAAGGCATTATGGGCGTTGTTGAATTTTAGAGCAGCGGCTCCCCCGCTGCTTCGGGGGGAGCCGCGATCTCCACCTCGATGTCGGTGGCTTCACCGCCTCTCCACTGGCTCTGTTGGGGGCCCGGTCCCACCCGGACCCCCTGGTAAGTGTAGTCGGCGCGGGAGCCCACCCCCGGCCACTCCTCCTCTTTTCGGGGCCCGGTCCCACCCGGGCCCCTTGCACCGCTTGTGGTCTTCCTCGGGGGCCCCGGTCCCACCCGGGACCCCCACATGGCCATGCATTGGAGGGCAGCCCGGGAGCCCACCCCCGGCTGCCCCCGCCGGCTCCCCGCCCGGCCAGCACCCACGCGTGCTGCCGCGGGAGCCGGCAACTCCATTCTGGTCTGCCCGCTCTGCGGGCAGACGGCTAGTCTTCTCCGGGCTTCGGGGGAGTGCTACGGCACTCTCCCACCACACGCCAGGGCCCGGAGATGGGGTCCCGGGCCCCCTGAGTCTTCTTCCCGTGGGGGCGCGACGGCGCTCCCCACTGCCTCTTCGCCGCACGGGGCCCGGAGATGGGCTCCCGGGCCCCTTCCCCTGCTTCGCGCGTCGGCGGGGGCCAGGGTGGGCTCCTGGCGCCCCGCTGGGGAACATTTTCACGGGGAGCACGATGGCGCTCCCCGACTTTGCTTCGGGGCCCGGGGATGGGGTCCCGGGCCCCCTGGGGCTCATTTTCGCGGGGGGGCGCGACGGCGCTCCTCCTCCTTCCTCATTACCGGGGGCCAGGGTGGGCTCCTGGCACCCTGGAGGGCACAATCTTCACGGGGAGCGCGACGGCGCTCCCCGGCTTTGCTTCGGGGCCCGGGGATGGGCTCCCGGGCCCCCGACCTCCTCTTCGTGGGGGTCAAAGGTCGCTCACCTTCTGGGGGCCATATCTCAGCCCCTGGGGGTCCGATCTGCCCCATTTTCACGTCCTCTTGCTCCTTGCGGTGGCCCCCAGCCAATGGGAGCACTCTCCTTCGCCCTCCGGGTCTCCAAGAGGGGGCATTCTGCAGGGAGCGGTCTTCACTGGCTCCCTGCGCCAGACTTTCGCCTGGCTCTCCTCCTGGGCCTCTCTTCTTCCTGCGCAGAGGCCCCTGCGTCTGCGCACTGGTCCTGGTCTCTTCTTCTGGTGCTGTTAGGGGCCTGGGGGCAGTCAGGGGTACCTCCTTCCAACTGCCCATTGCCAGGCTCCAGCACCTTCTGCCTCCGCAGACCACACCCCAGAGAGAGCTTCTCTTCCTGTGCAAGCACTTTTTAAAAGTTGAGTAGGGGGCTGGCAGGAAGTCTCTGTTGGTCCTATCCAACAGCGCCACATCACTTCCCTGCCCCTGCTCCCTCCTTCTTATCCAGCCTCTGGGCTGGTTCAAAATGGCGTCGTCCAGGGTCTCTGGCCACATGGTCTCTGAAACCAGAGCCCTTCCCTCCTAGGTGCAGCCTGGTGCCTGGCACCCAGTGATAGCTGCTGATGGATGAGCCTGTAGCTCCGCCTATCTTCCCTTCGTGGAAAGGAGGTCTTCGCTCTGGGAGGGAAAGGTCATCAATCCAGCCTGCTGAGGTCAACCCCCAGCCAGGCCCTGGTTATGATCTGACTCAGAGAGATGTAACATTTCTGGATGACCCAAAAGCAGTACAAATATGACTCTGGACTCTGCAGAATACTTCTTTTCACATCCGCTACAGTGGACTTTAGTGCGTGTCTGGAATCTGTAGGCCTTATGGAAGTTAATCTAGCACATGGGCTCCACATCCCCATAGGGGAATAATGAAGTGAAAAACACAGTAAAGCACACTGACTTTCCCTGGCATGTTCCTTCCTAGTGTATAAGGCCTATTCCGTGTCACCACCCAATTCTGCATAAGTCCTGCCACACCATTCACTTTGTAGCTGCTCCTGGACTGCGCACGCCAAGAATCTCCCCTGCGCAGCCCCTACACGTGTGCACACGCATGTACACAGGTGTCTGCATGTAACCAGCCCGGTGCCCCTTACTCCAGCTGCTGCGCAGCGGCCTAGTCAAGCTAGGGGGACACCAGTAAAATCCACATGCAGTCTCTTTCATCATGAGTTCACTGTGGATGAGTCCCAATTTATGAGGCTCTCCCACAGTAAAACCTCAACACCTAGGTGCTCAAAAAGCGAAAAATCCGGGCGGCCCATAGTGTCAGAACCACCTTCTAACAGAGACCTATAAGAACCAAAGCCGCAATGTCCGCAGAAGAAGCAGCTGATCTAGCCTCAACGTACGATTCTCCTCCTACAGCTTCCCCAGAATCCAAAATCCAAGTGATCACAGGCTTCAGAAGAGACTACCCCCTCAATAAACCCCCAAGACCCCCGCCCTTTCTCAGCACCATACCTAGGGCTCCACCTGGAAAGAATCACAGCAAAAAAGGGCTTTCCACCAACTGCATGCTCATTAACTGCAGATCGGCCTCTAAGCATGCAACGGAACTAGCAGAAGCCATCCTCTCGCATGACATAGACATTGCGTTCATCGCGGATACATGGCTAAATGAGATCTCCTCACCATGCTTGGATATGCTTGTGCCCCCAGGTTTTACTATTATCAACAAAGACAGAAAAGATCAACGAGGTGGAGGTGTAGCTATCATACACGAGGACAACATCGCCATCGTAGAAATGGACACTTGCAAGTACAGCTCCTTTGAATGTCTTTCCGTCAACATCAAGACTAAGGATAATAGTACAATACTCTGTCACCTTCTTTATCACCCACCAGGCAACACCCCCACATTCGGGGAACACTTTTCCGACCTGATTGCCCACTGCTCACTCGGAGACGCTAGCAACCTAATCCTTGGTGACCTTAACTTACGCTGGAACGAAGCGAGCAACCCGCTAATTCAAACTCTAAACAATCTTCTTTGTGACAACAATCTATCCCAACCCTGCTCAGAGGAAACACACAATAAAGGAGCAACCTTGGATGCCATCACCTTCTTTATCACCCACCAGGCAACACCCACACATTCGGGGAACACTTTTCCGACCTGATTGCCCACTGCTCACTCGGAGACGCTAGCATCCTAATCCTTGGTGACCTTAACTTACGCTGGAACGAAGCGAACAACCCGCTAATTCAAACTCTAAACAATCTTCTTTGTGACAACAATCTATCCCAACACTGCTCAGAGGAAACACACAATAAAGGAGCAACCTTGGATGCCATCATCGCTCAACGAGACACAATTACGATCGACTACATACTCCCCGTGGACTGGTCGGACCACCACATTATCTTATTCCACATCAACCAAAAAGTGCTATCCCTGCCACCCGTGCAAAACCCACCCAATTGGACTAGAAATCTCACCCAGGACCCTTGGCGTCCTGGAAGAAAGGATAAGCTCGCTCCTCCCCAGCGCCAATGATCACCTCTCCACAACTGAACTCACCTCGCTCTGCAACTCAAATATGGTGGTCATGCTTGATCAACTAGCACCCCTGAAATAAAAAAAAAGCCGAGCTACTCCGTCCAGATCATGGTTCGACTCCGACATCAACGCCGAAAGGAGACAACTAAGAGCCACAGAAAGACGCTGGAGGAAAAATCCTACTACTATCCACCGCAAACAACTCAGAACAGTCCGGAAGAAGTACAACAGCCACATCAAGAACAAAAAATCCACGTTTTTCTGCTTCGCACTGGATAGCGCAAAAAATAGACCCAAGGAGCTCTTTAATATCATCAGACAACAAACCTCCAAGCCCGCTACGTCCTCATTCAGGCATCCAAAGAACTATGCGACAACTTCGCCAACTTCTTCAATGACAAGATCACCAAGATCGAGCTCTCACTGGACATCAATAGAACCCCCCCACCAATAGCAGATCGTCTGGGGCGTATGATATCGCTCCCTTACCCCCTATCAAACCCTGGCTACTCTTCCATCCCATTCAGGAAGCTGAGATAGTCAAACTGATCTCCACCTCCAATCCCTCATCTCACGCCCTAGACCCTATACCTGCCCAACTGACCAAAAAGCTGAAACTCTCCCTAGCCCCACTCTTGTGCAAGATCATAAACAGCTCCCTAAAAAGCGGAGTCGTTCCAGACTGCCTCAAAGTGGGACAAGTCACCCCACTGCTGAAAAAACCCGGCCTTGATATAAAGGATTTGAATAACTTTAGACCTGTCTCTAACCTTCCTCTTCTATCCAAATTCCTAGAAAGATGTGTACTCCAACAATTAACCCAACACATGGACAGTATCAACCTCCTTGATTCCCATCAGTCTGGCTTCAGGAAAGGCTGCAGCACTGAAAGCGCGATCCTCAACATCATCGATGATATCCACAAATCACTTGACTCAGACCAATGCTGTCTCCTCATTCTCCTAGACCTATCGGCAGCATTCGACACGGTAGATCACAAACTTCTCATTAAGGTTCTCCAAGAAAGGGCCGGACTTGATGAGGTGGTCCTCCAATGGTTCTCCTCCTTCCTACACAACCACACCCAGAGAATCAAAATCAAAAACTTTGCGTCTGACCTTCACCCAGTCAGTAGGGGAGTCCCTCAAGGTTCAGTGCTCTCCCCCCAACTTTTCAACATTTACATGGAACCCCTCACCACCCTACTCAAAAAAGCTAACATTCTCTTCCACCTATATGCTGACGATACTCAGATTTACTTGGAAACCTCCTCCATCAAAGACATTCAAAGACTCAATGACATACTGAGAGAAGTCCAACACTGGCTGTCAAGTAACCATTTAAAACTGAATCCTGACAAAACCGAATTACTCCTCATATTGAACAAAGAAGAGAACCCCCAAATGGCTGAATGGCTAAAAGCTATTGATGCGCTCAACGGGAACCTCACCCTGGCTGACTCTGTTAAATCACTAGGCATCACGCTAGACCCGAAACTGGACATGACCAAACACATTAAGAACTCAGCTAAGAGCGCCTTCCTTAACCTGAAGCTACTGAACAAAATAAAACCTTTCATCCCGCCCAAAGATCTCAAACAAGCCACCCAATCATTGGTGCTGTCAAGATTAGACTATGGCAATGCAGTCCTATCAGGAATAGCTAAATCACATCTTGCTCCCCTTAAAACAACTCTCAACGCGGCAGCCACAATGGTCACCGGAATCAAGAAATTTGATCACATTTCACCTGCACTCAGAGAACTCAAGTGGCTCCCAGTCGAAATGCGGGCGAACTTCAGAACAGCCTGCCTCACACACAAAGCCTTGCACACCGGCAAACCCGAATATCTGGCTGCCAAACTCAAAAATGCCGGTCAGACCAGGAACCTCAGAAGCTTTAACACCCTACTACTCATCCCCCTGAAATCACGAAAACAAAAAACCGCGGCCAGGTCCTTCGCCGGGAACGCGCCCAAAATCTGGAGCTCTATTCCCCCCCCACATAAGAACTATTCACTCTTTTGCAAAATTCAAAAGTCAGCTCAAAGTCCTGTTCCTCGACCGTTCCCTAGTGAACCGATAAGAGCAGTCGGAGCTCTGAAGCAGACACCTCACACCGCTTCGACGCTGCGTCAGCAAGGCTACGAACTAGAACTCTCCGCCATTGACCTATACTATTATTTTTATTATGTGATTTTCCGCATTATTGTATTATGTTATTTTCTGCATTGTAACTGATGTAAAGCGCTCCGATACCCTCGGGTCAGGTCAGCACTATATAAAACTTCTTAAATAAATTTAAAAAAAAATAATAATTAACAATAGTGTATGCATTCGAAACCATAATAACATAATATTTCAATAACATACAGATTAAAAAGTTTACTTAATGTGCCTCAAACACCTATGAGACGCCTGTGTCAGGAAGACGGGGGATATTGAATAATCCTTAAAAAAAATTATTGCTGATGTGCATCTGTGGCAAATGGCAACAGCAAAGCACACTGACTATAAAATGCCCACCGGCCATATGGCCACCAAGGGCAAAAGCATGAAAAACAAAGAACACATGCAGGCCTATTTCAAAAGCAAAAGATACTGGCTAAAAAATGGCTGCAGGTCACATGGCCACCAAGGACAAAAGCATGGAAAACAAAGAACACATGCATTCTTATGGCAAAAGCAAAACACACTGACTACAAAATGGCAGCCGGCTCCATGGCTACCAAGGGCAAAGGCATGAACAACAAAGAACACATGCAGGCCTACGGCAAATGCAAAGCACACTGACAAAAAAATGGCCACCGGTCACATTGCCACCAAGGGCAAAGGCATGGGCAACAAGGAACACATGTAGGTCTATGGCAAAACACACACTAACTACACAAATCAAAATGGCCACCCTGTCACATGGCATGGAAAACAAAGACAAAATGGTGACCAATGGCAAACACACACGCACACTGTCCAAACAAGAAAAATGGCCACTTGACTAGCAAAGACAGGAGGCATGGTAAATAAAGAAGAAATTACTACCATTAATTCAGCAATGCCAAAAATGAAAATTATCTGTCAAATTAAAAAATTCACCACCCACAAACATCTCAAGGCATCAAAAATTACCTCATCAAAATACTTTAACCCTTTGCAGAAAAATGTAAAATACAAAAAAGCACATTTTGCATTTAATTCAGGACCATTCCTAAATTAATAGATGTTTAAAAAACATATACAACATAAACAACAGTTGGTTAATATATATACTCAATCATAGTAATAATAGCTGGCTGGTCATGGCCCATGGCGTGGGCAGAAAAGGCAGACAGTAAAATGAGCAAAATAATAGCTAAAAGTACATTAAAAGTTTTTAAACCAGGCCCCCAGCCCTCACAAACCTGTGCATACTTTTTCCCTTAGAGAAAACTAAAAAGGTTAATGCAAAATAGGCCCCTACTGCAACTTCAGGCCCCACACAATCAAATTTTAAAATGGAAGAAAAAGCATAAAAAGGTTAAAAAAAAATACTGGTTGTTGGAAATGGCCCTTTTTGCAGGGTTATCCCCAAACTTTTTGCTTTTTCCTCCTATTTTTCCCTGACCTATTTGTGTTGGTTCTAGGACTCTGGGCACTTTACCACTGCTAATCAGTGCTAAAGTGCATATGCTCTCTGTGTAAATTGTGTTATGAATTGGTGTTTCCGTAATTGGATGCTTGATTTACTTGTTAGCCCCTAGTAAAGTGCACTGCGTGTGCCAGGGCCGATGAATCAAATGCTACCCGGGGGCCTGCAGCACTGGTTGTGCCACCCCCGTGAGTAGCCCTGAAAACGGTAACTCAGACCTGCCATTGCAGAGTCTGCGCACAGTTTGTAACTGCCATTTCGACTTGGCCAGTGCACACATTGGCCGGTCCCTAACCTTCCCTTTTCTTACATGTCAGACAACCCTCAGGTAGGCCCAAGGTACCCCTGTGGGCAGGGTGCAGTGTATGTGAAAGGTGGGACATGCCCTGGTGTGTGTGGCATGTCCTGATAGTGAATTACAGCCAATTTCGTTTTTCACTATTGCATGGCTACCAGTTCCCCATAGGATAGAATGGGAGGTTTGTGTATAACATCTTATAAACATAACTGGCCCAGGGAATTCGGTAAGAAAATAGAATTTAGTATGCCTGAACTCAGAATCTAAAGATGCATCTTTTAGTGAAGGTGATTTTTACATTCTGTGTTTGAAAATACCACTTTTAGAAAGTAGGTATTTTCTTGCTCAGTCATCCCGTGTGCCTCTGCTGGAATCTGGATTGCCTGTCTGGGTTTTGGATGACAGAAGGCTGGGGGGCCGGAGGGACTCCAGATAGTCTAGGTAGGTCAGGAAAGGGCTAAATAGACCTGGGCTACTATGGGGGAATGGGGAGGAGATTTCCTTGCACCTCAAAGGGCCTGGTCTGCCTCTGACAATGCCGTCTCCAACTCCTGCCAGGAAATGACACCAGAGAAGGCAGAACTGGTTCTGGCCAGGCACAGACACCCTCTGCCTGAAAGATCAAAGGATTTTTGGATACAAATACTGGGGCCCAGACCCCTGAACTTTAGAACTCATCTGGAACAAGAAGGCTGCCAAGAAGAAGAGCCGGAGAAGCTGCTAAAAGGAACGACTGCTTAGCTGGGTGCTTTGCTGGGCTGACCTGCAGTGGCTGCTTCTGTCTTGGGCAGTGAAAGGCCTGGACTGGACTTTCTGCAACCTAATTTGTGAGTCTCTCCAAGGGCTTGAGGTAGAGCTTGCCCCCTGTTCACGAAGTCTCAGGAACAGCAAAGACTTCAAGTTCTTCGACCCGCAGCACTGGGGACTGTGTGTTTTGTGCTGCCACCCGAAGAACACCAACTCGACGACGTCTACGACGCCACTGCCGACTCCGTGTCCTGAAGGCACTGCAGAGGGCACCGCCCACCGCAACCCTGGTCTCACCGACGCCTGTTGATGCCACCACCGAGCCGCTGCTTGCACCGCGACCTGTGGGCACCGCACTCCGCACCGCCTCACTTCATGCCGAAGCTTTGGCACTGCAGAGGGCACCGCCGCAACGCCGCACCGCAACCCTGGTCTCACTAACGACGCCTGTTGACTCCGCCACCGAGCCGCTGCTTGCACCGCGACCTGTGGGCACCGCACTCCGCACCACCTCGCTTCATGCCGAAGCTTTGGCACCGCAGAGGGCACGCCGCAATGCCACACCGCAACCCTGGTCTCACCGACGCCGCCTGTTGATGCCGCCACCAAGCCGCTGCTTGCACCGCGACCTGTGTGCACCACCCTCCGCACTGCCTCGCTTCACGCCGAAGCTTTGGCACCGCAGAGGGTACTGCTGCAACGCCGCACTGCGACCCTGGTCTCACCGACGACGCCTGTTGATGCTGCCACTGAGCCGCTGCTCACACCGCGACCTGTGGGCACCGCCACTCCACACCGCCTTGCTTCACGAGGACGCCTTGGCCTGCCTGCTGCTGCCACTTCCCGCCAAAATCGACGCCGCTGCTTGCACCGTGGTTCGAGGGCACCGCTCGTAAGTCACACGACGCACCGCCCTCATCCTGCACCGCAGCCTTGGCCTACCGACGCCGGCGCCATCGACTCCAGTTCGTCAGCCGACGACAGCGCTTCAGCAACGACGATGCCGCTGCTTGCACTGTGGCCTGCTAGCACCGTGACGAGCACCGCCTTCATCTCGCACCGCGACCCTGGTCTCACCGACGATGCCATCTGATGCCGCCACCGAGCCGCTGCTCGCACCGCAACCTGGGGGCACCACATGCCGCACCGCTGCACTTTGCACCGCAGCACCCGACGCCTGCCGGTGCCAGCGCTCCTGATTCCACCAGAGAGGAGCTCGACCTGCAACGCGAGTGACTTCAAGGGCCTCAACACCCTGCATTTCTCACAGGTACTGTTTTGCGGGTCTTCCCGACACCGTAGGTGGCCCGCGACCAGCCATAACTGTTGGATTGGTTGTTCATGACGCTGTGGTAGACCGGACGGAGCTATCCACACAAGGAACTCTTTTTAATTAGCGTATTTGTGGAACTGTGAACTTTTAATATAGTATTGTGGATTTTTATCGTTTTTTTTTGGTCTTGTCTTAATTATATAAAAATATTGGATATTTTTCTAAACTGGTGTGGTGTCCTTTTGTAGTGCGTACACTGTATTACTGTTGGTTATGTGCAAATGCTTTACACACTGCCTCTAAGATAAGCCTGGCTGCTCATGCCAAGCTACCAAGGGGGTGAGCAGGGGTTATTTTAGAAGTGTAACTCCCTTATCCTGCCTAGAGTGGTGGTTTTTGCCTGGCTTTGGCCCACGCCCTAGCCTACCAAAAATCCCATTTCTAACACTTGTGCATGCCCCCATCAAACCACAAACCTATCCAAAAGTTCTTTAACTCGATTCCTTAAAAACAATCCTTGAAAATACAATGGTAGGTGCATCAGGGATTGCAGACAAAGAAGAGAGTGATCCTTTCCCCTCAAAATCCAATTGAAAAGTGTCCAAAGGATGGACAAAGCACTGGGAGGAGCCTCCTAGACAGGAGGAGGCAGTAGGAGCCTCCGTGGCACTTCCTTCCTGTTGAAAAAAAAAAGTAAAAGAAAATAAATGTTCTTCACACTAAACAACTACCTGAACTGTCTGTTCGGATAAAATAGTTAGTCGAAAATCAAATTTTGAGTTGATTTTGCTGCTTCCCAAGTAGAAAATCTACTCTTGAAGTAACCCTCTGAAAGTGACCACTCGCGACCGCCTGTGTTAGAAAATGGCACCAGAAGGCTTCCTAGCAATCTGAAATCGTGCTCGGCGATGCCAAAACTGGCTTGCGCTTGCCAGCTTGCTTGCTGGAACCTTGCGTTCTCGCAGTAATCACGTCGCTCGAACAGGAGCAAAATTACGCCACGCTGCGATCGGAAGAATTTGACCAGAGCTCGGCCCTAAAGAGTAATCTGGAGTGACCAAAATTCTGCCTACTACCCCTCTGTAGAGATGTTTGCCTACTATTGTAACAGAGAAATTTTATAGTTTCTGCTATATATTGCACTGTCTTTTATCAACATTTATGTTCTCATTTATCATGTAAATGTGCCCTTTCACGTGTTGTGGAATTACCTAAAATTGTCCAACATCCTCGGGCGGTGGCAATGTCTGATGTCAGTATAAATTCTCATGATGTGGCGTGTGTTCTGAGTAGCTTTCTGGAAGTGTTTGAGACAAGAATTAGCGTTGTTAAGGGGTTTGAACATGGCAGAAATCGAAGAGAGCATTCAGTCTCCAGGGCCGGACTGGCCGTAGCTGGCACCGGGCGTTTCCCCGGTGGGCCGCTAGGATGGGGGCCGTTTTCGTTACAGGGCTGTTTTTGCAGCATAGCTGCAATATCGGCCCCTGTAACAAAATCGGCCGAAACCGGCCGTGCCAAACAGCTCGACCGCACCCCCAACCCCCGGGGGGGGCGGGCCGAGCACTTTGCCAGGGCGGGTTTTGGTTCCCAGACCAGCCCTGTCAGTCTCCCGTGGTTCATAAGGTTAGACGAATCCCTTTGAGTGTGCATGAACAGCTTAAAACTCTACTTAGTGAGTTGTATTGTGAAAGAATTGTCACACCACCTGACTCCTCACAAAGAGTGGCTGCAATTGTAAAAGCCTTAAAAAGGTATTGCGTAATCCACCTCTGTACACGCTTACGCACCCTTCATAAAAAGATTCTACTGTCTTGCCATCTGTTGCCAAAAATACATGAAATTATAGCACCCTTTGTTACGTACTTTTCTATAATAGATCTCAGGTTGGCTTACTATCAGGTGCATCTATCATTGGAGTCTCAAGACCTCACCAGGTTTGCAATGCTCTTTGGGTCATACAAGTACTTAAAAATGCAGTTTGACCTCGCGTCTGTGGGTAGGGTTTTTCAGCATCTAATTGTTTGCTTGGAGGACTGGAAAGCGCACAGGACCTCTAGGGTGACACTCTCATTAATGCCAATATACCACACAAGCACAAGGCAAGATTCACACAAGTCTTGCCCATCCTTTGAGACAGGGGATGACGGTGAGGCAAAAAGAAAGTGTCCGACTGAAACCGGAAGACCTACGACATTCCATTACTCCAACAGGTATAAAGCCCAAATTAGTTCAGCAGATGTTATTAAAAGTGCCCCACAACCAGCTGATAAGGATGCTCTCTGTTCATTTCTTGGACTTAGTGATTACTATGCCAGATTTGTTCCTAGGTAGTCCATGATTATGAAGCCACTGATGAGATTCGGAAAGCCTCCGACCATAGGTCGGAGGCTTTCTGGGTCTCATTGCGGGTTTCACTTTCGACCGCCGCATTACGATGCAGGCAGTCGAAAGTGAAACCAGCCGGTCATTCTGGCTGGATTCCGAAAGGCTCAAGGAGCCCGTCGAAGGCCTGCCCGTAATCCCTATAGATGGCATTTCCACCGTTGGGCTTACGATGTCTGTGTCCGACAGGTTGTCCATGTTGGGCTTTTCGACATTGAAAACCTGTCGGAAAGCGACGTTTGGGGCCCCTTCGAGGGCCCCCTTCACCCTGCGGCCTCCAGTTGGGGGCTGGGGGGGCAGTTAATCCCTTCCCTGCCCAGAGAAATGGGAGCATGCTGCGGTTGGGACCGCCAACCGGAGGCGGTCTGTCCCGATTCCGCAACTGTGTCGTCCACCCGACATCATAATAAAGGCCTGAGTCTTTAATGCTCCAGCGCTGAAACCTTATGTGGCAGGAGAAATATGTGGTGTAACTTTGGGCTCTAACTCAGTGTAGTTAGGAGCAATTGTAAGACAGTGGCTTGACAACAATTGGCAAACTAGTTTTCATTGCTCTTTCTCTCAAGGATTTAGCATCCCTTACAACACTAATAAACTGGTGTGCTCGTGGGCAGTGGAAAAATTTAAAACATTTGTTTGGGGGACATATTTTAAATTGTACACTGACCACAAACCATATATATGATGAACGGAAATGCCACGGGACAGATGTCCTCAAGACTGATGAGGTTTTATAAATTACAGGAGTAACATTTTGATGTTAAGTATGTGAGTGCTGAAAGGAAATTTAGAGCTGATAATCTTTCAGGGAAGCCCTTGCTTGCAATTCTACTCAAGATGTGTGGCAGATTATGTGTTGTAGAGGCTGTCAATGCTGTGCAAGAGAACGTTTCTGTAGTTTCAGGAGACGAGTACAGGGGAGCTTGACTGAGAGACACCATAGTGTGCCAAGTGAAGTAGCACTTTGTTAATTGATGACCTTGTGATAGATGTATTGATAAGACACAGGTTGGCGCAAGTGGTATCTGAGCTGTCCATTGTTCATGAAATGGTCCCTTTGCAATTGGTTTTGCACCTGAAATATTGAGACACAGACTGATAGCCATAGCTCACAGTGATTGTTTAGGTATCCCGTCTATAAATCTATTGTTGGTGGCCAACAATGTGATCATAGGTGGAAAATATTGTGAATAAGTACTGTGAGTGTTTGTTGTCTAATAAACATTGCAAGTGTGCTGAGGAGCCTGTTCCTCTACCAGACAGACATTGGGAGAAGTTAGCCATTGATTTTCCAGGACATTTCTCTCATCTCTCTGAGGATATGAGAATTCTAGCTGTTGTTATTGATTACCATTGTAATGGATTTATTACGCTTTTGTTAAGGCAAACTCTACCGAGGTTATCATAGATTTCATGAATAGTTTTCAATTAGGGAGTGCCCCTAAAACCTTCATATCAGACAATGGGACCCATTTTGTCTCTGAGAAAATGTTGACATTTTAAAGGTATCACTAAGTTAAATATTTTAATGTTGCCTTACATGGCCCGGCCTAAAATGGACTGGTTGAGAGAGCTAATCATTTTCTTAAAAAGGAGATTCTGCCATGGCATCCAGAATGGATGCTGAATCATACTTGTATGATAAAATGTGGAGTTATGTCAATACATCACATTATATGACTGGAGTTTCTCCCTTTGTTTTGCTGAGGGACTGGAAAGTGAGGACTAGACTTGTGCTTGGTCAGTTAAATTGTGCACAGCGATTTGTGCTTAACCCACTCACCTAATTAAAGGACTTATGGGGACAGTAGCTGAAAAGCAGCCGTAGAGTCACTTATTTCATGACGCACAGAGAAATTTGAAGGATGCTCTTCTAAGTGTGGGGGAATGGGTAATTATCAAGAAACTTACGAGGCTCAGTAAGGGTGAGTAAAACTTTACAGCTCCTGTCAGGGTGAACAAAGTTACTAAGAGTTCTCTTCTGCTCGATGGCCTGGGATGGTGGAATGAGAGAAGTGTGATCTGCTCAAAAAGTAGGCACGCTGAAGTCATGTTGAGGTACGAACCTTATCAGGATGTCAATGTCTATGACTAGTATGACAGTTTAGATGAACTAGACTGTGCATAATGTATGCGTGAAACTATGTTTACTGGCCAAGTTGCGTATGGTGGTGAACTGACCGGTACATTTTTGCAAAAGGGCACCAAAGAATGTAATGATGAGGGTGGTGTAGTTGTGTCTGACACCAGATCAAGTTCCCACAGTGAAAGATTTGAGAACCTAGGGTTCATGAGGTTAGCTGAGAACATTCTAACTCTTCTCCATGGCGATTTAAAGGGGGCCACGGGACAAGGTGGTGTTGGACAGTGGGATTTCAATCTCTGCTAGCAGAATTTCTGTTGATGATCATCTCAGACAAGCTTGAACTTTTACCATTCTTTAGAGGTGACTTATAATGATATTTCTGTCACAATTTAGGGCTCGATTCCGATCTCGGTCGGAAGGGCTCCGAACGGCATCCGCAGCGAGCGAGTCCGATTTGGAGCTCATGTTTCCAACCGAATCGCCCCCGTTCAGGACGAGCAAGTACGACTATCCCGTTCGCGCCGTGCGAATTGTCTCCGACTCCGAACCTGTCCGTCCGACTCGTACCGAGCCGAATCGTGCCGCACAATGGAACTGGTTTCTGACCGAGCGAGTACGATGCACGATTCGGACAGCTGTATCAACTCGGTCTCAGCGAGAAGAAGCAGTTGTCGGAATCGGACTTCGGGGGGCCAGAGCAGGCCCCTTCACCCAGACCCCCCTGAATCGGTCACGGGGGCTGCACATGGGTCCCCCCGATCCAAGCATGCACAGTGTGGCGGGCAACACGGGGTGCCCCCCACAGTGTGCACGCTTTTACCCACCCACCCCTTTTTTGCTATGGGAGCCTGTGTACGCGTCCGTACACAAGCTCCCATAGAGTGCTATGGGAGTCCAAGCGAACCGAGTCCGTAACCATGCGGTTGCATCGTACTCACTCAGTCGGACTCGCACAGCGCGTTTCGCTAGGAAAGCCCTCCGGATCCGATTCGTACGGAGGGCTTTCCTACCAAGATCGGAATCGGGCCCTTAATGTTGGAAAGTGGTAATGTTCCACGTCATTTTTACAATGTGATGCTTCCATAACAAGACTTTTGCTTTCTGAACTATTCAAACCACAGGTTTTTAGTAGAAGACCATATGCAAAGCCACTGCGATTACTGTGTCTAGCTGCTAAAAGCATCGTCTGGGGAAATTCTGCAAAACCGAGTTGCACCACCCATTGTTGGGGAAACTCTGGATCGCACTTTATAAATGCTTGCAACAGCACCAGGAGTGAACAGTTCCTCTTTCGCATTCTGCACTCTGTAGTAAGTTTAGACAATAAACATATCCTACAGTTGTGCGGTAGTCAAACAAAAACATATTTAAAAAATCCACAGTAAGCAGGTGAATTAATCTCCCCACTGATCATGCGCACAGGCAAAGAGTGCCATTTAGAATACAGCAAGGGTACACAGCAACACCATGAGACACATCCTTGTGGTGCAGGATCAAGTGTGATCTGTATATGGCTGGTCCCTGTCTGGAACGGCATAGTGGGCGTAAAATGATTTACTGGAATGCGCTCTGGGTAATTATCAGTTGCTGAGGTTAATTTGAGCATTCCACCTCTCGCATTTTTTGTTTTCTCGAGGAGGAAATACCTCCATCCTCCACCTACTGTGGTAAATGATCCACCATATTCATTGGAGGCTACCAAGGTTTTGAGAGATTTACCCCAGCTGTATCTGCTGCCATCAGTGTTGTTGCCATTGAAAATGGTGCAAAGAATTTCATCATAAATTAGGTGGCCCGTCTGGCCCCATTTCAAGCAGCATGAGCGCGCACCCAATACCAAGGTGGTGGAGGTTCCGCAATCGGAGCCATCAGCTATCTGCTCGCTTCTATATTAAGTAACACAATACAGCGGGTTAGTTGGACCGCCCATCAGTTGTTTCTTTTGTTATATGTCCAATTAATTCGCTCTTTTAAATCAGGCCCACCAGAGGACAGAGTTCTAAGTTGTACATCAAGGTCAAACTTTGCACAAGACCAAACTACCAAAAGGAGAGCCCTTAGCTCATGATAGTTTGTGAATAGATGAGTTTCAGTGTCTAGTACGTGGAAGCCTTCACCTTTGCTTTCAATCAGTAACAATTATTTTGCTTAATGTGTTAGTAATATGGGTAGGCGGTACTTGTAAATCTCAGAATCAGACAATTTGACTTTGTGGTGCTGTGTTGTAGTTGTCAGTATTCAATTCACATTTGACATAACATATAAGAAAGAAATGTAATATGGGGTTTTTGCACCTAGGCTGCATGATCTGGCCTAGGCAGCTGCAGATTTTCTTGACTATCTTTTTTGAAAATTTGTAACACCGTGCTTACTTTCCGGTGCTAACTATAACCTTTTGATGTCAATCGGCTGTACATGAAGGTTGCTCAAAATGTGAACAGGTTAAATAATTTATAAAATGCAAGAACACACACAAGTCAGCCTCTAGACGCTATTGCCTGCAGTAAAACAGGTCTCTGCTGAGACAAAATTTACAAAAGAAGTTGCCTTTTAAAGCACTGAGATATTGAATCACCAGGGAAGAGAGTTCAACAGCCCGGAGCCCCTTTAATAAAAAAAAAACATAAGCTCCTCTGTGTGCAAAACAGAAGGAAGGCTTGGAGAGACTAAGTAGGTGGGTGTGCACAGTGGGCGACTCGTTGCAGAGTGCATAAGGCAACTGGTGAAATATTTAGGAGTCCTACATCCTAGGCACCTGTGCATAATTCAAAGAACCCCGAAGGATATTCTGGCCACTGGAGGCAGCCATTAAAGCTTCCTTTGCAGCAGAGAAATCAATCCCTGCCTTCCAACTGCTAACACAATCCTGTTCCATCTTCAGCTCTCCTGTAACATGTTTCTGAGGACCACTCTAGATGGCACCTGGGCAGTGCTATGTAAGTGCTAGGACCCAATGTATTTCTTATGATGGCGCTGCCCACCGCCACTGCTGGAAACGCCCATTTCCACCATTAGCGTCACCCACTGCCACAATGGTGGGGGTGGGGGGTGGGAGGGGGAAATGCATATCTTATATAGGATCGAGTCAGCCTGAGAAGTGGGCAAGCCCAACTTCTTTTTGCAAAATGGTGCGTTTTGCAGCTCAAATTTTCACATAGATACTCTAAAAAATACAGGGGGTCAATAGGAGGTACTAGTTAAATAATCATATGATTTTGAGGTGTGCCCGGCAAGCCTTGTTCTCCCAAGAATTCTTCGACAAAACGAAACGATGTCCAGATAGTGCATTTTTCAACAAAAGTTCTCTGCAAATTGTCTAATGCTATTCGTATTATAAGCAGTTAAACAATCTAAGTATGGAATTCCACACGGCCTAGCATTTATGAAAACGCCTATGTCATTTTTCTTCAGTTAACATGGAACAACAACAAAATCCTGCAGGTTCACACTGCATTGCCACCGCTCAATTACAAAAACGTTCACGATCTGTTGGCAGATGGATTACACCAACTGTTCATGCTCAAAGCTCAGCACAGCACTAAAGCTTTTCCAATACAGATAACGAAATGAATTCACAAATTCATGAAACAACACACAGCACCGAGAATCAGCAATTCGCTTCCTGAACTCTGCATGAATTACTCCTCAAATATCAGCTTTAAATATAATTGGGAAGCATAATTTTGAAATGCAAAATTTTTTCTTAAACATCATCTTTCCATTAGTTTGAAAATAGGCATTTCATACAGAAATATAAAGTTGCATTTTGGATAAATGAACCCCCCACCAATAAAACAGTATCTTGTATGAAATTACAGATTCTCCATTTGAGTTAATGATTGTTTAGTGACAAACCGTGTTCTTATCACTAAACACTCATATGTACTATTGTCACCAGAAAATATTCTTTGCGCCATTCCCATTCATCACAATTGCTAAATGCCAGGGATATCCATTTATGGGCAGCGGGTTACAAGACATTGAGCACCATTGCACAATGAATAGTAACAATTACGTTGAGAACACTAGCACTATGGGCCCCATTACGATGCCGGTTGGACGAGCACCTGCCCGGCATCGTGTGGGAAACCGGACCGCCCGACAAGGAGTCAGCGTCCCACTTCCCTAATTAGGATGCAACAGCCTTCACGGGGTCGGAAAGTGTACCTTTCCTATTGCAGCTTGTGCTACGAGCTGCAGCACAAGCCGCAATAGTAAATATGCACTTTTAAACATCCATGCACCGTGTGGCAGGCACCATGCAGTGCTTGCCACACAGTGCATGGATGTTTGGGGGAGCACCACTGGTGCCCCCCAGGTCTCATAGCGGAAGCCACGGGGGACGAGGGCCGTGCTAGGAGCCCCAAACTCCATTTCCGACAACCTTTCTATGGTGGTCTGACCACCATAGAAAAGCTGAGGGAAATCTGCATTGTAATCCCAATGGCGGTGCCTGAGCAGGCTCCGCCTCCATTCTGGGGATTACGATCCACCCTCTGCCCCGACGTGCTCCTTGAGCCTGTCGGAGGAACAGCGGATTCCACCCGCAGCCATCGGTTGGACCGCCCGTATCATAATAGGGCAGGTGGACTGATGCCTCAGATGTTGGGCAGAACGTCACCAACGAGCTGTCGTATGGCCTTCTGCCCGACATCGTAATGGGGCACTATGGCCCTACGGCCACTATATTTCCGGAGATAGCCATAGTGGTGCCAAGAATAACATTATGTCAAGTTAAGGGCACAGTTACATCAAGAGCCACTATAATCAGTGGGTATTTTGAGTCAGTGGGTGCTGGTGTGCCCCACAGGACTTTGTTCTCCCAATGACCGACTGGGCCATTCTTTGTGAGGGTTTGGATCGGACATAAACAATCAAAAAGCAGCAGGCTTCAGGAGAAACATGCTGCTGTCTTTTTTTTCATTCAGAGTTTTCTATAATGCGAGCATGCCCCTATGTTGTATTCCGCTTTAGGTGTCTGTATATAGGTTTTCCTGAAACATGTCCTTATATAGGCACAATTCGCATTGCCCTTATATAGGCATAGGATCCCAGTCCTTATTTAGGCATTAGCCATGCACTCCAAATACAGGCATGGTCACCGACATCCGTCCACCCTAAACGTCACAACGAGTTCTTAGAAACCAGACCCTTAAGCTCTTGGGAGTTCCACTAGCACAGGATTATTGATTTCTCCAAGAACTCATCTATTATGCATGAACCGCTATACCTTAAGGGTTCATTCCTGACGTCTTCCTCTGTCCGACTTCACGTCAATGCTAACATTCCAAGGCACCTACCAGGTATAAATATACCTTCCCTTGCCCAAGCAAGTTAGAGGAGACCTCGACTTCAGAGGAGCCCGTATCCCGGCCTGACGCACTGAGAAGACGCTGTCATCCCTGCTCGGAGAGAATCCAGCTTCCAGTGTTCTGACTCCCTTCGCGGGGTGTTAGAGTTTGAGATCCGGCAGGAGATTCCCACCTCTCTCATTCTCAATGTATGGAGCTGACTAGAACCTAGAGGGACTCTTGGCATACTAGACTTAACATACTCTTAGTATACCATACTAGAGAATACTTCACCTACTTCTTACCTTTCCCTACACCTAGACTAGGTTAGGTACATTGGGGAAGAACTAGCTTAGAGACGCATCTTATGAGTACTCGCATTTTTAGCTCTTGTTATTTATGTACGTGAATATATGCTAAAAGATAATGCTAGCGCAGTATTATTTATTTCTACTGCTTACGCTGTACATTATATATCTTGCATACTGTCTTGTGATCATAACAGCTCATATCTCTTACACGAGAAACAAGACTGTTCAATAAAACCTTTTTATTGAAATGCCCATCTATTCTTTCTGTGTAACTCTGAGGAAACTAAGCATGCACGATTAGCTGAGTGAAACTGTTATCTATTGTTTCCATGATTCTGAGAGTGTTCCGATTCTAAAAGGGAAACAAAGTTGTCATGTTTATGCGGTTGCCAGAAACTACTCCCTTCTTGTTTACAAGGAGTTTCTAGTGGCCTCTGAGTTAGCTGGCAAAAAGTAATTAAGTTTAATATACTCGATAGGGACATACCGACCTCAGTCCTATGTCAAACCTATAGGGTATATTATTCCAATGCGCAGAGCCTATTAGGGAAATAGGAACTACAATACATGGCGCCCAACGGTTTGGTAAGGCACTAATTTAATGCTAGATAGTGAGTAACTCAGTCGTGCTTTTCTCTCAGAGACCCCTACTCACATACTCCATAAGACGTCTGGAGTGGGTAGGGTTAAATATCCGCCAAAGCTAAATATGACAAAAAACCCTATATATTAGCTGTTTGGTTTAATCAACGTTGAAGGATACAGTGTTCCAAAATATTGTGCACCTTATCTTTTGTTTCCTTGAAACTTGTACTACATTTTTCAAAAAACAAATGTCCAATCACGGGGACTATGGCACCGAGAACGGTGTAGCTGCGGCTGACCCAGTCGTAACAGCTTTTAACTTTACCGGTTTAAATGAAACCGAGGAGGGTGTTATAGACATCGCTCCAAACTTAAGAAGAGCCATCACTCTAAAACTTATAAAACACGGCATACCACCAAGAGGGGGTAGAGCAGTTTTCGTGATAGAGGCACACAAATCCTTTCAGACAGAGGTATTCTATTCATGGATAGTATTCCCAGAATCAAATCCAGTAACAAAAGTGTTTCACTTCTACAAAGAAGATGAACCACCAGAGGAATATATTCCTTTTGAGGATATTGAAATTCCACTCACATACCAGGAGCATCATCTCTGGTTTAAAGGCGCCCTAAAACATCACAGAAACATTACCAGGCTCGGTCCACTAGGTAGACCAGGAGCAACATGGCCGATTCTAGACGGCTACACTCCTCATCCTGACCTCGATATAATGTCAGACGAGGAATTACTTACTCAACTTACAGAGTTAATAAAAATTTACAGACAATTAGTCCAATATGTCATGCGGACTTTCACAGTCCAACCACCATTGACCATTCCAAATCAAACCCCTCAACAGGGGAATACACTAAAAATTACTCCACAGACTTTATACGCAGTCATGGGTAAAATGCCCACAAAACGTGAGCAAATTCCATTCTGGATAGCTCAAAAAATTACTCAAATCGAAGCAGTATTTCCGAATACTAGCCCTTATGAGAAACACAGAATCCTAACAATCTGTTTACCAATGGGGATCACACCACAACTGGAAGATTGCACCACTTGGGGCGCAGTCTTTGCTGCCATCTATACTAAAACACATGTTGTTCCGTCAATTGCAGTAATACCAGATGTCCTGAAACAAATTCAAAAGGAATACGGGGCAGAACCTGCTCTGAATTTAGGTATGAAATTACTGAAAAACTTCGATCAGGTCTCAACAATAATATTATCAAATATTAAAGGAGAGGCAGCATCAGTGGCAATCCGCCAACGCTTAAGGAAATTTGATGTTACAGAACATCAAACTGAACTACCCAGAATAATAGAACAATCTTATGCAGAATTAGGCAGAGATAGTTTGTGTGGAAAACCTTTGAAGCCAAAACTATCTGAAAGTCCTGAAAAGGACTCTATTAAACAAACTCCTACATCTTCTAAAAAGAAGTGGGAAACTAATAAACAAAATTCAAACGAGAAACGTTCTCAATCCTGAGGTAGGTCTCCTCAAAAGGAGCCCTCTGAAAGGAGGTATAACCTCAGGAATAGGGATAATTTAAGAAAACCTGACAGGTATCAAGATACTGATACACGTTCCTCTCGTACCTTTCAGATATCATCACAGACATCGGAAAGAAGAGGACGGTCAGAACATAGAGAAGAACGCGTGAAATCGAAAGACGACAATCACGTTCAGAAAAATAAATCAAAACCTCAATTCTCAAAAAAGAAGGTAGCAGGTCTGAAGATCAGACATGCCGAGAATACTGAGAACACAGCTCAAGAACGGAGAATGGGCTCAGACAATGCTGGACAGTGCAGCAGAAGTCACAATAGCTCACCAGAACCTGAAGGAACTTCTGGAGATAATGGACTTGAATGAGTACATCACAGTAGAGACTGTAGACACCAAAGTTAGTACTCCACAAAAGTTATATGAAATAACACTCCGAATGGAGGGAGACATACCAAGAAAAGTGAAAAGACTCTTTTGGGAAAAACTTTCAAGGGGTTATGATATACTTCTAGCAGAAAAGGACTGGCCACCACAATTTGTCAGGGACTGCCCACATGGTGAGGACATCATTATGCCTGCCTTCTCCAACCATATTCCAATTAACCTAAAATATACTTATGCAAGGAAATGGGCAGTTGCCCAGGCCCCAGCATTATACAAAAATCATGTAGGATGGGATGAGGACTCACCTCACCACAAAATACATCTAAAAAATGAACCTACTGCACAAAGGCAGTACCCAATAAAGCAAGAAGCTAAAAAACAGGTCAGGGAGATTTTAGATCAACTTGAATACCAAGGGGTGATTGAAACATGCACCTCCTTAATGAACAATCCTTTGTTTCCTGTATCCAAACCAGACAATACATATCGTCTAGTTTTGGATTACAGACACTTGAACACTTGTTCTAAAACATTTGCAGTGCAAAATCCACATAGTACGGCATTAATGAATAACATTGTGCGCAAAAAATATAAAACCACATTAGACATTTCAAATGGTTTCTTTTGTCAAAACAAAGCACCTGAAAGCAGGTACTTAACAGCTTTCTCAATAAAGGGGACCCAGCGTCAATTTTGTAGACTCCCACAAGGGTTCAAGAATAGCCCGGGGTTATTCTCAGCGAGAGTAACAGAGTTACTACAAATTTATGATCATGAGGCATTGTCATATGTCGATGACATCTATCTGACGGACGATGACCTAGATAGGCACTTGAACAGGGTGAGTACCATTATATTGGGCTTCGCCTCTGAGGGCTATAAATTCAACTTTTAAAAATCCAGAATTGCCCATCTCAATGTCCTTTTCCTAGGATATGAGCTTTCAAGTGAAGGCAAGAGCCTGGCAGCTAATGTTTTAGAAAAGTGTGCGCTGCTCCAACCTCCAAAAACGCTGAAAAACTTACAATCCATCTTCGGTTTCCTAAATTTTGGAAGAACTTACATTCTAAATTATGCCGAAAGGGTTAAACCTCTCTACGAATTAATCAAACCTGATTTTTCAATCAAACATTGGACACAAGAACACACAGAAATCCTTCGTTCACTCCAAGCTAACATGTTAGCAACAAATCACTTACAAACACGCGTAAGTCAACGCAATTTAGTGATCCGAATAATTTCGGGTCAATGCGGATTCACCTACTTAACATTTAATGAGGGTGAAAAAGTACCAATAGCATACAAATCACATTTGTATACACAAGCAGAAATGCGCTTCACTTCAACAGAAAAAATACTGACAGCAGTTCAAACCGCTGTAGCAAAAGAAAGAGCTCTAGCCCAAGGGAAACGCATTATTGTCGTAACTCCAGTACCAGCCTTAGAGGTGGTTATAAAAGTGAGCATTCCAAATGCAAAAGCTTTACATCCTAGATGGATACAATGGGTTAATTCTCTTGCTGCAACAGATGTTGAATATGTTTTTGATCCTGATTTAAAAACACAAGCGTTCCTGCAATATGAACATGAATGTCCTCTGCCCACTGAAATTCTGCCTCTCGATCAGTACGAATTTATAATTTACACTGACGGATCCGCACAACCCGCTACAGGGAGTAAGCAAGCTTACAGTGCAGCGTGCGCAATCGTTAAAGGTCGCATGCGCGATGGTAACTTCAGACCAATGGTCACTAAAACTCAATCTCTAGGAGATTGTACAGCTCAGCGAGCTGAACTACAAGCATTCAAACTGGCACTTGAAAGTACAGATCGCGAATTCCCCACACTAATAGTGTGCGATTCTTTCTACTGTGTGCAGTCGTATAATGACTATATACAGAATTGGCTTGAAAACGGGTTCAAAGATGCAAAAGGTGGCACAATAAAGCATAAAACGCTTTGGGAACAAGTAGTTCAGTTGAGAAACAAACTACCAAAGGCTCACGTAATACACACGCTGAGCCATCAACGTGATGGCGTTCACGTTGCAGGGAATTCATTGGCTGACGAAGCCGCAAAGGGGGCTGTTCAGACGGCTTCTGTAGCTGTGATCACTCGTTCAAAAACGAGAACAGACAGCGAGATATTGTTGGCTGTCAATGCTTCAAGCAAAGGCAGTGGTGCAGCGTTACCAAAGAAATTTCCACTCAAGTACTCTTATGTAATTGATGCGAACAACGTTCCTTTTGCTCGAATCCCTGGAGTGGGGGATAGGGTAATTCCAAACATGGAACGTAGAGCAGCTTTGATTTATGAAGCAGATCTGGGGGAGGGTCTGTCACACCAAGGGATCTCTAAAACAATATTAACATTAAAAGAGATGTACTGGTGGCCTGGAATGAATACACAGATTCACATCTTCATCGATGACTGCATACACTGCAATAAACAGCGTGATGCAGAACGCCACCAGACACCATGCTACGAAGTAACCTGCCCAGTACAGACACCATTGTTAGATAGCATTAGACTATCTACGCGCAGGCGTCCTTATGGACAAATGCAATCCCACATATACTAAGTCAAGGTTCCTATGGATATGGCCTCAGCGCTCGGCTGACGCTCGAACTGTTATAAAACATTTGCGAGTCTTTATCGGCACTTACGCAATAGGCACACTACATTCTGACCAGGGCCCTGCGTTTAGCTCTCGGGCTTACAAAGAAGCCATGGCCAGTTTGGGCGTTGCATTGCGGTACTCCTCTCCATTTCATCCTGAGGGAAATTCTGTTGTGGAAAGGAAAAACCGGGACATAAAGCAGTCTATAACAGCTAGAGTATTAGGTTCGGGTGATGGGTGGGTCAAACATCTTTATGGGGTCCAAAGCTCATTAAATAATTTGCCAAGAAGTTCTCTAGGGGGGTCACTCCATATGAGGTCCTATTTGGGACAAGAATGTGGGTTCCTGATCTCGAATGTAAAGGCACAGTGGTGGAAAATAAACCCTTTGATATCAAAGATCGTTTGGCTGTTTTACAGGATCTAAATGAACTAAGATCGAAACAAAGCAACGTATTCCTGAAGCCAACCACCACTGGGGAAAAACCGGCAGTCCCAGCAAGGCCTGTCTGGATCCCAAAAGTTGGGGATCTAGTCAGAGAGAAGATTGCGGACAAGAAGGAATTTGGGCCTTCTTACAGACAACCAGTACCTGTCCTAGCCGTACACGGAACAAGAACAGTACTTCTGCCGCCCCTTGCTGGAAAAAAGGAGAAAATATGTGTGTCAATCGACCTCATCAAACCACAGTATGTGGCCAATACTAAATAGTAGGCCTCGTGGACTCCGACCTAGTAGCAGACGCACTCCTCTCGCTACTATCCAAGAGGTTCAGACTGAAAGACTCATAACCATCGAGAATTCAGCAGTAACAGATGAAGGACTAAGCAACAATGCTATGGAACTCATCCCTCTTGAAACTCAAGTCAAAGTTCGTCCAGATACACCTGTCTACACCAACGTAACACGTGATCAACTGGTTCCAGCGATTTCAACAAATCCTGATACAATTCCAACAATTGACCGAACTGCTTCTGGCTATTTCATTAACTTTGATACATTTTCTGAGGATCCGAGTGAGCCTGAAACGACGCCAGCATCAAAAACTTTCAAACAGCAAGTACAAGACTTTTTTCATTTTCTGAAAAAGACTTATCTGGTTTCACCATGGATTGAACTGTGGATTATTTCTGGAATATTTTTCTTTCTGCTTTGGCTAGCTTTGGTTATGACTCTCAGCGTGCTTATAAATGGCAGAGACATTCGTTTGGACACTGAAAGTAAAAATGTGAACTTACTTTTGAAACCACACAAATCATCCCATCGTGAAGCTAGAGACTTGTCAGCAGTGAACATCACAGCCGTTCCTATAAAGGATGGTATAGTGTGGGACAAAACCGATTTCGATATCTTCGGCCCTACGGAACTTTTGAACATTCCACATTTATTTAAAATTTCACTAAGTGATTTTATTTCCTCCAGTACCTATTCTGATGATTGGGACTTTGAGACTGTAAATGATATGATGTCTGATCTAGAAAGGTCTGCTGCATTCTCTAACAATGAATACTTAGAGGGTTCATCAGACTATGAACAGCTTTATTGTTACAACCACTATGGTCATCATTTCTTGCATAAATCTGCAACACCTAGAAATGTGTTTATGTTTAACCAATGGGAACATTGTCCTACACCACCAAAAGGTAGTTCAAAAACGTTTGCTAAAAAGTTTCCATATTTTTCAGGATACAATACATCTGATCCAGAAACATTTTACTATAAAAATGTAAACAAAACAGGACTGAAAATTATGTTAACTAATACAAAACAGATTTACTCTGCAGCCTTTATTACCCAACTGTCTAGACATTTGGATTTGAATTTTGGAAAGACACAATAGACACAAAATCTGTCTGGGGTTCTAAAGATTGGCAAGTACAGGGGATAGAAGCTTTGTTTAGAGCATGTATCATCTGTCAGCAAATAATGTTTTTGAATGACACTGTGCAACAAACGTCTTGCCTTGGTTTAGCTAAGATCAAAGACATGAAAACACCTTCTGTACCGACACCTGCAAGTAATGACACTACACAGGGAGCGGTTACAATTGACACAATACTACAAACCAACAGAACAGATCCTGATTGGAAAAACTGGTTACTCTGGCCTACAGACACAAACATCTGTCAAGAAAGATTCCTAAATAGAAGACAGGGCTTTACTATCCATAGGCCAGACCCACAATACGTTCAAAGACAACATCCGGGGGTAGTAACAACATACAGTGTAGGAAAATTGTGCCTCGACTGGCTACAAAAATCTACACTTGAGGAAGTGAAACAACACTTATCTTTACTTAAAGAAGACGCAGACCTTAGGGAATTCTTGCTAGGACCAATAAAACCGCGTCAAAAACGTTTCATATATGCCGGCATTTATGCTGCTTATAATGAAATATGGAAGGTTTCACAGGCAGAGGCCGCAGAACGAATACGTGAACTTGATCGTATTAACTTAGAGAAAACTCTCTCTGTGGTCGACAATGGGTTAACAACTTTGTCATCCAGAATTTATTCATTGGACAACATTGTATCCTCTGCTATTGACATACTGGAACAAGATTTAGCCATGTTACAACAAGGTCAATCTCAGTTACGTTCTATTATGTTATTAAGCTGGACGCTGCAATCTTTGCATGCGGACTATGTGCCTTGGCGTTTTATCAACACCTCGGCTCTGTTTGCGGAATACAATCTAACTGATAAACAGATCGAACTTGCACAAAGGGGAGCAAAGTATACAGTGCTGAGCATTGAAAACCTGGAAAAATTACCATTTACGGTAGCAGAAAAACCAGCTACAGAATGGCTTATCCATGGCAAAATAACTCTGCCTGTCTCTACTTTTCAGTTTCAGTATTGCCTCAAACAAATGCACGCAGGCAAATATGAAGGGTTGGGTAAAGAATACATTAAGATATCCTGGGATTTACCTTACGAATACAGATGTTGGAGTGGGGATCGTGAAGTGTTTCTAAGCGGTACACACTGTGAAAAGGCACTAAGCGGTTCACTCATATGTCAGGACATTTCTTTACACGGGGCTTGTAATAATTCTGTGGCAAAGTTGTCCTGCCACCAGCAGGGTACACCGGCTACTGTGATTAATCCAACATATGGCCAACTTTCTAACGGGAGTTACCTCACGTTGAATGATCAGAGTTGCTGTGGCATGTTGGCAGGCATCCCATATCTGGTAACGGTCGACTCCAGGGTTACTTGCTGTATGCAAGTATTGTTCCCCCCAATAGACACAGTCAGGGAGTCGCCTCTATGGCCTTCATTGAATGTTTCTTTTATACGTTTTGATACTTTAAGCAGAATGAAAGCCATGCTTTTGCAACAGACCGTGCCTTTGACCTCGGCCAAAGAAATCTATGATTTACAAATTGCAACGACTTCGGCTGAGATACAGGCCTTAATTCGTACAAACTGCCCTATACATTTCGCAGAAATGATGGGACGTATCTTTAACATGTCTGATACGAGCGGTATTATACATGTATTTAAGACCATCTGTTCAAGACTGTTAGCACCCTTCCAGGCAGTCCTCGGCATCATCCCAAACTTCGCACATTCGGTGTTTGGTGGTGTGCCATTAATTCTAGCACTTGTTGCAGGAATCCTATTTCTATTCCTACTATTACGCTATGGCAAGCCTATCCACCGACATCACTCCGAGCGATGTGGAGAAAGCTCTCCTAGAACGGAAGTGCCGTGAGCGCATAGTGCAACTTTTGGGCATACCTCGTCTAAGGGAACTTAATACAACATGGTTTCTGTCATTCAGACCAATCTGGCAAGATTGCATCTTACCTGTTCTACGCTGCCTGCTTTGTGGTGAAGAATGCATGCTAGACACCTGTCTAACACTCCCATCAGTCATGCCAACGGATATCGATACTCTGCTGGACCCGGTAACGGCCCATGCTCTGTGTTGTCCCCAGAGGCTACCAATCCTGATGACGGCATTCATTGAGATCTCACAGACACTTCCTGCTGCTGCTGAGGTACGAGATGGATCAACAGGCACACAGGTAACAACGGACACGAACATTGCTGTGGCATCTTCTGCTGAAGGCGATGTTTCTCATCTCTGTGCAAATAACCTTCTGAACGAGGTGTTCCAAATGTCACCAACTTCGGTAGACGATATTTTGTCTACAGAAATAGATGATTTCATGTTTACACCAGACCCATACACTGACTTTGATTCGGCTCACAGTGTACCAGGGATGCAATGAATTTGGCCTTCATACTTTCAAAACTTGGAACTCTTCCTAAAATTGAAGCTTTTCTTTTTTTTTTTTTGAAAATACATGGCAAAACAATCTGCTTACAGTAGAACTATTCTTATAAAACGGACTTCTTTGAATACTTCCAGGGACACATTGTCACCTTATTTGTCTAAAATTTCATTTAATACCATGATATGCAATGGCTTTGATTTTTGAAAACTTGTCAACCATTTCATCATATGTATATATTTCTGTTTATTCATTCATGTTGCATTTATTTCCAATATATGCTTAGAATGAAAAAATGCTTTAAAATGTACAGTACCTATTGCATTACATGTTTTAGCAACAGTTCTTTTAAAAACTTCTTTTACTATGCTTTTAGAAATGTTTTTAGCAATATGTGGTACTCAAGTTTAATGTTTAGCATTTAGTATTATCGTTCATTCGAAAGTGGAGTGGGTGTTGTATTCCGCTTTAGGTGTCCGTATATAGGTTTTCCTGAAACATGTCCTTATATAGGCACAATTCGCATTGCCCTTATATAGGCATAGAATCCCAGTCCTTATTTAGGCATTAGCCATGCACTCCAAATACAGGCATGGTCACCGACATCCGTCCACCCTAAACATCACAACGAGTTCTTAGAAACCAGACCCTTAAGCTCTTGGGAGTTCCCCTAGCACAGGATTATTGATTTCTCCAAGAACTCATTTATTATGCATGAACCGCTATATCTTAAGGGTTCATTCCTGACGTCTTCCTCTGTCCGACTTCACGTCAATGCTAACATTCCAAGGCACCTACCAGGTATAAATATACCTTCCCTTGCCCAAGCAAGTTAGAGGAGACCTCGACTTCAGAGGAGCCCGTATCCCGGCCTGACGCACTGAGAAGACGCTGTCATCCCTGCTCGCAGAGAATCCAGCTTCCAGTGTTCTGACTCCCTTCGCGGGGTGTTAGAGTTTGAGATCCGGCAGGAGATTCCCACCTCTCTCATTCTCAAGGTATGGAGCTGACTAGAACCTAGAGGGACTCTTGGCATACTAGACTTAACATACTCTTAGTATACCATACTAGAGAATACTTCACCTACTTCTTACCTTTCCCTACACCTAGACTAGGTTAGGTACATTGGGGTAGAACTAGCTTAGAGACGCATCTTATGAGTACTCGCATTTTTAGCTCTTGTTATTTATGTACGTGAATATATGCTAAAAGATAATGCTAGCGCAGTATTATTTATTTCTACTGCTTACGCTGTACATTATATATCTTGCATACTGTCTTGTGATCATAACAGCTCATATCTCTTACACGAGAAACAAGACTGTTCAATAAAACCTTTTTATTGAAACGCCCGTCTATTCTTTCTGTGTAACTCTGAGGAAACTAAGCATGCACGATTAGCTGAGTGAAACTGTTATCTATTGTTTCCACGATTCTGAGAAGTGTTCCGATTCTAAAAGGGAAACAAAGTTGTCATGTTTATGCGGTTGCCAGAAACTACTCCCTTCTTGTTTACAAGGAGTTTCTAGTGGCCTCTGAGTTAGCTGGCACAAAAGTAATTAAGTTTAATATACTCGATAGGGACATACTGACCTCAGTCCTATGTCAAACCTATAGGGTATATTATTCCAATGCGCAGAGCCTATTAGGGAAATAGGAACTACACTACATGGCGCCCAACGGTTTGGTAAGGCACTAATTTAACGCTAGATACTGAGTAACTCAGTTGTGCTTTTCTCTCAGAGACCCTTACTCACATACTCCATAAGACGTCTGGAGTGGGTAGGGTTAAATATCCGCCAAAGCTAAATAGGACAAAAAACCCTATATATTAGCTATTTGGTTTAATCAACGTTGAAGGATACAGTGTTCCAAAATATTGTGCACCTTATCTTTTGTTTCCTTGAAACTTGTACTACATTTTTCAAAAAACAAATGTCCAATCACGGGGACTATGGCACCGAGAACGGTGTAGCTGCGGCTGACCCAGTCGTAACAGCTTTTAACTTTACCGGTTTAAATGAAACCGAGGAGGGTGTTATAGACATCGCTCCAAACTTAAGAAGAGCCATCACTCTAAAACTTATAAAACACGGCCTACCACCAAGAGGGGGTAGAGCAGTTTTCGTGATAGAGGCACACGAATCCTTTCAGACAGAGGTATTCTATTCATGGATAGTATTCCCAGAATCAAATCCAGTAACAAGAGTGTTTCACTTCTACAAAGAAGATGAACCACCAGAGGAATATATTCCTTTCGAGGATATTGAAATTCCACTCACATACCAGGAGCATCATCTCTGGTTTAAAGGCGCCCTAAAACATCACAGAAACATTACCTGGCTCGGTCCACTAGGTAGACCAGGAGCAACATGGCCGATTCTAGCCGGCTACACTCCTCATCCTGACCTCGATATAATGTCAGACGAGGAATTACTTACTCAACTTACAGAGTTAATAAAAATTTACAGACAATTAGTCCAATATGTCATGCAGACTTTCACAGTCCAACCACCATTGACCATTCCAAATCAAACCCCTCAACAGGGGAATACACTAAAAATTACTCCACAGACTTTATACGCAGTCATGGGTAAAATGCCCACAAAACGTGAGCAAATTCCATTCTGGATAGCTCAAAAAATTACTCAAATCGAAGCAGTATTTCCGAATACTAGCCCTTATGAGAAACACAGAATCCTAACAATCTGTTTACCAATGGGGATCACACCACAACTGGAAGATTGCACCACTTGGGGCGCAGTCTTTGCTGCCATCTATACTAAAACACATGGTGTTCCGTCAATTGCAGTAATACCAGATGTCCTGAAACAAATTCAAAACGAATACGGGGCAGAACCTGCTCTGAATTTAGGTATGAAATTACTGAAAAACTTCGACCAGGTCTCAACAATAATATTATCAAATATTAAAGGAGAGGCAGCATCAGTGGCGATCCGCCAACGCTTAAGGAAATTTGATGTTACAGAACATCAAACTGAACTACCCAGAATAATAGAACAATCCTATGCAGAATTAGGCAGAGATAGTTTGGGTGGAAAACCTTTGAAGCCAAAACTATCTGAAAGTCCTGAAAAGGACTCTATTAAACAAACTCCTACATCTTCTAAAAAGAAGTGGGAAACTAATAAACAAAATTCAAACGAGAAACGTTCTCAATCCCGAGGTAGGTCTCCTCAAAAGGAGCCCTCTGAAAGGAGGTATAACCTCAGGAATAGGGATAATTTAAGAAAACCTGACAGGTATCAAGATACTGATACACGTTCCTCTCGTACCTTTCAGATATCGTCACAGACATCGGAAAGAAGAGGACGGTCAGAACATAGAGAAGAACGCGTGAAATCGAAAGACGACAAACACGTTCAGAAAAATAAATCAAAACCTCAATTCTCAAAAAAGAAGGTAGCAGGTCTGAAGATCAGACATGCCGAGAATACTGAGAACACAGCTCAAGAACGGAGAATGGGCTCAGACAATGCTGGACAGTGCAGCAGAAGTCACAATAGCTCGCCAGAACCTGAAGGAACTTCTGGAGATAATGGACTTGAATGAGTACATCACAGTAGAGACTGTAGACACCAGGGTTAGTACTCCACAAAAGTTATATCAAATAACACTCCGAATGGAGGGAGACATACCAAGAATAGTGAAAATGCTCTTTTGGGAAAAACTTTCAAGGGGTTATGATATACTTCTAGCAGAAAAGGACTGGCCACCACAATTTGTCAGGGAGTGCCCACATGGTGAGGACATCATTATGCCTGCCTTCTCCAACCATATTCCAATTCACCTAAAATATACTTATGCCAGGAAATGGGCAGTTGCCCAGGCCCCAGCATTATACAAAAATCATGTAGGATGGGATGAGGACTCACCTCACCACAAAATACATCTAAAAAATGAACCTACTGCACAAAGGCAGTACCCAATAAAGCAAGAAGCTAAAAAACAGGTCAGGGAGATCTTAGATCAACTTGAATACCAAGGGGTGATTGAAACATGCACCTCCTCAATGAACAATCCTTTGTTTCCTGTATCCAAACCAGACAATACATATCGTCTAGTTTTGGATTACAGACACTTGAACACTTGTTCTAAAACATTTGCAGTGCAAAATGCACATAGTACAGCATTAATGAATAACATTGTGCGCAAAAAATATAAAACCACATTAGACATTTCAAATGGTTTCTTTTGTCAAAACATAGCACCTGAAAGCAGGTACTTAACAGCTTTCTCAATAAAGGGGACCCAGCGTCAATTTTGTAGACTCCCACAAGGGTTCAAGAATAGCCCGGGGTTATTCTCAGCGAGAGTAACAGAGTTACTACAAATTTATGATAATGAGGCATTGTCATATGTCGATGACATCTATCTGACAGACGATGACCTAGATAGGCACTTGAACAGGGTGAGTACCATTATATTGGGCTTCGCCTCTGAGGGCTATAAATTCAACTTTAAAAAATCCAGAATTGCCCATCTCAATGTCCTTTTCCTAGGATATGAGCTTTCAAGTGAAGGCAAGAGCCTGGCAGCTAACTTTTTAGAAAAGTGCGCGCTGCTCCAACCTCCAAAAACGCTGAAAAACTTACAATCCATCTTGGGTTTCCTAAATTTTGGAAGAACTTACATTCTAAATTACGCAGAAAGGGTTAAACCTCTCTACGAATTAATCAAACCTGATTTTTCAATCAAACATTGGACACAAGAACACACAGAAATCCTGCGTTCACTCCAAGCTAACATGTTAGCAACAAATCACTTACAAACACGCGTAAGTCAACGCAATTTAGTGATCCGAATAATTTCGGGTCAATGCGGATTCACCTACTTAACATTTAATGAGGGTGAAAAAGTACCAATAGCATACAAATCACATTTGTATACACAAGCAGAAATGCGCTTCACTTCAACAGAAAAAATACTGGCAGCAGTTCAAACCGCTGTAGCAAAAGAAAGAGCTCTAGCCCAAGGGAAACGCATTATTGTCGTAACTCCAGTACCAGCCTTAGAGGCGGTTACAAAAGCGAGCATTCCAAATGCAAAAGCTTTACATCCTAGATGGATACAATGGGTTAATTCTCTTGCTGCAACAGATGTTGAATATGTTTTTGATCCTGATTTAAAAACACAAGCGTTCCTGCAATATGAACATGAATGTCCTCTGCCCACTGAAATTCTGCCTCTCGATCAGTATGAATTTATAATTTACACTGACGGATCCGCACAACCCGCTACAGGGAGTAAGCAAGCTTACAGTGCAGCGTGCGCAATCGTTAAAGGTCGCATGCGCGATGGTAACTTCAGACCAATGGTCACTAAAACTCAATCTCTAGGAGATTGTACAGCTCAGCGAGCTGAACTACAAGCATTCAAACTGGCACTTGAAAGTACAGATCGCGAATTCCCCACACTAATAGTGTGCGATTCTTTCTACTGTGTTCAGTCGTATAATGAATAGATACAAAATTGGCTTGAAAACGGGTTCAAAGATGCAAAAGGTGGCACAATAAAGCATAAAACGCTTTGGGAACAAGTAGTTCAGTTGAGAAACGAACTACCAAAGGCTCACGTAATACACACGCTGAGTCATCAACTTGATGGCGTTCACTTTGCAGGGAATTCATTGGCTGACGAAGCCGCAAGGGGGGCTGTTCAGACGGCTTCCGTAGCTGCGATCACTCGTTCAAAAACGAGAATAGACAGTGAGATATTGTTGGCTGTCAATGCTTCAAGCAAAGGCAGTGGTGCAGCGTTACCAAAGAAATTTCCACTCAAGTACTCTTATGTAATTGATGCGAACAACGTTCCTTTTGCTCGAATCCCTGGAGTGGGGGATAGGGTAATTCCAAACATGGAACGTAGAGCAGCTTTGATTTATGAAGCACATCTGGGGGAGGGTCTGTCACATCAAGGGATCTCTAAAACAATATTAACATTAAAAGAGATGTACTGGTGGCCTGGAATGAATACACAGATTCACATCTTCATCGATGACTGCATACACTGCAATAAACAGCGTGATGCCGAACGCCACCAGACACCATGCTACAAAGTAGCCTGCCCAGTACAGACACCATTGTTAGATAGCATTAGACTATCTACGCGCAGGCGTCCTTATGGACAAATGCAATCCCACAAATACTAAGTCAAGGTTCCTATGGATATGGCCTCAGCGCTCGGCTGACGCTCGAACTGTTATAAAAGATTTGCGAGTCTTTATCGGCACATACGCAATAGGCACACTACATTCTGACCAGGGCCCTGCGTTTAGCTCTCGGGCTTACAAAGAAGCCATGGCCAGTTTGGGCGTTGCATTGCGGTACTCCTCTCCGTTTCATCCTGAGGGAAATTCTGTTGTGGAAAGGAAAAACCGGGACATAAAGCAGTCTATAACAGCTAGAGTATTAGGTTCGGGTGATGGGTGGGTCAAACATCTTTATGGGGTCCAACGCTCATTAAATAATTTGCCAAGAAGTTCTCTAGGGGGGTCACTCCATATGAGGTCCTATTTGGGACAAGAATGTGGGTTCCTGATCTCGAATGTAAAGGCACAGTGGTGGAAAATAAACCCTTTGATATCAAAGATCGTTTGGCTGTTTTACAGGATCTAAATGAACTAAGATCGAAACAAAGCAACGTGTTCCTGAAGCCAACCACCACTGGGGAAAAACCAGCAGTCCCAGCAAGGCCTGTCTGGATCCCAAAAGTTGGGGATCTAGTCAGAGAAAAGATTGCGGACAAGAAGGAATTTGGACCTTCTTACAGACAACCAGTACCTGTCCTAGCCATACACGGAACAAGATCAGTACTTCTGCCGCCCCTTGCTGGAAAAAAGGAGAAAAGATTTGTGTCAATCGACCTCATCAAACCACAGTATGTGGCCAATACTAAATAGTAGGCCTCGTGGACTCCGACCTAGTAGCAGACGCACTCCTCTCGCTACTATCCAAGAGGTTCAGACTGAAAGACTCATAACCATCGAGAATTCAGCAGTAACAGATGAAGGACTAAGCAACAATGCTATGGAACTCATCCTTCTTGAAACTCAAGTAACAGTTCGTCCAGATACACCTGTCTACACCAACGTAACAAGTGATCAACTGGTTCCAGCGATTTCAACAAATCCTGATGCAATTCCAACAATTGACCGAACTGCTTCTGGCTATTTCATTAACTTTGATACGTTTTCTGAGGATCCGAGTGAGCCTGAAACGACGCCAGCATCAAAAACTTTCAAACAACAAGTACAAGACTTTTTTCATTTTCTGAAAAAGACTTATCTGGTTTCACCATGGATTGAACTGTGGATTATTTCTGGAATATTTTTCTTTCTGCTTTGGCTAGCTTTGGTTATGACTATCAGCGTGCTTATAAATGGCAGATACATCCGTTTGGACACTGAAAGTAAAAATGTGAACTTACTTTTGAAACCACACAAATCATCCCATCGTGAAGCTAGAGACTTGTCAGCAGTGAACATCACAGCCGTTCCTATACAGGATGGTATAGTGTGGGACAAAACCGATTTCGATATCTTCGGCCCTACGGAACTTTTGAACATTCCACATTTATTTAAAATTTCACTAAGTGATTTTATTTCCTCCAGTACCTATTCTGATGATTGGGACTTTGAGACTGTAAATGATATGATGTCTGATCTAGAAAGGTCTGCTGCATTCTCTAACAATGAATACTTAGAGGGTTCATCAGACTATGAACAGCTTTATTGTTACAACCACTATGGTCATCATTTCTTGCATAAATCTGCAACACCTAGAAATGTGTTTATGTTTAACCAATGGGAACATTGTCCTACACCACCAAAAGGTAGTTCAAAAACGTTTGCTAAAAAGTTTCCATATTTTTCAGGATACAATACATCTGATCCAGAAACATTTTACTATAAAAATGTAAACAAAACAGGACTGAAAATTATGTTAACTAATACAAAACAGATTTACTCTGCAGCCTTTATTACCCAACTGTCTAGACATGGATTTGAATTTTGGAAAGACACAATAGACACAAAATCTGTCTGGGGTTCTAAAGATTGGCAAGTACAGGGGATAGAAGCTTTGTTTAGAGCATGTATCATCCCTCAGCAAATAATGTTTTTGAATGACACTGTGCAACAAACGTCTTGCCTTGGTTTAGCCAAGATCAAAGACATGAAAACACCTTCTGTACCAACACCTGCAAGTAATGACACTACACAGGGAGCGGTTACAATTGACACAATACTACAAACCAACAGAACAGATCCTGATTGGAAAAACTGGTTACTCTGGCCTACAGACACAAACATCTGTCAAGAAAGATTCCTGAATAGAAGACAGGGCTTTACTATCCATAGGCCAGACCCACGATACGTTCAAAGACAACATCCGGGGGTAGTAACAACATACAGTGTAGGAAAATTGTGCCTCGACTGGCTACAAAAATCTACACTTGAGGATGTGAAACAACACTTATCTTTACTTAAAGAAGACGCAGACCTTAGGGAATTCTTGCTAGGACCAAGAAAACCGCGTCAAAAACGTTTCATATATGCCGGCATTTATGCTGCTTATAATGAAGTATGGAAGGTTTCACAGGCAGAGGCCGCAGAACGAATACGTGAACTTGATCGTATTAACTTAGAGAAAACTCTCTCTGTGGTCGACAATGGGTTAACAACTTTGTCATCCAGAATTTATTCATTGGACAACATTGTATCCTCTGCTATTGACATACTGGAACAAGATTTAGCCATGTTACAACAAGGCCAATCTCAGTTACGTTCTATTATGTTATTAAGCTGGACGCTGCAATCTTTGCGTGCGGGCTATGTGCCTTGGCGTTTTATCAACACGTCGGCTCTGTTTGCAGAATACAATCTAACTGATAAACAGATCGAACTGGCACAAAGGGGAGCAAAGTATACAGTGCTGAGCATTGAAAACCTGGAAAAATTACCATTTACGGTAGCAGAAAAACCAGCTACAGAATGGCTTATCCATGGCAAAATCACTCTGCCTGTCTCTACTTTTCAGTTTCAGTATTGCCTCAAACAAATGCAAGCAGGCAAATATGAAAGGTTGGGTAAAGAATACATTAAGATATCCTGGGATTTACCTTACGAATACAGATGTTGGAGTGGGGATCGTGAAGTGTTTCTAAGCGGTACACACTGTGAAAAGGCACTAAGCGGTTCACTCATATGTCAGGACATTTCTTTACACGGGGCTTGTAATGGTTCTGTGGCAAATTTGTCCTGCCACCAGCAGGGTACACCGGCTACTGTGATTAATCCAACGTTTGGCCAACTTTCTAACGGGAGTTACCTCACGTTGAATGATCAGAGTTGCTGTGGCATGTTGGCAGGCATCCCATATCTGGTAACGGTCGACTCCAGGGTTACTTGCTGTATGCAAGTATTGTTCCCCCCAATAGACACAGTCAGGGAGTCGCCTCTATGGCCTTCATTGAATGTTTCTTTTATACGTTTTGATACTTTAAGCAGAATGAAAGCCATGCTTTTGCAACAGACCGTGCCTTTGACCTCGGCCAAAGAAATCTATGATTTACAAATTGCAAGGACTTCGGCTGAGATACAGGCTTTAATTCGTACAAACTGCCCTATACATTTCGCAGAAATGATGGGACGTATCTTTAACATGTCTGATACGAGCGGTATTGTACATGTATTTAAGACCATCTGTTCAGGACTGTTAGCACCCTTCCAGGCAGTCCTCGGAATCATCCCAAACTTCGCACATTCGGTGTTTGGTGGTGTGCCATTAATTCTAGCACTTGTTGCAGGAATCCTATTTCTATTCCTACTATTACGCTATGGCAAGCCTATCCACCGACATCACTCCGAGCGATGTGGAGAAAGCTCTCCTAGAACGGAAGTGCCGTGAACGCATAGTGCAGCTTTTGGGCATACCTCGTCTACGGGAACTTAATACAACATGGTTTCTGTCATTCAGACCAATCTGGCAAGATTGCATCTTACCTGTTCTACGCTGCCTGCTTTGCGGTGAAGAATGCGTGCTAGACACCTGTCTAACACTCCCATCAGTCATGCCAACGGATATCGATACTCTGCTGGACCCGGTAACGGCCCATGCTCTGTGTTGTCCCCAGAGGCTACCAATCCTGATGACGGCATTCATTGAGATCTCACAGACGCTTCCTGCTGCTGCTGAGGTACGAGATGGATCAACAGGCACACAGGTAACAACGGACGCGAACATTGCTGCGGCATCTTCTGCTGAAGGCGATGTTTCTCATCTCTGTGCAATTAACCTTCTGAACGAGGTGTTCCAAATGTCACCAACTTCGGTAGACGATATTTTGTCTACAGAAATAGATGATTTCATGTTTACACCAGACCCATACACTGACTTTGATTCGGCTCACAGTGTACCAGGGACGCAATGAATTTGGCCTTCATATTTTCAAAACTTGGAACTCTTCCTAAAATTGAACTTTTCTTTTTTTCTTTTTTGAAAATACATGGCAAAACAATCTGCTTACAGTAGAACTATTCTTATAAAACGGACTTCTTTGAATACTTCCAGGGACACATTGTCACCTTATTTGTCTAAAATTTCATTTAATACCATGATATGCAATGGCTTTGATTTTTGAAAACTTGTCAACCATTTCATCATATGTATATATTTCTGTTTATTCATTCATGTTGCATTTATTTCCAATATATGCTTAGAATGAAAAAATGCTTTAAAATGTACAGTACCTATTGCATTACATGTTTTAGCAACAGTTCTTTTAAAAACTTCTTTTACTATGCTTTTAGAAATGTTTTTAGCAATATGTGGTACTCAAGTTTAATGTTTAGCATTTAGTATTATCGTTCATTCGAAAGTGGAGTGGGTGTTGTATTCCGCTTTAGGTGTCCGTATATAGGTTTTCCTGAAACATGTCCTTATATAGGCACAATTCGCATTGCCCTTATATAGGCATAGAATCCCAGTCCTTATTTAGGCATTAGCCATGCACTCCAAATACAGGCATGGTCACCGACATCCGTCCACCCTAACGTCACAACGAGTTCTTAGAAACCAGACCCTTAAGCTCTTGGGAGTTCCCCTAGCACAGGATTATTGATTTCTCCAAGAACTCATCTATTATGCATGAACCGCTATACCTTAAGGGTTCATTCCTGACGTCTTCCTCTGTCCGACTTCACGTCAATGCTAACATTCCAAGGCACCTACCAGGTATAAATATACCTTCCCTTGCCCAAGCAAGTTGGAGGAGACCTCGACTTCAGAGGAGCCCATATCCCGGCCTGACGCACTGAGAAGACGCTGTCATCCCTGCTCACAGAGAATCCAGCTTCCAGTGTTCTGACTCCCTTCGCGGGGTGTTAGAGTTTGAGATCCGGCAGGAGATTCCCACCTCTCTCATTCTCAAGGTATGGAGCTGACTAGAACCTAGAGGGACTCTTGGCATACTAGACTTAACATACTCTTAGTATACCATACTAGAGAATACTTCACCTACTTCTTACCTTTCCCTACACCTAGACTAGGTTAGGTACATTGGGGTAGAACTAGCTTAGAGACGCATCTTATGAGTACTCGCATTTTTAGCTCATGTTATTGATGTACGTGAATATATGCTAAAAGATAATGCTAGCGCAGTATTATTTATTTCTACTGCTTACGCTGTACATTATATATCTTGCATACTGTCTTGTGATCATAACAGCTCATATCTCTTACACGAGAAACAAGACTGTTCAATAAAACCTTTTTATTGAAACGCCCGTCTATTCTTTCTGTGTAACTCTGAGGAAACTAAGCATGCACGATTAGCTGAGTGAAACTGCTATCTATTGTTTCCACGATTCTGAGAAGTATTCCGATTCTAAAAGGGAAACAAAGTTGTCATGTTTATGCCATTGCCAGAAACTACTCCTTTCTTGTTTACAAGAAGTTTCTAGTGGCCTCTGAGTTAGCTGGCACAAAAGTAATTAAGTTTAATATACTCGATAGGGACATACCGACCTCAGTCCTATGTCAAACCTATAGGGTATATTATTCCAATGCGCAGAGCCTATTAGGGAAATAGGAACTACACTACATGGCGCCCAACGGTTTGGTAAGGCACTATTTTAATGCTAGATACTGAGTAACTCAGTCGTGCTTTTCTCTCAGAGACCCCTACTCACATACTCCATAAGACGTCTGGAGTGGGTAGGGTTAAATATCCACCAAAGCGAAATAGGACAAAAAACCCTATATATTAGCTGTTTGGTTTAATCAACGTTGAAGGATACAGTGTTCCAAAATATTGTGCACCTTATCTTTTGTTTCCTTGAAACTTGTACTACATTTTTCAAAAAACAAATGTCCAATCACGGGGACAATGGCACCGAGAACGGTGTAGCTGCGGCTGACCCAGTCGTAACAGCTTTTAACTTTACCGGTTTAAATGAAACCGATGAGGGTGTTATAGACATCGCTCCAAACTTAAGAAGAGCCATCACTCTAAATCTTATAAAACACGGCCTACCACCAAGAGGGGGTAGAGCAGTTTTCGTGATAGAGGCACACGAATCCTTTCAGACAGAGGTATTCTATTCATGGATAGTATTCCCAGAATCAAATCCAGTAACAAAAGTGTTTCACTTCTACAAAGAAGATGAACCACCAGAGGAATATATTCCTTTTGAGGATATTGAAATTCCACTCACATACCAGGAGCATCATCTCTGGTTTAAAGGCGCCCTAAAACATCACGGAAACATTACCAGGCTCGGTCCACTAGGTAGACCAGGAGCAACATGGCCGATTCTCGCCGGCTACACTCCTCATCCTGACCTCGATATAATGTCAGACGAGGAATTACTTACTCAACTTACAGAGTTAATAAATATTTACAGAAAATTAGTCCAATATGTCATGCGGACTTTCACAGTCCAACCACCATTGACCATTCCAAATCAAACCCCTCAACAGGGGAATACACTAAAAATCACTCCACAGACTTTATACGCAGTCATGGGTAAAATGCCCACAAAACGTGAGCAAATTCCTTTCTGGATAGCTCAAAAAATTACTCAAATCGAAGCAGTATTTCCGAATACTAGCCCTTATGAGAAACACAGAATCCTAACAATCTGTTTACCAATGGGGATCACACCACAACTGGAAGATTGCACCACTTAGGGCGCAGTCTTTGCTGCCATCTATACTAAAACACATGGTGTTCCGTCGATTGCAGTAATACCAGATGTCCTGAAACAAATTCAAAACGAATACGGGGCAGAACCTGCTCTGAGTTTAGGTATGAAATTACTGAAAAACTTCGACCAGGTCTCAACAATAATATTATCAAATATTAAAGGAGAGGCAGCATCAGTGGCGATCCACCAACGCTTAAGGGAATTTGATGTTACAGAACATCAAACTGAACTACCCAGAATAATAGAACAATCTTATGCAAAATTAGTCAGAGATAGTTTGGGTGGAAAACCTTTGAAGCCAAAACTATCTGAAAGTCCTGAAAAGGACTCTATTAAACAAACTCCTACATCTTCTAAAAAGAAGTGGGAAACTAATAAACAAAATTCAAACGAGAAACGTTCTCAATCCCGAGGTAGGTCTCCTCAAAAGGAGCCCTCTGAAAGGAGGTATAACCTCAGGAATAGGGATAATTTAAGAAAACCTGACAGGTATCAAGATACTGATACACGTTCCTCTCGTACCTTTCAGATATCATCACAGACATCGTAAAGAAGAGTACTGTCAGAACATAGAGAAGAACGCGTGAAATCGAAAGACGACAATCACGTTCAGAAAAATAAATCAAAACCTCAATTCTCAAAAAAGAAGGTAGCAGGTCTGAAGATCAGACATGCCGAGAATACTGAGAACACAGCTCAAGAACGGAGAATGGGCTCAGACAATGCTGGACAGGGCAGCAGAAGTCACAATAGCTCGCCAGAACCTGAAGGAACTTCTGGAGATAATGGACTTGAATGAGTACATCACAGTAGAGACTGTAGACACCAGGGTTAGTACTCCACAAAAGTTATATGAAATAACACTCCGAATGGAGGGAGACATACCAAGAAAAGTGAAAATACTCTTTTGGGAAAAACTTTCAAGGGGTTATGATATACTTCTAGCAGAAAAGGACTGGCCACCACAATTTGTCAGGGAGTGCCCACATGGTGAGGACATCATTATGCCTGCCTTCTCCAACCATATTCCAATTAACCTAAAATATACTTATGCAAGGAAATGGGCAGTTGCCCAGGCCCCAGCATTATACAAAAATCATGTAGGATGGGATGAGGACTCACCTCACCACAAAATACATCTAAAAAATGAACCTACTGCACAAAGGCAGTACCCAATAAAGCAAGAAGCTAAAAAACAGGTCAGGGAGATCTTAGATCAACTTGAATACCAAGGGGTGATTGAAACATGCACCTCCTCAATGAACAGTCCTTTGTTTCCTGTATCCAAACCAGACAATACATATCGTCTAGTTTTGGATTACAGACACTTGAACACTTGTTCTAAAATATTTGCAGTGCAAAATGCACATAGTTCAGCATTAATGAATAACATTGTGTGCAAAAAATATAAAACCACATTAGACATTTCAAATGGTTTCTTTTGTCAAAACATAGCACATGAAAGCAGGTACTTAACAGCTTTCTCAATAATGGGGACCCAGCGTCAATTTTGTAGTCTCCCACAAGGGTTCAAGAATAGCCCGGGGTTATTCTCAGCGAGAGTAACAGAGTTACTACAAACTTATGATCATGAGGCATTGTCATATGTCGATGACATCTATCTGACAGACGATGACCTAGTACAGGGTGAGTACCATTATATTGGGCTTCGCCTCTGAGGGCTATAAATTCAACTTTAAAAAATCCAGAATTGCCCATCTCAATGTCCTTTTCCTAGGATATGAGCTTTCAAGTGAAGGCAAGAGCCTGGCAGCTAACTTTTTAGAAAAGTGTGCGCTGCTCCAACCTCCAAAAACGCTGAAAAACTTACAATCCATCTTCGGTTTCCTAAATTTTGGAAGAACTTACATTCTAAATTACGCAGAAAGGGTTAAACCTCTCTACGAATTAATCAAACCTGATTTTTCAATCAAACATTGGACACAAGAACACACAGAAATCCTGCGTTCACTCCAAGCTAACATGCTAGCAACAAATCACTTACAAACACGCGTAAGTCAACGCAATTTAGTGATCCGAATAATTTCGGGTCAATGCGGATTCACCTACTTAACATTTAATGAGGGTGAAAAAGTACCAATAGCATACAAATCACATTTGTATACACAAGCAGAAATGCGCTTCACTTCAACAGAAAAAATACTGACAGCAGTTCAAACCGCTGTAACAAAAGAAAGAGCTCTAGCCCAAGGGAAACGCATTATTGTCGTAACTCCAGTACCAGCCTTAGAGGCGGTTACAAAAGCGAACATTCCAAATGCAAAAGCTTTACATCCTAGATGGATACAATGGGTTAATTCTCTTGCTGCAACAGATGTTGAATATGTTTTTGATCCTGATTTAAAAACACAAGCATTCCTGCAATATGAACATAAATGTCCTCTGCCCACTGAAATTCTGCCTCTTGATCAGTGCGAATATATAATTTACACTGACGGATCCGCACAACCCGCTACAGGGAGTAAGCAAGCTTACAGTGCAGCGTGCGCAATCGTTAAAGGTTGCATGCGCGATGGTAACTTCAGACCAATGGTCACTAAAACTCAATCTCTAGGAGATTGTACAGCTCAGCGAGCTGAACTACAAGCATTCAAACTGGCACTTGAAAGTACAGATCGCGAATTCCCCACACTAATAGTGAGCGATTCTTTCTACTGTGTGCAGTCGTATAATGAATATGTACAGAATTGGCTTGAAAACGGGTTCAAAGATGCAAAAGGTGGCACAATAAAGCATAAAACGCTTTGGGAACAAGTAGTTCAGTTGAGAAACAAACTACCAAAGGCTCACGTAATACACACGCTGAGTCATCAACGTGATGGCCTACACTTTGCAGGGAATTCATTGGCTGACGAAGCCGCAAAGGAGGCTGTTCAGACGGCTTCCGTAGCTGCGATCACTCGTTCAAAAACGAGAATAGACAGTGAGATATTGTTGGCTGTCAATGCTTCAAGCAAAGACAGTGGTGCAGCGTTACCAAAGAAATTTCCACTCATGTACTCTTATGTAATTGATGCGAACAACGTTCCTTTTCCTCGAATCCCTGGAGTGGGGGATAGGGTAATTCCAAACATGGAACGTAGAGCAGCTTTGATTTATGAAGCACATCTGGGGGAGGGTCTGTCACACCAAGGGATCTCTAAAACAATATTAACATTAAAAGAGATGTACTGGTGGCCTGGAATGAATACACAGATTCACATCTGCATCGATGACTGCATACACTGCAATAAACAGCGTGATGCAGAACGCCACCAGACACCATGCTACAAAGTAGCCTGCCCAGTACAGACACCATTGTTAGATAGCATTAGACTATCTACGCGCAGGCGTCCTTATGGACAAATGCAATCCCACAAATACTAAGTCAAGGTTCCTATGGATATGGCCTCAGCGCTCGGCTGACGCTCGAACTGTTATAAAAGATTTGCGAGTCTTTATCGGCACTTACGCAATAGGCACACTACATTCTGACCAGGGCCCTGCGTTTAGTTCTCGGGCTTACAAAGAAGCCATGGCCAGTTTGGGCATTGCTTGCAGTACTCCTCTCCGTTTCATCCTGAGTGAAATTCTGTTGTGGAAAGGAAAAACCGGGACATAAAGCAGTCTATAACAGCTAGAGTATTAGGTTCGGGTGATGGGTGGGTCAAACATCTTTATGGGGTCCAACGCTCATTAAATAATTTGCCAAGAAGTTCTCTAGGGGGGGTCACTCCATATGAGGTCCTATTTGGGACAAGAATGTGGGTTCCTGATCTCGAATGTAAAGGCACAGTGGTAGAAAATAAACCCTATGTTATCAAAGATCGTTTGGCTGTTTAACAGGATCTATATGAACTAAGATCGAAACAAAGCAACGTGTTCCTGAATCCAACCACCACTGGGGAAAAACCGGCAGTCCCAGCAAGGCCTGTCTGGATCCCAAAAGTTGGGGATCTAGTCAGAGAGAAGATTGCGGACAAGAAGGAATTTGGACCTTATTACAGACAACCAGTACTTGTCCTAGCCGTACACGGAACAAGAACAGTACTTCTGCCACCCCTTGCTGGAAAAAAGGAGAAAAGATTTGTGTCAGTCGACCTCATCAAACCACAGTATGTGGCCAATACTAAATAGTAGGCCTCGTGGACTCCGACCTAGTAGCAGACGCACTCCTCTCGCTACTATCCAAGAGGTTCAGACTGAAAGACTCATAACCATCGAGAATTCAGCAGTAACAGATGAAGGACTAAGCAACAATGCTATGGAACTCATCCCTCTTGAAACTCAAGTAACAGTTCGTCCAGATACACTTGTCTACACAAACGTAACACGTGATCAACTGGTTCCAGCGATTTCAACAAATCCTGATGCAATTCCAACAATTGACCAAACTGCTTCTGGCTATTTCATTAACTTTGATACGTTTTCTGTGGATCCGAGTGAGCCTGAAACGACGCCAGCATCAAAAACTTTCAAACAGCAAGTACAAGACTTTTTTCATTTTCTGAAAAAGACTTATCTGGTTTCACCATGGATTGAACTGTGGATTATTTCTGGAATATTTTTCTTTCTGCTTTGGCTAGCTTTGGTTATGACTATAAGCGTGCTTATAAATGGCAGATACATCCGTTTGGACACTGAAAGTAAAAATGTGAACTTACTTTTGAAACCACACAAATCATCCCATCGTGAAGCTAGAGACTTGTCAGCAGTGAACATCACAGCCGTGCCTATACAGGATGGTATAGTGTGGGACAAAACCGATTTTGATATCTTCGGCCCTACAGAACTTTTGAACATTCCACATTTATTTAAAATTTCACTAAGTGATTTTATTTCCTCCAGTACCTATTCTGATGATTGGGACTTTGAGACTGTAAATGATATGATGTCTGATCTAGAAAGGTCTGCTGCATTCTCTAACAATGAATACTTAGAGGGTTCATCAGACTATGAACACCTTTATTGTTACAACCACTATGGTCATCATTTCTTGCATAAATCTGCAACTGCTAGAAATGTGTTTATGTTTAACCAATGGGAACATTGTCCTACACCACTAAAAGGTAGTTCAAAAACGTTTGCTAAAAGGTTTCCATATTTTTTAGGATACAATACATCTGATCCAGAAACATTTTACTATAAAAATGTAAACAAAACAGGACTGAAAATTATGTTAACTAATACAAAACAGATTTACTCTGCAGCCTTTATTACCCAACTGTCTAGACATGGATTTGAATTTTGGAAAGACACAATAGACACAAAATCTGTCTGGGGTTCTAAAGATTGGCAAGTACAGTCGATAGAAGCTTTGTTTAGAGCATGTATCATCCCTCAGCAAATAATGTTTTTGAATGACACTGTGCAACAAACGTCTTGCCTTGGTTTAGCTAAGATCAAAGACATGAAAACACCTTCTGTACCGACACCTGCAAGTAATGACACTACACAGGGAGCGGTTACAATTGACACAATACTATAAACCAACAGAACAGATCCTGATTGGAAAAACTGGTTACTCTGGCCTACAGACACAAACATCTGTCAAGAAAGATTCCTGAATAGAAGACATGGCTTTACTATCCATAGGCCAGACCCACGATACGTTCAAAGACAACATCCGGGGGTAGTAACAACATACAGTGTAGGAAAATTGTGCCTCGACTGGCTACAAAAATCTACACTTGAGGAAGTGAAACAACACTTATCTTTACTTAAAGAAGATGCAGACCTTAGGGAATTCTTGCCAAGACCAAGAAAACCGCGTCAAAAACGTTTCATATATGCCGGCATTTATGCTGCTTATAATGAAGTATGGAAGGTTTCACAGGCAGAGGCCGCAGAACAAATACGTGAACTTGATCGTATTAACTTAGAGAAAACTCTCTCTGTGGTCGACAATGGGTTAACAACTTTGTCATCCAGAATTTATTCATTGGACAACATTGTATCCTCTGCTATTGACATATTGGAACAAGATTTAGCCATGTTACAACAAGGTCAATCTCAGTTACGTTCTATTATGTTATTAAGCTGGACGCTGCAATCTTTGCGTGCGGGCTATGTGCCTTGGCGTTTTATCAACACGTCGGCTCTGTTTGCGGAATACAATCTAACTGATAAACAGATCGAACTGGCACAAAGGGGAGCAAAGTATACAGTGCTGAGCATTGAAAAACTGGAAAAATTACCATTTACGGTAGCAGAAAAACCAGCTACAGAATGGCTTATCCATGGCAAAATAACTCTGCCTGTCTCTACTTTTCAGTTTCAGTATTGCCTCAAACAAATGCAAGCAGGCAAATATGAAGGGTTGGGTAAAGAATACATTAAGATATCCTGGGATTTACCTTACGAATACAGATGTTGGAGTGGGGATCGTGAAGTGTTTCTAAGCGGTACACACTGTGAAAAGGCACTAAGCGGTTCACTCATATGTCAGGACATTTCTTTACACTGGGCTTGTAATGGTTCTGTGGCAAATTTGTTCTGCCACCAGCAGGGTACACCGGATACTGTGATTAATCCAACGTTTGGCCAACTTTCTAACGGGAGTTACCTCATGTTGAATGATCAGAGTTGCTGTGGCATGTTGCCAGGCATCCCATATCTGGTAACGGTCGACTCCAGGGTTACTTGCTGTATGCAAGTATTGTTCCCCCAATAGACACAGTCAGGGAGTCGCCTCTATGGCCTTCATTGAATGTTTCTTTTATATGTTTTGATACTTTAAGCAGAATGAAAGCCATGATTTTGCAACAGACCGTGCCTTTGACCTCGGCCAAAGAAATCTATGATTTACAAATTGCAACGACTTCGGCTGAGATACAGGCCTTAATTCGTACAAACTGCCCTATACATTTCGCAGAAATGATGGGATGTATCTTTAACATGTCTGATACGAGCGGTATTGTACATGTATTTAAGACCATCTGTTCAGGACTGTTAGCACCGTTCCAGGCAGTCCTCGGAATCATCCCAAACTTCGCACATTCGGTGTTTGGTGGTGTGCCATTAATTCTAGCACTTGTTGCAGGAATCCTATTTCTATTCCTACTATTACGCTATGGCAAGCCTATCCACCGACATCACTCCGAGCGATGTGGAGAAAGCTCTCCTAGAACGAAAGTGCCGTGAGCGCATAGTGCAACTTTTGGGCATACCTCGTCTAAGGGAACTTAATACAACATGGTTTCTGTCATTCAGACCAATCTGGCAAGATTGCATCTTACCTGTTCTACGCTGCCTGCTTTGTGGTGAAGAATGCGTGCTAGACACCTGTCTAACACTCCCATCAGTCATGCCAACGGATATCGATACTCTGCTGGACCCGGAAACGGCCCATGCTCTGTGTTGTCCCCGGAGGCTACCAATCCTGATGACGGCATTCATTGAGATCTCACAGACACTTCCTGCTGCTGCTGAGGTACGAGATGGATCAACAGGCACACAGGTAACAACGGACGCGAACATTGCTGCGGCATCTTCTGCTGAAGGCGATGTTTCTCATCTGTGTGCAATTAACCTTCTGAACGAGGTGTTCCAAATGTCATCAACTTCGGTAGACGATATTTTGTCTAAAGAAATAGATGATTTCATGTTTACACCAGACCCATACACTGACTTTGATTCAGCTCACAGTGTACTAGGGACGCAATGAATTTGGCCTTCATATTTTCAAAACTTGGAACTCTTCCTAAAATTGAACTTTTTTTTTTTTTGAAAATACATGGCAAAACAATCTGCTTACAGTAGAACTATTCTTATAAAACCGACTTCTTTGAATACTTCAAGGGACACATTGTCACCTTATTTGTCTAAAATGTCATTTAATACCATGATATGCAATGCTTTGATTTTTGAAAACTTGTCAACCATTTCATCATATGTATATATTTCTGTTTATTCATTCATGTTGCATTTATTTCCAATATATGCTTAGAATGAAAAAATGCTTTAAAATGTACAGTACCTATTGCATTACATGTTTTAGCAACAGTTCTTTTAAAAACTTCTTTTACTATGCTTTTAGAAATGTTTTTAGCAATATGTGGTACTCAAGTTTAATGTTTAGCATTTAGTATTATCGTTCATTCGAAAGTGGAGTGGGTGTTGTATTCCGCTTTAGGTGTCCGTATATAGGTTTTCCTGAAACATGTCCTTATATAGGCACAATTCGCTTTGCCCTTATATAGGCATAGAATCCCAGTCCTTATTTAGGTATTAGCCATGCACTCCAAATACATGCATGGTCACCGACATCCGTCCACCCTAAACGTCACAACGAGTTCTTAGAAACCAGACCCTTAAGCTCTTGGGAGTTCCCCTAGCACAGGATTATTGATTTCTCCAAGAACTCATCTATTATGCATGAACCACTATACCTTAAGGGTTCATTTTTGACGTCTTCCTCTGTCCGACTTCACGTCAATGCTAACATTCCAAGGCACCTACCAGGTATAAATATACCTTCCCTTGCCCAAGCAAGTTAGAGGAGACCTCGACTCAGAGGAGCCCGTATCCCGGCCTGACGCACTGAGAAGACGCTGTCATCCCTGCTCGCAGAGAATCCAGCTTCCAGTGTTCTGACTCCCTTCGTGGGGTGTTAGAGTTTGAGATCCGGCAGGAGATTCCCACCTCTCTCATTCTCAAGGTATGGAGCTGACTAGAACCTAGAGGGACTCTTGGCATACTAGACTTAACATACTCTTAGTATACCATACTAGAAAATACTTCACCTACTTCTTACCTTTCCCTACACCTAGACTAGGTTAGGTACATTGGGGTAGAACTAGCTTAGAGACGCATCTTATGAGTACTCGCATTTTTAGCTCTTGTTATTTATGTACGTGAATATATGCTAAAAGATAATGCTAGCGCAGTATTATTTATTTCTACTGCTTACGCTGTACATTATATATCTTGCATACTTTCTTGTGATCATAACAGCTCATATCTCTTACACGAGAAACAAGACTGTTCAATAAAACCTTTTTATTGAAACGCCCATCTATTCTTTCTGTGTAACTCTGAGGAAACTAAGCATGCGCGATTAGCTGAGTGAAACTGTTATCTATTGTTTCCACGATTCTGAAAGTGTTCCGATTCTAAAAGGGAAACAAAGTTGTCATGTTTATGCGGTTGCCAGAAACTACTCCCTTCTTGTTTATAAGGAGTTTCTAGTGGCCTCTGAATTAGCTGGCAAAAAAGTAATTAAGTTTAATATACTCGATAGGGACATACCGACCTCAGTCCTATGTCAAACCTATAGGGTATATTATTCCAATGCGCAGAGCCTATTAGGGAAATGGGAACTACACTACACCTAGGGCACTTTCCAATAAACACTTTCCAATAAACAAAACAATTTTGTTCCACCAGAGTTGGTGTTCACATATTATGAGAGGTTACCAGACAAGTTATGTACACTGCTAGGTTAAATTGTATATAACATGTTTCCGTTTGCAGGTTAAAGTTAGTGGTTACATACTCTGCAATGTTACCCACCATGTTGTGTACACTTTGGAGTTGTCTATAGACATGTTGTCATTTGCAAGTTATCTATATACATGTCTCCCTTGTAAGTTAGGTATATACATGCGTCAGTGATATGGGTGGGCATGAAGACCGGGAGGTTTCCTGCCCTGTGAATAAGCCTTACATGGATCAGATTAGTAGGTGAAGAAGAATACTTAGAAGGCGGGTGTTTGATTGTTGTTCTATCCAGTCATCCCAAGTATAATATACACTCATATTGGAGATAGTGTGCTTTTCTGGGTAAAGAATCAGTGTCAATTTGGGCCCAACTATATTTCTAGAAGTAGTCTTTGATATTTCTATTGAAGCTCGTTGAAGATGGTTAACGCGTATCTCAGGTGGCAAGGAGTCCAGATTCTGGGTGCCTTCCCAGACAAAGAGAGGGAGTGTGTGATCTTTCCTTCTTGAGTTTGGCCGGTATCAATAGTAGTGTGTCTGAGCTACTTAGGGTGTGGTACTTGCTAGATAGTTTATTTGATAAGTATTCTAGGTTCAACAAGTGGATAGCTTCGTATTTGTTTTGCTGTGGGCTTATGTGAGCCTTCATGTTCATGTTTTTGTCTTCTGTGATCCCAAGTGATTTAGTGGAGTTGATGAGTGTCCAGGTGGTTGAGCCATTCTTGGATAGGCAGACAATTAGGATGAGTTCCGTTGTCTTGGGGTTGAGTTTCAAATGGTTTCCCACTAGCCCATGTTGTACTTCTTTTAGGGTTTCATTCAGGTGTAGGATATCCCTGCGTGAGGAGACTTTTAGATATAGTTGAGTGTCATCTGCATATAAATGATACAGCAGGTTGATGTGTTTTAGTGTTGCAGTTAGGGGTTCCATGTAGAGGTTGAAGAGGGTAGGTGATAGAACTCACTGCAGTATGGGCGCAGGATTGGAGAGTGAGTCATTCTGTTTGATTAGCTGTGACCGGTTTTTAGGTCGAGCCTAGCGCAGCGCGCATGCGCTTCTCTATGGGAGGCTTCTTGTGAGCACTCCAAACTTCCCCTAAACTTGTCCGTGTGATTTTTGTAACTCCCACAGATTTCATTGGCCATTGCATGTGTCTTTCAAAAATGAAAGCACGCAATTGGCCAAAGGCGTGTGTTTGTCCCACCTTTTGTCTAAATGTTCACTCCCATAGCGTTTTGGTGTCGGGAGCGAGCAGCGGCGCGCATTGTGGCATCTGCATTCTTCCCTTGAATCATGTTACTAATGAAAGGCAACGCGGTAGCTTTCACTTTCGCGGCCGCGTTTTTTTTTCGTTTCTAAGTTTTTAGTCCTTCTTTTGCATGATGTTTGTAGCACGATTATTTAACATGCCAAACATTTTTACTGCTCGGCTCGTGCACAGACTTTTGGCTCGGCTCTCCCTTATAATTTATTTGATGGTGAGCGATTGCTTTGCACATCTCGAGCGCAGGGAGTTCCTCTTGTAGAAATGTACTTTTTCTATAGATTGACAATAATACAGGCGCATCGGCTAAACTCCGGTCCCCCACGCTATCCTGGGCGCCTCGCTATTAGTGCCTGCATATTTGGTTACAGTATGTAATCAGCTCTTAAACCGCACTATTAAAATAGACTGCCTTTTCAATTAGAGGCGTCTTGAGCTCAGCAGTCAATTACCCTAATGAAGATGCGTTCTGTTTTCACTTTTTTATTAACGAAAGAGCTCAGCGTTCTTATTAGACGTGATTAGGAAGCGCTGCACTAAAAGAGCGAGCACGCGTCAGCGCTGCACAAAATGCACATTTACACGAGGGAATTTAAGTGCAAGACTCTTAAATAAATTGATTGCGAGCCTCTTGCGCTTAAAACAACCTCCTTGGGGTCATCAGTACGCAGTCAGATAAGAGCTGTACTGCGCGAACATATATGGATTGAAAACTTTTTCGTTGAAAGGGAATAAACCTGCAGATGTCCTTTTTTTATGTGCATTTTGACTTGTATTAGTCGTTTTTGGCAACCATGTTCCAGTCAGAGTGCTGCAACTTCAGTTTTTGGGCGATCAGTTTGCCTTTTATTTTCTTTAATCGTAAACATGAATCTTTCAATTACTGGCCAATAGTTATTTTAATCCAATTTTATACAGTATAAATTAACTATCCTTTCCAAAATGTTTTTTTTAAAACACACAATGAAATAGCATTTTTTAATATTATGTCTTGAATTTTCGTACATAAAACTGAAACTGTTTCAGCAGAGTCCCTGTGATGTTTTAACTTGGGTTTCATCATAGAATATTCTAGTGCATTGTGTTGAAACGTGCCATAAAAATATGAATTTTCTCAAATACCTACTTCTTAAGTTCTGTGGTAGTTACATTATAACAAGTGTAAAGTTCTGACAAAAAGTTAACCAAAGGGTTGATTTCGGGCTTTGATCAAACTGTTGCAGAATTAAAGTCCAAATGCAACTTCTCTGCAGGGTCGTTTTTCCCAGCTACACGAGGCGCTATAGTTATTCTATTAATGGATTGAAACATACTCCATTCATGTGAACAATCTATCACAAACATACAGCCCAGACTCACTTCTGGAAGTACTACAATCAAATGATCTTCTGCCACAATCAATTAAGATGCATATCAAGACACAGAGACGAGGAAAAGAAGGTAGGGCTTCCAGAAATACATCACGCGCAGGGATCAGCACCAACAGAAAGTGAACTGTAACTCTAACACACAGAATCACATGAAACACACAGAAACAACGACAGAGAACAGCAGACACGGAGGAATACGTTGATCGTAACCCGCACACACATATACACACTTACACACAAACATGCAAGCCAAATGACGCTCAAGCCCAAATCTTAATGCACAGACGCTGACAAATACAGAGGTGAAAATTCACAAGGAATCACACTGGCCAACACGCACACAGACTAAAAACAAAGGCGCGCTGGCGCAAACACGCAGAAAACATAGTCAAATCTGTGAAATAATTAATTTTTATTGATTCTTTTATTGATTTTAATGATCATTTAACATGCCAAACATTTTTACTGCTCGGCTCGTGCACAGACTTTGGGCTCGGCTCTCCCTTATAATGTATTGGCTCGCCCACCTCTACCTCCCAATGCCTGCACTGTACATGGAAACACACTATATGCAGCTTCTGAACGTGCACAAACAGAAAATATTTCCCCGCACTTCTTCCGCCGGGCACAGGCGCACTCCGTCTGAAGCTCTTGCGCTCCATTACCACAGACAGAAACGGTCTCCTTAGAGCACCCGCACCGTCCTTGCAGAAATGCTCTCTAATTCCAAGCAATGCATAAACACTCCCTCTGCAGCTCGTGCACCGTCTGCAGCTCGTGCACCGTGTGTGCACAAAAATGCTCTCTCTGCACCTACTGCACTGTATATAGAAGTATTCGCTCTGTAGCTTCTTGCACTCTATGCACAGACTACAAATCCCAGAATGCACAAGTTTCTAGCTGCCGACTGCCCCCTACAACCACCGATGTGTTGCTCTGTCAGAGCCAGTCACCCCCCTGTACCTGACCCACCACCTGCAGTATGCTTCAGCCGATCCTAGCCCATGTTTGTAGCATGTGTCACTCACTCCTGGCTCACCAGAGGCAAGTCACAAGGGGCGCTAAGATTCGAGCGACGTCTGGGCTTCCGGTTCTCCTGTGCCTTAGGGGGCCGCCCACTTTTGTTATTTTTTTTTTACAGCGCTGTGCTTTTCACAAGCGCTACTGCCTACTTGTTAACAGTAGTCCACTTATAAGGTCCCAAAGGCGAGACCTATTGGCTATGCCAATGCTTGTTGAGTTATGAGGTGTACAATTGAAGGACAGTAGCTTAAGGGTGTTCAGTACTGTTTTGTGGTTAACTGTGTGTGGTGAGCTGCATTTCCACCACTCTAGATTGGATCTCTCTGCTAGCATGCCTCATTCTTATCTGCTCATACCCATGTCACATTGGAATGTTAAATATGTCATAGTAGTGCAATGTATTAGCTTGTTTGTGCTTGAGGCTGAGTGTCAGTTGATGCTGCAGCCCTGCCTGTTGGATGGGATCTTCTGATAAGAATAAACCTGCAGTTATCAGTCTTCCTGTGTCCAGCGTCGTACTTCAGGAATACAACACTGGCGTAGTCGGCAGTCTTAAGAAGATCTCAACACAGGAGCAAGGCTTCTTCAAGGAAATCCGGTGAGAGATAACCTTTTTTGTGACTTTGTTCTCGCATAAGAAAAAGCGCAAATATACTCCCTGCTTAGCGGTGGCATAACTTATTGATCACTGCCCCCGTAGAGTATATTCACCCTTACTTCCTAAAAATCAAGCGTTAGATGCTTCGAAGGCTTCGTGAGAGCCCAACCTAAAGAGACTTTAACAACCTTGACGTCATTTCGACTAGTGATCTAGTCACGCCTTTCGTGTACTTTATTTATGTTGTTTGATCATCAAAGATACAACAAGTATCGTTGTTTTTACACATTTTCGTGTAATCAGAAGTGCTGCTGGCTCGAGCGTTCTAACGGCCGCTAGACCTGTTCTTTGAAATTCGACTCAGTGGTCCGTTCCGCCTGGCATAATCTGAAGTTGACTTTGCGATGTGTTATCAAAATATTTAAAACGTTTCTTACCTGTGGCTCTCACTGTGATCTGCTCTGCTGTGATACGCTCACACGAAAGACTTGAGTCCGGAGTCTGGAGCGTTCACAGTATATCCTGCCTGGAGAGTCCTCGACCTCGCTTTGCCTTCTTCCTGCCAGCGCTTCCTGTTTCCCTCTCCGCTACCCAATTGGCTGTCGTCTCATATAGGAGGCATGTCGGGAAGCCTAGTTTTCACGATCTTCTCCTTCTTTCATCCTGTCAGTTAAAAATATCTTCCTGGCAGTTGGGTTCCTGTCTATCATCTCGCGTGTCAATGATACGCTCATTTGGAAATTTGTACGCCTTATTACTTGCCTCTTCTGATAATAACTCTCTTTGTGCTTCGCCTGTCAATGATGCGCACATTTGTTTTGCGTATGAGTCCTGCATCTTTTGCATGTCAATGATGCGCACATTTACAGCATGCTGGCCAATGTGCGTCTACTCTATGATACACACATTTGCTTAGTTCACGCCTGGCATTGTACTTCTACTCAATGATACGCACATTTTCTTCATAAATAGAGGGACATCATTTGCATTGCGAGTCATCTCAATAATACACACATTTACGCTGGACACAAGCAGGTGTTTTGAGTTTTGCAGAGTCTACTATCTATGATGAAATGCACATCTACTGTTCTCAAATTTGTTGCTCATGCGTATCATGTCACGATGCTTCTCACATTCGCAACGTAGTGGTATTAATATTTCTGCGCCATTGTTATAGTGCATGTGTTTTAATAGTACATATTTTATTCTTGTGTTTTTTATTGCTTCCGATTCTGGTGTTTTATTACATTGTATTGCAACTTGCATAGCATTTATTTTTACATTTATTTTGTTTGGTTGCGTGATTTTTCAAGAGTTGCAATATGCAAAATGTTACTGCAGCACCTTTTTTCCTGTCCAATCCTGGAGTTCCATCCATAAAATGGCAAAAGTGGAAAAATGTGTTTGAAAGATATGCCAGGGTCTGTGGACCTTCTCTCAGTGCAGAGAGGAAATCCTCTTTACTACTTCATTGTTTGGGCTCAGAGGGGCAAGATGTGTTCGATCATCTTCCTGACTTGTCACCTGTGGAAGCAAGAGAGTTAAATGATTATGAGATCTGCATTAACACCTTGACCGCGGCGCGAATTCCGCCGCGGTGCGGGTTAAATAATGAGTGGGCGTGTCTCGGACCGCACATGCCCACCGTGACGTCGGACGGCCGGGGGCTGTCCGACGCCTCGAACGGGTTAAGAAACTTGATAAACACTATTTGCCCAAGGTTAGTACCATCTTAGAAAGGTACCACTTTGCAAAAAGAACACAAAGAGATGAAGAGACTGTAGAAGGCTACGTGACTGATCTGAGAAACCTTGCTTCATCCTGCAAGTTTGAAAACTTATCTGATGAACGCATCCACGATCAGTTTATGTTTGGTTGCAACATGGAGAAAGTAAGGGAAGAACTTTGGTTGCGAGATGAACCAACTTTGGATGAAGTTCTCACTGTGGCTAAAAGTATTGAACATTCATTGAAATGTGTTGCAGTGATAAAAAAGGAGAGTGAAAATGACATCAAAATACAAGTTGTTAAAGGCAAAAACCAAAAGTGGGTTGAAAAAGATAAAGAAGACAAGTCTCTCTTTGACAAAGAAGGGCATAAAGGGAAAGTGGTAGAGTTTAAATGCTACAGATGTGGTAGAGTCGGTCACCTCGCTAATGATAAAAAATGTCCTGCATTGGGTCAAACCTGCACTAAATGCAAAAGGAAGGGCCATTTTTCTATAGTGTGTAGAAGTAGATCAGACCCAAGAGTCAAAAGAGTTGAGGTTTACGAAGGTGACAGTACGGAAATAAATTCTGACGATCTCGAATGTGGGCAAATTGTGATACAGGTACAGAATGCAGCTGGGAAAAAGTCATGTCCCTTCGACAGTATTACCGTTGAAGGAGAAACCACTTGTGTTTTATTTGATTCAGGTGCTAAGATCACGATTGTCTCCAATGAATTTTATCTCACAAAATTGAAGAATAAGGTCTCGCTTCTAAAGCCTGACATCACGCCTTTGGCTTACAGGGGTGAGCCTATCAAGTTACATGGTTGTTTCATTGGCCTGATTGAATATAAGAACAGACTGGTATCAGGGAAAATGTATGTGTCTAAGAAGGGAGATAGCATCATCAGTTGGCTTCACCAGGGTGATTTAGGTGTATTTCTTGATCCCAATTCTGACCCTCCCATCCTAATTAAGGATAGGGTATGCTCAATAGAGAAATCTGGAGAGAACGAGTTCCTGCATGTTCTTAAGAAAGAATTTCCAGGTGTTTTCAAGCGTGAGTTGGGGTGTTTGAAGGGGTATTGTTAGACCTGGCACTGTTGGCGTGGGTCTCCCTTCCATTTTTTGCTGTTGCCTCATGTGTTTTTGCTGGTTATAGATGCTTTGGGCACTGTGCCACTGCTATTCAGTGCCACAGTGCAAGTGCTCCCTATGGTAAATTGGTGTATGGATTAGTGATTCCTTGATTGGTTGGTTTGGTTTACTTGTCAGACCCTACTACAGTGCACTGAGTGTGCCCAGGGCTTGTAAACCAAATGCTGCTGGTGGGCTTGCAGCACTGGTTGTGCCACCCACAGAAGCAGCCTGTAAAAGTGTGTCTCAGGCCTGCCATTGCCGAGCCTGTGTGCAGTCTGGTACTGCCATGTTGACTGGGCAAGTGCACCCACTTGCCAGTCCCTAAACCTTCCCTTTTCTTCATATCAGACACCCCTGTGGTAGGCCCAAGGGCAGGGTGCATTGTAAGTATAAGGTAGGACATGCCCTGGTGTGTGTGGCATGTACTGATAGTGAATTACAGCCATTTTCGTTTTTCACTATTGCAAGGCTACCTGTTACCCATAGGCCAGAATGGGCAGTTTGATTATTACAGCTTATAATCCTAACTGACCCAGGGAACATGGTAGAAAAACGAATTTAGTATGCCTGAACTCAGAATGATAAAATACATCTTTTAGTGAAGTTGGCCTTAACATTCTGTGTTTGAAAATACCACTTTTAGAAAGTAGGTATTTTCTTGCCTAACTATCCAAGCCTGCCTCTGCTAGGTTGTGTATTCCTTGTATGGTTTGTGAGTGACAGGGGCTGGGGGATTCCAGGAGACAGGGTGAGTCAGCACAGGTCTGAATAGAGAGATCTGCATGGAGATGGGTGTGAGGAGTTGCACCTGGGACCTGAATAGGGCTGTGCCTTCCCTCCACAATGCTGGCTCCACCTCCTGTGGTGTGTCTGATGTCCCTGGCCTACACTGTGAAAGGAAAGAAGGAGTCTTGTCAACAAAGTGCTCCAGGACTGACCAGAACTGGTTTGGACTAGGCAAAGGCCTCTCTGCCTTCAGAGAACAAAGGGAAAATGAGTATAAAAGAGGGGACCCAAACCCCAGAACTTTAGATCACTTTGGGAAACAAGAAGAACCTTTGCTGAGGAGAGGAACCAGAGAAATTGAGGAGGAGACTATCCCTAAGCTGAGTGCTGTTTGGGGGATTGGCCTGCAGTGGTTGCCTGACTGCCAAAGAAAGGAGAAAGGAACTTTGTGTGTACTTTCATCAACTTGTAAAAGATCTCCAAGGGCTTGAGAGAAGAGCTTGCCTCCTGCCGAAGTCTCAGGGACAACAGATTTCACCAACCAGCTCCCCAAGAGTCTTTCTGGAAAGTGCCTGCTGCTGTGCTGGACTTTCTGAGGGACTGCGTGTCGCAAGGAGCTGGAAGCGCGACTCACGAAGGAGAAGCGTCGCCGCCGCAGCCAAAGCTCCTCGCATCGCCGAAGAAAAGGATCGACGTCGCATCAGATGCCGCCGCATCAACGGAGAAGAGTGTCGCCGCCGCTGCCGCTGTCGCATCGTTGCCGAATCGCCTCACATCGCCGGAGAAGAGGACCGACGTCGCATCAGACGCCGCCACATCACCGGGAAGCGTGTCGCAGGGCCTGTCGCGGCTTAGAAGAATCGTTAAGTTGCCGCACGGCCGTCGCATCGTTGCTGAAGCGCCTCGCATCGCCGGAGAAGAGGATCGACGTAGCATCAGACGCCGCCGCATCACCGGGAAGTGTGTCGCAAGGCCTGTCGCGGCTCAGAAGAATGGTTGAGTCACCGCATGGCCGACGGGCGTGCACGCATCGTGTTGCATTAAGAAGAAGACGCCATCTTTGTTTCATTGCACCGGATCTTCATCGCATCACAGCGTTGCTGGTCGCATCGCCACGGAAGCGCAGTAAGAAACCGACGCATCACCTCCCCACGCCGAGAAGAACCGACGCATCCCCTACGCATCAGTAGGGACCCGACGCATCACCGTTCTTGCGTGTAAGGAACCGACGCATCACCTTCCCTGCAACACTTTCGTTGTATAGCGTTACGCAGCCTAAGGTACATTGAACTCAAAGTGTCGCATTTACCATCTTAAAAAGAACTGAGTTAATTCTACCATTTTTAAAGTACAGTATTGTGGATTTTTGTCGTTTATGGTCTTGTGTTAAATCTATATAAAAGATACTTATTTTTAATATACAACTGGTGTGGTGTCCATCTGTAGTGTTTTCACTTGATTACTGTATGTGTTCACAAATGCTTTACACACTGCCTCTGAGATAAGCCTGTCTGCTCATGCCAAGCTACCAAGGGGGTGAGCAGGGGTTATTTTAGGAGTGTACCCCCTTACCCTGACTAGACGCAAGGGTCCCTATTTGGTCAAAGGTACCTACCTCGCGGGTATGTAGTGCGCTTTATAAGTGACATGATTGATTGATTGATTGATACCTCTGCCAACTAGAGACCCCCAAATCTAACATTGGTGGTCAGCGGTGAGGATTCTGGACTTGCATTTGTGACTCATGTACAGTGATTGGTGAACACTACTAGGGAGTGCAGACCAAAACGCGACCACATACTTTTGGTAGATTGTTTTTTCTGGGATTTTCTATTTTTGCAAAGAACTGCCAAGTTTAACCACCATGGATAAAGCAGCATTCATAGCATTTGTTGATTATGAGTGGGAAAAGGAGAAACTGGAATGCTACAATGTGAAACAGCTCAAGCACTTCTGCAGGAAATTTAAAGTTGCTATGACCGGTCTCACCAAGAAGGATGAGTTCCAAAAGGCGCTGAGGGCCTGAGTTGAAGCAAGGAATACCCCTGAGAATGAGGAAGGGGCTGAGAATACAGATGAGCAGCTGGAGGGGCCATTGGGTCCAGAGGGGAGGAGAGCAACTTCCCCAGTAGGTAGCAGTGTTTCTGCCAAAGGACTGTCCCCAGAGGAGTTGGCGGACAGGAAGGAAAACAGGATGCACGAATTGGAGCTTGCCAAGCTCAAGTTGGGTGGGCAACTGGAGTTAGAGAATAGGAGATTGGCCCTGGAAGAAAAGAGAATGCAGTTGGAGCATGAACAAAGTTTGAGGGAGTTGGAGTTGAAAGCTAGAAGCTTAGAGATTACTCCCTCTGGTGGCAGCACACCGTCCATGCCTGTTGAAGCTAGGGTGTATATTCCTAAGGATGTGGTGAGAGAGTTTTATAAGAATGATGAGATTGGGCAGTGGTTCAAAGCCTATGAGGTAGCCATGTCTTCCCACCGGGTCCCTGAGAAGGATTGGGGAGCGGGGTTGTGGGGGCGGTTCCTTAGTGAGGGGCGGGACACACTGTTAGACTTCAACACTCCGTCCATCATCCCCTTTGGTTTTGCTATGTTCGCCCTAAGTTGGCAGGGTATGCCCAGACGTGGGTCCCTTGCTCACTTTGCCACTGGATTCAAGATAGCCTGGCTGATGACGGCTGTAAGCCAGAAACCGGTCCCAGGATGCTTGTTTCCGGTCCAGGGAAGACATGGCTTGGCAGTTCGGGCTGGACTGTTCCCATGAGGCACAGGGTCAGACTGATTTGCATATGGCCATGTCTGAACTGGGGTGGCGGAGTGAGCTAAAGAATGATGATGGATTAAACCCAGATCAGTTGACTGGGGGTGAGTGCTTGCAATGTTCAACACTCCGTCCATCATCCCTTTTGGTTTTGCTATGTTCGCCCTAAGTTGGCAGGGTATGCCCAGACGTGGGTCCCTTGCTCACTTTGCCACTGGATTCAAGATAGCCTGGCTGATGACGGCTGTAAGCCAGAAACCGGTCCCAGGATGCTTGTTTCCGGTCCAGGGAAGACATGGCTTGGCAGTTCGGGCTGGACTGTTCCCATGAGGCACAGGGTCAGACTGATTTGCATATGGCCATGTCTGAACTGGGGTGGCGGAGTGAGCTAAAGAATGATGATGGATTAAACCCAGATCAGTTGACTGGGGGTGAGTGCTTGCAATGTTCAACACTCCGTCCATCATCCCCTTTGGTTTTGCTATCTTTGCCCTAAGTTGGCAGGGTATGCCCAGACGTGGGTCCCTTGCTCACTTTGCCACTGGATTCAAGATAGCCTGGCTGATGACGGCTGTAAGCCAGAAACCGGTCCCAGGTTGCTTGTTTCCGGTCCAGGGAAGACATGGCTTGGCAGTTCGGGCTGGACTGTTCCCATGAGGCACAGGGTCAGACTGATTTGCATATGGCCATGTCTGAACTGGGGTGGCGGAGTGAGCTAAAGAATGATGATGGATTAAACCCAGATCAGTTGACTGGGGGTGAGTGCTTGCAATGTTCAACACTCCGTCCATCATCCCCTTTGGTTTTGCTATGTTCGCCCTAAGTTGGCAGGGTATGCCCAGACGTGGGTCCCTTGCTCACTTTGCCACTGGATTCAAGATAGCCTGGCTGATGACGGCTGTAAGCCAGAAACCGGTCCCAGGATGCTTGTTTCCGGTCCAGGGAAGACATGGCTTGGCAGTTCGGGCTGGACTGTTCCCATGAGGCACAGGGTCAGACTGATTTGCATATGGCCATGTCTGAACTGGGGTGGCGGAGTGAGCTAAAGAATGATGATGGATTAAACCCAGATCAGTTGACTGGGGGTGAGTGCTTGCAATGTTCAACACTCCGTCCATCATCCCCTTTGGTTTTGCTATGTTCACACTGTTAGACTTGCCTTCTGAAGTCCATAATTCTTATAGCCACATGAAATATGCATTGATGTCCAGGTATGGGTTGACTCCTGAATTGTATAGACAGAGGTTTAGAAATTGCAAGAAGGTGGAGTCAGGTACATGGGTAGAGTATGTAACTTTCTTTTGCAGAGCCTTGGATGGTTGGGTGAAGGGTAGCAAAGTGAATGATTTTGAGGGGCTCTTTGATTTAATTGCATGGGAGCACTTGTCAAGTAATTGTTTTCCAGAGCTACGCCAGCACCTGATTGATAGCAGGCTGACTAACCCTAGGAAGCTTGCTGAGGAGGCGGACCGCTGGGTGAGCACCCGGGTCCACAAGGGTCACGTGGGAGACTCCGCCAAGAGTGGGCAGGGTCCCCAGCAGAAGAGTGGGGGGGACAAGTGTAAACAGAGGGAGTTCCAGAAAGGGCCCCAAAGTAATCCCCAAAGGAACCAAGGGAAGGGTTCCCAGCCTCCCCCTGAGAAGAAGCACAGGGCCCCGACAGGTAGGCCTGTTCCCAGGGGACCCCAGAGGTGCTACAAGTGTGGTGAAGTGGGTCATAAGTCGGTTGATCCCCATGCCCACAGTTTGGAAAGACAGCACCCACTGGTGCTCCACCCCGGCAGATGGCGAGTGTAGCCCTGTGGGAGGAGAGGGGTGTCCAAGGTGGGTGGGGTCCCGCAGAGATGTCCCTTGTCTCTTTAGGAGACTGTGAGATGGTCCCCAGGACCCAACTGCCTGATAACACTAAGAAGTACAGGCAGTGGGTGACCATCAATGGCCATAGAGTGGAGGCTCTTCGAGACACAGGAGCCAGTGTGACAGCTGTCAAGTGTCACCTGGTGTCTGAAGAGCAGGTTGTCCCCAATGCATTTTACCCAGTTGTTGCCGCTGACAACACAGAGAGCCACTGCAAGGTGGCTCGGGTTCCCTTTGAGTGGGGGTCTCTGGTACTCTTCAAGTAGCTGTGAGGCCAGCCATGCCTGTTGACTGTTTGTTGGGGAACGATTTGGAGAGCTCACCTTGGGCTAAGGTGGAGCGAAGTGCTCATTTGGAGATGTTGGGTCTGCCTGACTGGGCGTGTGTGACCACACGGTCCATGGCAGCCAGTAAGGGTGTTCAAGAGGACCTGGAGCCTGAGAGGGGTGCCCAGGTGCCTGCCTTAAAGAGAAGAGGCAGGGGGCACGGGAAACCGGCCCCCGAAGTTCCCACGGTCCAGGAGGAGGTAGACCCTAAGGGGGATGCCCTGGAGCCTACAGGGGAACAGGTAGCTGAACTGGGGGACCTACCTGAGCTGACCCATTGGCAGCAGGAAGGAGGACCCTCCAGGGAAGAGTTCTGCGCGGAGCAGAAGAAGTGCCCTTCTCTTGTGGGTTTGCGGCAGCAGGCTGCAGACCAGGCAGCAGGTGATCAGTCTGGATCACATTGGATCTACTGGGAGAATGATCTCCTGTATACTGAGCCTAAGGTTGCTGAGCCTGGATCAGCCCGTGTGCTGGTGGTACCCCGGCACCTCAGAGCCTTCCTACTGGGGCTGGCTCATGATGTGCCGTTAGCAGGACATTTGGGGCAGGACAAGACCTTTGAGAGGCTTGTTACCCACTTTTATTGGCCCCAAATGCGCAGGAGTTCAGATACTCACTGCAGGACCTGTCAGACTTGCCAGGCAAGTGGAAAGAGTGGGAGGAAGCAAAAGGCTTCTCTCCAGCCATTCCCTGTGGTCAGCACCCCCTTTGAACGGGTGGGTATTGACATTGTGGGGCCACTGGACCCCAAGACAGCCATGGGCAACAGGTTCATTCTGGTCTTGGTGGACCATGCCACCCGGTACCCGGAAGCCATACCTCTGAGGATAGTGACGGCCCCCGTGGTGGGACGGGCACTGATGGGAATTTTCTCCCGAGTGGGATTCCCTGGAGAGGTAGTGTCTGACCGAGGTACAAACTTCATTTCCAAGTATATGAAGTCCCTGTGGCAGGAGTGTGGGGTAACTTACAAGTTCACCACTCCTTACCACCCCCAAGGAAATGGGTTGGTTGAGAGATTCAACCGGACCCTAAAGGGCATGATTATGGGTCTTGAGGAACCTATGAGGCATAAGTGGGACGTCTTCTTACCATGCCTGCTCTTTGCATACCGTGAGGTGCCACAGAAATCTCTAGGGTTCAGTCCCTTTGAGCTTCTCTATGGTCACCAAGTGAGAGGACCTCTGAGTCTGGTCAAGGAAGGCTGGGAGCAATCTCCCAGGAAACCTCCCCAGGATGTATATAGCTACATGCTGGCCTTCAGGAACCAGACTAGGTGTTTCAGGCAACTCGCTGAGGCGAATCTGGAAGCCAGCCAGGAGGAGATGAAGCGGTGGTACGACCAGAATGCCACTCTGGTAGAGCTTCAGCCTGGTCAGAAAGTGTGGGTCATGGCCCCTGTGGAGCCTTGTGCGCTCCAGGATAAGTGGACCGGACCATTTGAGGTGGTGGAGCGCAAGAGTCCTGTTACCTACTTGGTGGACTTGCAGTCTCCCAGGAACCCCTTGCGGGTCCTGCATGTCAACCGCCTGAAGCCCCACTTGGAGATGTTCGAAGTGGGCATGCTCTTAGCGACAGATGCTGGAATGGAGGAGGAAACCGAGCCTCTTCCTGACCTCCTGTCGGTGACCGAGCGAGATGGGTCAGTGGATGGTGTGAACCTCTCTTCCACCCTGAGCAACAGAATGACTGTCACCAGTTGCTGGGACAGTTTTCTGATTTGTTCTCCCTGATTCCCAGTGTCACTGATTGGTGCGTCCATGATGTGGACACTGGAGATAGTCCTCCCGTGAAGTACTAAACTTACAGGGTGACAGACAGGGTGAGAGCTTGCATCAAGGAGGAGGTCTCCAAGATGCTTGCGTTAGGGGTGATTGAGTCCTCTAACAGTCCTTGGGCCAGCCCAGTGGTCTTGGTCCCAAAGGCTGCCGCACCGGGTGCCATGCCAGAACTCCGGTTCTGTGTGGTTTACCGAGGGCTCAAATCAGTCACGAGGACTGACGCGCACCCCATCCCCAGAGCTGATGAGCTCATCGATCGGTTAGGGGCTGCCCGGTACCTTAGCACGTTTGATCTAACGTCTGGGTACTGGCAGATCGCCTTGACTGATGGGGCAAGAGAGAGGTCAGCATTCTCCACACCAGATGGGCACTACGAGTTCCGGGTTATGCCCTTTGGGATGAAGAATGCCCCTGCCACCTTTCAGAGGTTGGTCAACCAGGTGTTGGCTGGACTGGAAGAGTTTAGTGCCGCCTACCTGGATGACATTGCAGTGTTCAGCGCCAGTTGGGAAGAACATCTGCGCCACCTCTGGGAAGTGTTTATGGCACTGCGGAGGGCAGGCCTCACGATCAAGGCGAGTAAGTGCCAGATCGGGCAGGGTTCCGTGGTGTACTTGGGACACCAGGTTGGGAGCGGCCAGGTGGCGCCCCAACAGCCCAAGATTGAGACCATTCTGGCTTGGGAGCCCCCCAAGACCCAGACAGAGGTGAGAGCCTTTTTAGGACTCACTGGGTATTACAGGAGGTTTGTCAAGGGGTATGGCAGCATCGTTGCACTCTTGACAGAGCTGACTTCCAGGAAGCAGCCCAAGAAAGTGATTTGGACTGACACCTGTCAGAAAGCTTTTGAGGCCCTGAAAACTGCCATGTGCACGGCGCCCGTGCTCCTGGCACCCAACTTCTCAAAAGAGTTTATCATTCAAACAGATGCTTCAGAGCATGGTGTGGGGGCTGTTTTGTCACAGATAAATGAGGAGGGCCTAGATCAACTCGTAGCCTTCATCAGTAGGAGGTCACTTCTACGGGAACAGAGGTGGAGTGCGATTGAGCGTGAGGCATTTGCTGTGGTCTGGGCGCTGAAGAAGCTGAGACCATACGTGTTTGGGACTCACTTCCGGGTTCAGACAGACCACAGGCCCCTCAGATGGTTGATGCAGATGAGGGGTGAGAATCCAAACCTGTTGAGGTGGTCCATTTCCCTACAGGGGATGGACTTCACGGTGGAACACCGCCCTGGTACAGAACACGCCAATGCTGATGGTCTGTCCAGATTTTTCCGCCTTAGTGAAGAGAACTCCCAGGAGGTAGGGTAGTTCTCCCCACATTTCAGCTGGAGGGGACACGTGTTAGACCTGGCACTGTTGGCGTGGGTCTCCCTTCCATTTTTTGCTGTTGCCTCATGTGTTTTTGCTGGTTATAGATGCTTTGGGCACTGTGCCACTGCTATTCAGTGCCACAGTGCAAGTGCTCCCTATGGTAAATTGGTGTATGGATTAGTGATTCCTTGATTGGTTGGTTTGGTTTACTTGTCAGACCCTAGTACAGTGCACTGAGTGTGCCTAGGGCTTGTAAACCAAATGCTGCTGGTGGGCTTGCAGCACTGGTTGTGCCATCCACAGAAGCAGCCTGTAAAAGTGTGTCTCAGGCCTGCCATTGCCGAGCCTGTGTGCAGTCTGGTACTGCCATGTTGACTGGGCAAGTGCACCCACTTGCCAGTCCCTAAACCTTCCCTTTTCTTCATATCAGACACCCCTATGGTAGGCCCAAGGGCAGGGTGCATTGTAAGTATGAGGTAGGACATGCCCTGGTGTGAGTGGCATGTCCTGATAGTGAATTACAGCCATTTTCATTTTTCACTATTGCAAGGCTACCTGTTCCCCATAGGCCAGAATGGGCAGTTTGATTATTACAGCTTATAATCCTAACTGACCCAGGGAACATGGTAGAAAAACGAATTTAGTATGCCTGAACTCAGAATGAAAAAATACATATTTTAGTGAAGTTGGTTTTAACATTCTGTGTTTGAAAATACCACTTTTAGAAAGTAGGTATTTTCTTGCCTAACTATCCAAGCCTGCCTCTGCTAGGTTGTGTATTCCTTGTCTGGTTTGTGAGTGACAGGGGCTGGGGGATTCCAGGAGACAGGGTGAGTCAGCACAGGGCTTTATAGAGAGATCTGCATGGAGATGGGTGGGGGGAGTTGCACCTGGGACCTGAATAGGGCTCTGCCTTCTCTCCACAATGCTGGATCCACCTCCTGTGGTGTGTCTGATGTCCCTGGCCTACACTGTGAAAGGAAATAAGGAGTCTTGTCAACAAAGTGCTCCAGGACTGACCAGAACTGGTTTGGACTAGGCAAAGGCCTCTCTGCCTTCAGAGAACAAAGGGAAAATGAGTATAAAAGAGGGGACCCAAACCCCAGAACTTTAGATCACTTTGGGAAACAAGAAGAACCTTTCCTGAGGAGAGGAACCAGAGAAACTGAGCAGGAGACTATCCCTAAGCTGAGTGCTGTTTGGGGGATTGGCCTGCAGTGGTTGCCTGACTGCCAAAGAAAGGAGAAAGGAACTTTGTGTGTACTTTCATCAACTTGTAAAAGATCTCCAAGGGCTTGAGAGAAGAGCTTGCCTCCTGCTGAAGTCTCAAGGACAACAGACTTCACCAACCAGCTCCCCAAGACTCTTTCTGGAAAGTGCCTGCTGCTGTGCTGGACTTTCTGAGGGACTGCGTGTCGCAAGGAGCTGGAAGCGCGACTCACGAAAGAGAAGCGTCGCCGCCGCAGCTGAAGCGCCTCGCATCGCCGAAGAAAAGGATCGACGTCGCATCAGACGCCGCCGCATCAACGGAGAAGAGTGTCGCCGCCGCTGCTGCTGTCGCATCGTTGCCGAAGCGCCTCGCATCGCCGGAGAAGAGGACCGACGTCGCATCAGATGCTGGCGCATTACCGGGAAGCGTAACGCAGGGCCTGTTGCGACTCAGAAGAATCGTTGAGTCACCGCACGGCCGTCGCATCGTTGCCGAAGCGCCTCACATCGCCGGAGAAGAGGATCGACGTCGCATCAGACGCCGCCGCATCACCGGGAAGCGTGTCGCAGGGCCTGTCGCGGCTCAGAAGAATCGTTGAGTCGCCGCACGGCCGTCGGGCGTGCACGCTTCATGTCGCATCAAGAAGAAGACGCCATCTTTGTTTCATTGCACCGGATCTTCATCGCATCACGGCGTTGCTGGTCGCATCGCCACGGAAGCGCAGTAAGAAACCGACGCATCACCTCCCCACACCGAGAAGAACCGACGCATCCCCTATGCATCAGTAGGGACCCGATGCATCACCGTTCTTGCGTGTAAGGAACCGACGCATCACCTTCCCTGCAACACTTTCGTTGTATAGCGTTACGCATCCTAAGGTACATTGAACTCAAAGTGTCGCATTTACCATCTTAAAGAGAACTGAGTTAATTCTACCATTTTTAAAGTACAGTATTGTGGATTTTGGTCATTTATGGTCTTGTGTTAAATCTATATAAAAGATACTTATTTTTAATATACAACTGGTGTGGTGTCCATCTGTAGTGTTGTCACTTGATTACTGTATGTGTTCACAAATGCTTTACACACTGCCTCTGAGATAAGCCTGTCTGCTCGTGCCAAGCTACCAAGGGGGTAAGCAGGGGTTATTTTAGGAGTGTACCCCCTTACCCTGACTAGACGCAAGGGTCCCTATTTGGTCAAAGGTACCTACCTCTGCCAACTAGAGATCCCCAAATCTAACAGGTATCAACACAAAATTAAGTTAAAGAATGATGCTGTTCCTGTATGCTACAAAGTGAGAAACGTGCCTCTTTCAGTGAGAGATGATATACAAAAAGAAATCTCCAAACTCAAAAGCTGTGGCATCATTGAAGAGGTAGAGGGAACGGAATGGTTGGCTCCAGTAGTTGCCCAGGAAGCCCAATGGGGATTTACGTCTTTGCATTGACTTACGACAATTAAACAAGAGTGTAATCGTGGATAGATATCCTCTTCTAAACATTACAGAGTTGCTGGTTTTACTTGGTGGGGCGAAGGTCTTTAGCACTATCGATCTCACCTCTGCATACCAACAGATCGAGTTGGAAGAAACATGCAGAGACTTTACAGCATTCATAACACCTTTTGGCACGTTTAGGTTTATCAGAATGCCCTTTGGGTTAGTTTCAGCTTCATCTGTTTTCCAGCGTGCCATGGAGAATGTCCTTAAAGATCTTGCAAGAGTTTGCATATATCAAGATGGCATTCTCGAATTTGGTGATAATGTGGATGAACACGATGCTCGATTGAGATTGGTTCTGGGGAAGTTGTGCGGCTCCAATCTAACGATTACAATGGAAAAATGTAAATTTAGATCTGATTCCATAAACTATCTAGGGCACAACATAACTGGTGATGGGGTCAAGCCTAAGAGTGATCTGGTTACTACTATCCAAAACATGAGCTCTCCCACCAACAAGGGTGAATTGATGAAATTCTTGGACATGGTGGAATATTACGCTAAGTTTGTTAAGAATTTTGCTGATTCTACAACAAGTATGAGGTGCCTGCTACGCAAGGGTGGTGATTTTGAGTGGTCGGAGCTCTGCAAGAGGGAATTCACCTGTGTCAAGGAAAACTTGAGTTCTGCTCCTTCTCTTCAGAGCTTTGACCCCAGGATTAAACCCATTCTTACCACCGATGCCAGTGAGAGAGGTTTGGGTGCAGTTGTGCAGCAGCATGGCCCCTCTGGTATGCAAACTGTCATGTTCTTATCTCGCAGTTTAAGAGCTGCTGAAACACGCTATTCTGTTGTGGAAAGGGAATCCCTTGCAGTCTTCTGGGCCATCAAAAAGTTAATGAAATTTCTTTGGGAAGTTGATTTCGAGGTCCGAACAGATCACAAACTTTAGTGGAGATCTTTAATAAGAAAGGTCTTGATTTGATTTCCAGTAGGATCACTAAATGGGTTATTGGGTTGCAAGAATATATTTTTTCACTCAAGTATATTCCTGGCATTGAAAATGGTGTTGCAGATGTGTTATCACGTCTCATCCCTAAAGAAACTCTCGAGGGTGATGACTTGGAAGCGAGTAACGAATGAGTGTGCGTGCTGGACCAGAGCATCATCTCTGAAAAGAGATGGTGCGAAGAGTTAGCTATCGACCTTACACTTAAAGAGGTAATGTCATTCGTTCAAAAGGGTTGGTCTAGTGTCAAGGCGGGATCTGATCCGACTAGACCCTTTTGGTACCTACGGGATGAGTTATCCGTCGAGAATGGGCTGTTGTTTCGTGGAACGAGGTTGATTCCACCCAGTGGTCTCAGGAAAGAATTGGTGGACTTAGCCCATGCTACCCATGCGGGTCTTACGAAAACCAAAGAAAGATTGCGCATGTCCTACTGGTGGCCCGGCATGGACAAGTTTGTGGAGCGTGTGGTGCGAGACTGTCTTCCTTGCACCATGAGTGATAAATCAAAATGTTCCCGGGTGCAACCCATGATTGTGAGGAGGCGTCCTTCACGTCCTTGGCAAGACGTTGCATTGGACATTTTAGGACCCGTACATAACGGTGGCTTACAAATCTTTCTATTGGTCATAGTTGACATGTACTCCCGTTGGCCTGAAGTTTTCTTCATGTCAGTGATTGATTCTGCACATGTCATTAAGTGTTTGAAAGAGCTATTTTCCAGGGAAGGTGTGCCAGAGTCTATTCTGACTGACAATGGGGTCCAACTGATTTCAAGAGAAATGGAGGAGTTTCTATCCTCGAAAGGTATAACTCACAAAACATGTTCTCTCTATCGTACTGAGTCAAATGGGATGGTCGAGAGATTCAATAGAGTTCTTAAGGAGACTATCGCCTTAGCAAAGTCATTGTCCCTGGAGTGGAAGGGTGAGATTCTTAGGAAAGTAGAGGAGTACAGGATGACTCCTCATGGCACCACTGGGAAAACTCCTTTTTTATTATTCCAAGGTAGAGTACCTAACACCTGTCTTGAACCTTCTTGGGTTAACAGGTATGAATTATCCAGGGGTAAGGAATGTGTGTGTGAAGGAAGTGATGTGCAACGGGGGGAAGAGTGGAAAGCCGCTGAAAGGAAAAGTTATTTTGATATTAGGAAGGCTGTTAAAAAAAAATTGGTAAATGTAGGAGATTGGGTCATGATTAAACGCCCTGGTCTTGTAGGTAGTTCTCTTTCTAAGTTCATGAAGCCTTTAATGGTCATCAAAGTTTTCCACAATGCCGTTAAGACTCAAGACCATCGCATTTGGAATCTTAACAGAGTTGTGGTTGTAAAGGGGAAACTCAATGGGAGGTTTAGTGTAAGCCCAAGCAACGACACCACTGCCCTTGATCGTCCCTCTCCGAAAATGGATAAAAATGCTAATTGTATGGGTAATACACGTCGTTCCTCCAGGATGATCAAACGTCCTGGCTATCTTGATGATTATGCTTAATTTTTCTTATTTGTCATCATCTTTGCATGATAATGTATATAGTTTGTTAAGGAAGGGAGGTGTGTGGTGAGCTGCATTTCCACCACTCTAGATTGGATCTCTCTGCTAGCATGCCTCATTCTTGTCTGCTCATACCCATGTCACATTGGAATGTTAAATATGTCATAGTAGTGCAATGTATTAGCTTGTTTATGCTTGAGGCTGAGTGTCAGTTGATGCTGCAGCCTTGGCTGTTGGATGGGATCTTCTGATAAGAATAAACCTGCAGTTATCAGTCTTCCTGTGTCCAGCGTCGTACTTCAGGAATACAACACTGTGTCAAAGGACACAGAGAGGTCAAGGAGAATTAGTAGGCATGAGTTGCCTGTATCTAACCTCATAAGGATGTCATCTGTGACATTAAGTAAAGTGCTTGCGTGCTGCAGCCCTTCCTGTAGCCTGACTGGAGGACATCTAGTGGGTCATGTTCTTCTATGTGATGAATAATTTGCACAAGTGCAAATTTTTCAAGAGTTTTTGTCAGGAATGGCAGGTTGGTCGCTGGGCGGAAGTTGTCCAGGTCTCAGTAGAAGCCTGCTGCCGTCTCTTCTGCTTAGTGGCTTGCACTAGTCCAGACATTCCATTGTCAAGTGGGCAGCAGTGGTGACATCACTGCATGGGTGGTGCGTCACCCTCACTGGGCTCCATTCTCACTCACTCACACCTGCACACTACAGGTTAACTGCACAGGTGCCATTCAGATTGTGTTACTTCGTCGTCGCCATTACTGCAAAAGTCCCACCAGACTTGCGTGCTCAGTAAAACTATTAAGATAATCCATTAGCAATGCCATTAGCAATGCAGTTCCTGTTTACATTTCCTGTTTTATTTCATCTTCCATTCCCTAAGAGCATTTACTTCTTACACATGTTGTGTTTCCGTGTTTTTTCCATGCAACATATGACCCTTTTATAGCACAGCAATACTGTGGACAAAGTCACCTCTAGGTTTCTTGGTGGTTGCAGTTAGAATGGATGTTTATGATGGGGGTGATTGAGAGCTCTGGAGTTGAGGTTGAAGTCCATGTGAGTTTCCAGTTGTGTCTGTCAGTGGGTCATAAAGGTGTTCAGATTAAATGCCCATGCAGTCTTTGGCCTCTGCAGAGCACACGAAGTGATGTTCACATATGTGTCATTGTGATTATAGTGCCAGTCAGTTGGTCATAAACATGTCCTGACTGCATGCCGAAGAAGTCTTTGTCCTCTCTGCAGAGTGCACAGAGCAATCATCACTTATGTTCCAATTTTAATTACAGTGCCTGTCAGTGGGTTATAAAGGTGATCAAACTACATGCCCATTCAGTCTTTGGGCTCTGTGTAGAATGTACAGAATATGTGCCAATTGTATTTGCAGTGCCTGTTATTAGGTCATAAAGCTGATCAGGCTACATGCTCATCCATTGTTTGGCCTCTATGCAAATCGATGATCATATACATGCCAAATGTAATTGCAGTACCAATCAATGGGTCGTAATGGTTCACACTACGTGCCCATTGGCCTCTCTGCAGAGTGCAAAGAGTATGTGCCAGTGGTAATTACGGTACCTGTTAATGGGTTATAAACGTGTTCAAGCTACATATCCAACTAGTTATTTGGCCTCTCTGCAGAGAGCACAGAGCTATGGTCACATATGTTCCAGTTGTATTTATAGTGCCTTTAAGTGAGGCATAACGCTGCACGGGCTACAGACCCATCCAGTCATTGGCCTCTGCAGCGCAATGGTCGCATGTGTGACAATTGCAATGACAGTCCTGTCGGCGAGTGATAAAGGTGTTCAGACTCCAGGCGTATCCGATATTTGGCCTCTATTCTGATGCAGGGGCTCCAGAAAGGATGTGGGGGACTAGGGAGTAGTAAAAGTCCCACGTGACTAACACGGAGTGAGAGCTTGCATAGGAAAGTCATTCATAGGGGAGTAAGGAGTGACCGAGACACTCAGAAAGACAGTCTCTCCCACAGACATTTCTCATGATTGATGCACGTGCTCATATTTTAAATTCCCTAGGCCATGTACAATAAATGTTTAAGGGGTACATTTGGCGATGCAGCGCGCGCAATGGAATTCGTTTTATTTATTTATTTGTTTACTTACCTCTGTTGGGCCGTATTCCAGAGTTTACTACCCCCCACCCTGGCCCTCCCCCGCCCCGCGTCACCGCCCGGCAGCACTCCCACCAGGAGCCGCTACTGATAAGGCTTTAAATGAGGATCTCTGTCTCACTGAGAGCCAATGAAGCTGCTTGAGCGCAGCCTCCATTGAGGCTGATTTGGCAGATTCAGTATGAGTCAGGCGGCACCATCCTGCACTATTTGCAGTCTGTTGATCCTGCCCTGTGTCACTCCAAGATATAGGACATTCCAGTGGTCCGGCCATGACACTATCAAGGCCTGAACTACTTCCTTTCTTGCTGCATCAGGCAAGAAGCCCTGTATTTTCCTTAGCACTTTAAGAAGTCTGAAGCACTTTCCTGCCAATGCAGTAATTTGGTTATCGAAAGACAGTTTTTAGTCCACCCAAATGCCGATATCATTGACCTTGGGTTTGGAGTTTGGTACTAGACCCAGCTCCATAGGCCACCATGCAGTTGACCAGATGTTTGAATGGTTGCCGAAAGGTCAGAATCTCCGTCTTTCTAACTTTGAGCTTAAGACAATTTAAGTCTATCCATTCAGCCACCTCTGTTAAGAAGAGATGTAAAGTAGCGGCCATGTGAGTTGAAATCTTTGGGCAACGTAATGATGAGCTGCGTGTCATCTGCATATGACACAATCATAAACTCATAGCTCTCAATTACGTCTGCCGAAGGTCATACATATAAATTAAACAGGGTTGGACTCAAAGAGGAGCCCTGCGGCAAACCCTTGCTTCAATGGGAGCACCGTTGACTGGTGGAGCTTCTGTGACACCTGAAAGGTGCCACCTTGCAAAAAAGGTGCAACCCATAGCAGTGCTTTATGTCCCACCCCACAGTTCCAGAGTCTCTCTAACAAAATATTGCGAGACACAGTGTGGCACTGAGATCTAACATCAGCAATGCCGCAGATTTGGGTGAGTACAGTATCTGATGTATTGACTCTGTATCCAACAGTAAGGCTGACTTTGTACTGTATGAGGGCAGAATCCAGATTAGATCCTGTGTAATAGGTCGCAGCTGCTTATTGACTGCTTTCTCCGTAATCTTGGAGAATAGTGGTAATAACGAGACCGGACAATAGTTTTCCGGCAAGGCGGGATCCATCAGCAGCTTTTTTTTAGAAGCGGAACCATCACGGCATGCTTTCATCTCCCAGGTACCTGGCCAGAGGTCAGGGAGCTGTTAATCAATTAACCTAAAGCTGGGTGGGAAACATCGTTTACAACGCACGTGTTACAACGCGTGTCATTACAACGAATCTTTTACAACGCGAAATCCATTACAACGCATGTCATTACATCGCATAATCCATTACAACGCATTCCCCAAAGTAACGCCCCGGCGGAGTTAGAACAGTAATTGCGTTGTAATGGATTATGCGTTGTAACGACATGCGTTGTAACGACATGCGTTATAATGGATTTTGCGATGTAAAAAATTTGTTGTAATGACACACGTTGTAACGCGTGCATTGTAAAGTGTCATATTCAAGCTGGGTGGACCAGCTCCAGGCCTCATTCCAGAATGGACAGAGAAGCTGGATCTAATGGAGAATCTGACTTCACTGAAGCATATATTGCGGTCCGACCAGTTGAACCAGATGTTTAAGCAGGGGTGTCTCTAGCTCCTGCAGGAAAGAAGCTATATATATTTGCTACCTGGAAGAACTGCGCTAAAGCATAGCATCCTTCCTCTATTGGGTTGGATGTAGCTGAGACTGCCGCTAAGGATGATAGTGACTTCACCACAATAAATAACTCGTGAGAAGAGTTTTGGGCTGCCTGGATTATTTTTAAAGTAATCACCACGAGACTCTTTAACGCCACAAAGATCAGTTTTTTTCCTGCCTTATAGTCCCCTTTGCAGGCGGAGTCGTACTCTCTGCGCCAGAGGCGCTCCAGACATGTGTACTTCTTTTTTTAGCTAAAAGATACTTATTAAACCAGTGATCCAATTGCCTACTTGTGCATCAACCAAGTTGGTACATCTGTTAGCCAATAGCCAGGGCACCGCAAAATGCAAACGGAGTAAATTTGGCCCATCACCTAGCCTGCACCGCTGTCATGTAGTTCCTATAGTACCCATGCAGGACCTGCGCGTTTGGATAACATAAGCTGTGGGTTTGGGGTAGACTGGCTCTGTGCACCCCCACCGCGTATGTTAGCCGGATTTGCATTAGCTAGCTCACAGTGCCACTAGAATCTCCTCTTATCGGGGAGAGATTCGTTTCTGGCAACCTTAGATCATGACAACCCTAATTCCTCAGAATCGTGGAAACAATGTACTACTTTTCGCTCAGTCACTCGTGCTTACTTATTCGGTTTGTCTCAGAGAGTTACACAGAATAAACAGTCTGGGCGTTTCAATAAGTATTTATTGAACAGTTGTTATTCTAGTGTAAAATATATGTGCTGCGGCAATCAGCAGACAATAGCAGAGATGTATTATCAGCAGTACGATAAAAGCAAAGGGATAGAACAGTTCTACCATATTGCAATAGTCATGAATACATACATGAATATACAAAGCATTATGAAAGTGCGCGTACTCCTACGATGCCTAACTAGATGTACCTGAGTGTACCTAGCATATGTGTAGGTCTAAAAGCCTAAGAGCCAAGAATCCTTCTAGGATTTAGTCGAACCCCCATACTTGAATATAGAGAGTGTGGGACCCCGTCCTGGTCTCGAGTTGGACACCCCGCAAGGGCTGTGTTAGACCGCTGTCAGCTGTAGCGACTGCATGCAGGAGCCTCAGCGTCTCTGGTCAGTGTGTCAGCATGGAAGACTCTGTTCCCTCTGTCTTACCGGGGTAAGATGTGGTGTATTTATACCCTGAAGACTCTAGTTGCTTTGTATGGTCTGTATTGGCCCTTGTTAGACTTGAGGAAGACGTCAGGGGTAAACTTTGTACATACATATTATGCAGGTGGTGTATTCCTAGAGAGCCATGCATAATTGATGAGTACAGTGTGGGCCTGTGTTTGGGAAAAACCCTGCTGTATTCAAAACCACAGGATAGATAACGTTCAGCCCTCAGAGCTCGTTGTGTACTAGCGAGGACCAATGTAGGTGAAAGATCATGCCTATATAAGGAATCATGACTATAATAGGACATGTACAGTTATGACCGTAATAGGGCATATGCGGCTTTGACCATAATAGGGCAAATACGAATGTGACTGTATTAGGGCAAATACGAATACGTCCATTTTAGGGCATGTATGAACAGGTCTACATTAGGGCCTCTATACGGGACATAACACCCACTACTCTTCCGAACAGGATGACAATGACCATACTTAAAATCTGGACAATTTAAAAACATTTTAAAAGCAAGTAAAAACATGGTTTTAAAATTGTTAAAAAAAATCAAAAATGTTACAATTCAGCTATTTCCAATTGCCACTAAAAAAAGAAATGCCTATTTTGTTTCTCTATATAAGTTGCTTTACTCAAAGCGGAAGAAGGCCATGCTTTTCTCAAGCGAAAGTGTCAATTTAGGAAATGTTCCAAATTTGCTCGTTTATTATGAAAAACGAGTGGAGAAGCCGAATTCTTTCCCAGGACGCGATGAGCCAATTCGAGATTAAGTGTCCTGGCTGGGAAGCACAACATTATCTGTGTGAGTTACTGCAGACGACAAATCCAACGCCTCACAGAGAACGTCAATCGCACATAGATGGAATGTAGCACTGCCAACAGTCGATGCTGCGGCAGCTTGTGCGGCAGTTGTTACCTGGGTGCCTGTGGAGGAGTCACCTAACCCAGCAGGAGCAAACGGCACCTGTGGATTCTCCAGGAATGCATTCATCAGAATTGGAAGCCGCTGGGGACAACGCAGAGCGTGGGCCTTTATGGGGTCCAGCATTGCATCCGTGTCCGGAGGCGCATCTGATGGAAATGTTAGACAAAGATCCAACGTGCATTCTTCTCCGCATAACAGGCATCGAAGAACAGGTAAGATGCAGTCTACCCAGACTGGTCGAAAGGATAGAAACCAGGAGGCATTGAGTTCTCGCATGCAAGAAATGCCCAGAAGTTGTACCATGCATTCACGGTATTTCCGCTCCAGGAGCATGTTCGCCATTCCCTCTGGAATTGGGCCGTCCATTGCGTAGCAGTAGTATTATGAATAGGACCCCTGCAATCAGCAATAGGATAAGCGGGAGTCCTCCAAATACGCTTCCCAATACCGAGTGTATAAAATTTGGGATTACTCCGAGGACTGTCTGAAAGGTACTTAACAGTCTTGACCCTATGGTCTTAAATAGGTGTATAATACCGCTCGTATCAGACATATTGAAGATACGTCCCACCATTTCTATAAATGAAAGGGGCAGTTTGTACGTATAAGCGCCTGTATCTCAGTCGAGGTCCTTGCAACTTGAAGTTCAAAGGTTTCTCGAGCGGAGGTTAAGGGCACGGTTTGCTGTAAAAGCATGGCTTGCAGTCTGCTCAGAGTATCAAATTGTATGAAAGAAACGTTCAGTGAAGGCCATAGCGGCGCCTCCCTGACTGTGTTCAGTGGCGGAAACAATACTTGCATACAGCAAGTGACCCTGGAGTTAACAGTGACCAGATAGGCGACGCCCGGAAGCGTCCCACAGCAACCTTGATCATTTAGCATCAAGTAACTCCCATTCGAGAGCAGCTGAAAAACCGGTGTGATCATGGCCGCTGGGGTCCCTGTCATGTGACACGATAGGTTTGCTACTGAACCGCTACAGGCTCTGTGTAGTGAAATATCCTGACACATGAGAGAACCGCTTAAAGCGTTCTTGCCGTTTGCACCGCTCAGAAATACTTCTCGATCCCCATTCCGGCATCGGTATCTATATGGTAACTCCCAGGTTTCCTTAATGTAACCCTTACCCATCTTTTCATATTTGCCTGCCTGCCTTTGCTCAAGGCAATATTGAAACTGAAACGTAGTGACCGGCAGAGTGATTTGGCCATGAATTAGCCATTCAGTTGATGGTGAATCGGCTACAGTGAATGGTAACTTTTCCAGTTTCTCAATACGCAGCATTGTATATTTGGCTCCCCTTTGTGCCATTTCTGTCTGTTTATCAGTCAGATTGTATTCCGAAAACAGAGACGTGGTGTTTATGAAATGCCAGGGCACATAGCCTGCACGCAAAGATTGTAGCGTCCAGCTTAGCATCATAATAGAACGTAGCTGAGATTGCCCATGTTGTAACAAGGCCAGATCTTGTTATAATATGTCGATTGCCGAAGACACAATGTTGCCCAACGAGTAAATCCTGGAGGTCAAAGTTGTTAACCCATTATCCACTACAGCTAATGCCTTCTCTAAGTTAATACGGTCTATTTCCCGTATTCTTTCTGCGGCCTCCTGTTGGGATATTTTCCAGTTTTCATTATAGTAGGCATAAATGCCAGCATATATGAAACGTTTCTGACGTGTTTTCCTTGGGCCAAGTAAAAAATCCCTACGGTCTACATCAGGTGTGAGTAAGGTCAAGTGATGTTTTACTTCTGTAAGTGTTGAGGTCTCTAGCCAATCAAGGCACAACTTCCCAACACTATAGGATGTCACTACCCCTGGGTGTTGTCTCTGTACATAGCGTATATCTGGCCTATGGATACTAAACCCTTCGGTTGTATTCATAAATCTCTGTTGACAGGTGTTTGTGTCAATGGGCCAAATCAGCCATTTCATCCAATCTGGATCTGATCTGTTGTACTGGAGAATGTAATCTAATCCTACCCCTTGTGTAGTTGAATTCTGCCCCCCACCCATCTGTGATGGTGTAGGAAACCCGGGTGAGTTCATTTCCTTGTTCTTGGCTAGTCCAAGAGAGGATGTCTGTTGCATAGTGTCATTTAGAAATATCAGCTGCTGTGGAATGAGGCAAGCTCTAAATAGCGCTTCTTTCCCCTGGACTTGCCAGTCCCTAGAACCCCAGATCGATTTTAAATCTATAGTGTTCTTCCATAGGTCAAAACCCTGTGTAGACAACTGGGCCATAAAGGAAGCAGAGTAAATCTTTTTGGGGTTAGTCAACATAATTTTCTGTGCTGATGTTTTTGGCACTTTGTAATAAAATGACTTCGGGTCAGATGTATTAAACCCTGAAAAGTATGTGAATTTCTGTGCAAAGGCTTGCAAACTACCTTTGGAGGTGTTGGGCAGTGTTCCCACTGGTGGTATTCAAATACATTTCTAGGTGTTATAGATTTGTGTAAGAAATGATGACCATAATGTTGGTAACAGTACAATGTATCATAGTCTGAAGTACCTTCTAACATTTCATTGTTCGGAAATGCAGCAGTTTTTTCTAAATCAGACATCATAGCATTTACAGTTTCAGTGTCTCAATCATCAGATAATGTACTGGAGGTAATGATATCACTTAAAGAAACTTTAAATACATGTTTAAGCTTTAAAAGTTCAGTCGGACCGAATATATCAAAATCAATCTTGTCCCATACTATACCGTCCGGTATAGGAACTGCTGTTGTGATGTTCACTGAACACAAACAAGTCTCTTGGTTCACGATGTGAAGACTGGTGTGGTTTTAAAATCAAATTGAATCTTTGGGCTGTAGAGCTCTGCTGGAGGTATCATCCATTAATAAGCATACTAAAAGTTATAATTAAACCTAGCCAGAAAAGAAAAAAGAAAATCCCAGTGATATACCATAGTTCTATCCGAGGTGACACCAGGTAAGTCTTTCTAAAAAAGTTCAAAAGTCAGTGAGTTTCTGTTTGAGTGATTTTTTGGCTGGCGTCGTTTCCGGCTTGCTTGGATCCAGTGAAAACGTATCAAAGTTCATGAAATAGCCAGAAGCAGTTCGATCAATTGTTGGAATTGCATCTGGATTTGTTGAAATCGGATCTTGCTCTTGACGAGGCATGCTGACATAGATGTCTGTAGTCGGTCTTATTGCAACTTGGTTGTTAAGTTGAGTTTCTTCTTGTTGAAGTGGAACGAGTTCCATAGCATTGTTGCTTAGTCCTTCATTCCGTACAGGTGGCTCTTCAAACGTGATGAGTCTTTCTGTTTGGACTTCTTGGATTGTAGCGAGAGGAGGGCGTCTGCTACTGTGGAGTCCACGTGGCCTACTGTTTAGAATCGGCCACATAGTGTGGTTTGATTAAGTCGATTGAGACAAATCTTTTCTCCTTTTTCCCGGCAAGAGGCGGCAGAAGTACAGTTCTTGTGCCTTGGATTTCTAGGACCGGTACAGGCTTTCTGTAGGATGGCCCAAATTCTTTCTTGTCTGCAATCTTTTCTCTGACCAGATCTCCGACTTTTGGGATCTAGACAGGTCTTGCCGTTACTGCCTTGACTTCCTCAGTGGCGGTCTGTTTCTGGAGCACGTTACTTTGTTGTGTTCTGGATTTATTTATATCCTGTAAAACAGCCAAACGATCATGGATATCAAATGGTTTTTCATCCGCCACTGTGCCTTCACAATCAAGATCAGGTACCCACATTCTTGTCCCAAATAGGACCCCGTAAGGAGTGACACCCCCTAGAGAGCTTCTTGGCTGATTGTTTATTGCTCGTTGTACCCCATATAAGTGATCGACCCATCTTCCGCCCTTGCCTAATACCCTAGCTGTTAAAGATTGCTTTAAGTCACGGTTTTTCCTCTCCACAACAGAATTTCCATCAGGATGATACAGAGAGGAGTACCGCAATGCTACGCCCATTCCTTCCATGGCCTCTTTGTAAGTCCGAGAGCTAAACGCCGGGCCACGGTCAGAATGTAACGTGCCAACTGCGTATGTGCCGATAAAGACTCGCAAATCTTTTATAACAGTTCGAGCGTCAGCCGAGCGCTGAGGCCAGACCTTGAGGAAACTTGAGCTGGACGCACACAGACAGACAACCTGATGCTGTTGATCCAGCGCGATATTAGCAAACAGCATTCATACACCAGATACTCACTTGGGCCCATACATTCATACTACGCTAATACTTACGCTGGGTTTTATCAGTTGTTACTCTCTATCAAAATCCCTGCTACCAATTACCTTCTGATTGAAGAGTAATGACTTACCAATGAATCCTTTGCTAATTGGGAAGTTTAAAATGAGTGACATTCATTATAATACATAATCCTGAAATAACCACTGAGTCAGGAAGTTTTAAAATGTTTATCTAAAGATTTAGCAGAATAAAATACAGAGCCACATGGTACTTAATCGCAATACCCAAGATTAAGCATAGAAATGATTATTGCTAATCAATGACGGTGTTTAAAGAAAAGGAGAAGATAGAGACAGCAGCGCAACTAAAGGTTGCATTATATTTACCTAAGTGCGAGAACCAAAACCCCTTAGCCAAGGAGTTGAAAGAATAAGACCCAGGAAGGATGAAGAGCAAAGACCTCCTCCAGGATCAGGACAGGACCGGTGACCTCTCTACAACGACGCCTGCGTCGTTCCCCTCTCTGATACTCAGCTTCTCCTCGATTCTCCCGTGCCTTCCTTCTAATGGACTCCGCCGCCCCCTCCTCAGGACCTCTTCAGGACAGGGATTCAGTCAGCAACCGATCAGCTTGGCAGTCTGGAGCTAAGAGCGCTCTGGCAGCATGGACGCCTGTTCCTCGTGATCGCCTGCTCTCTGCAGCATCTCCTTCTCGAACGCCTGTTCTTCGCCTCTTTTTTTTAATTAACTAATGCTATATTCTATTATACCCTTCTACGCCCATGTACCTCCCCTTAATGTTGCTAAAATATGGGACCACTACTTCTGATTGGACAGGGACAGGGGGTGGATTCTCGCACCATATCGATTTGGCATAAATTGTAAAGCCTATTGTTTTTAAAATCCCACCCCTTCAAATTAATACATTCGTTTTATTTCCCACCCGTCTCATGACAAATGTAAACCAATTTTCATAGACAATGTATCAATGTACAACAGGAAAGGCAAAAGTACAGCATCTTCGGCCATCAGGTCGCGGCCTTGGACGACGTCCAGATTGACTTCATTTGGCAGGCACACAGGACACATGCGCAGAACCATTTGCCTCTCGAGTTTCAGGTCACCAACCCAGGCCCAAGTTTACAAACTAGTAAAAGTGCAAGAAGCAAATATTAAAATCACAAAATAAAATGTTTCACTGTATGCCCACTTTTCCTACTCAATTCCCATTTAATTATAAATTCTATCCCGCGTTAGTAGCATTAGGAAACGACAATTTAGTAATGACATGAGAGCAAGCTGAAGCATGTGAAAACATCAAGCAGCCATTTTACTACACACTGCGCAGAAGCAGAAATTTCCCACCAAGCAAAGAGAGACGTCACAACACGTGCTATGGTTGAGACATGCGCAGATAGTTTCCCACGCTTTAGCAGCCATTTTAGATTACAGACAAGCGTTATTCATTAGTAAAACACATAGGCAAGCATCCTTCCCTTTTGTGTAGTGTATGCAAAGGTTAGTATTAACAATACAAGTTTTAATAGATTAATACTGTGATGAGGATTGAATACAAGCAAGTTTCATTTATGAAACCTTGCTCCATCAATCCCCTCTGATGGCGTTTCTGAGCCATCAAAACACTACCCTCAATCAGATGCCAACTTCTAGGAAATTACTTCATTCTCATCTTTACACTTTCCATTTTTACAATCTCCTTTTAATTTCTTGTATAATTCACTTCTCCACTCTTCAAGTTCGATTTCATCTACCTTTCGTTTCTTTCCTCTTCCTGTCACCTTATATGTTCCATTCTTTTTACAGCATTTGCACCATATTGTTACTACCAATATTATTGTTACTATCCCTGCTAAGGGTACTAATATTTGACCTATAAGTCCTTTTCCTATATTAGCAAACCAGGTACCAATTGACGCAATACTATTTGTCAATCTTTCCCATACACTATCAACTTCCAGTGGTTTAAGTTCCTTCTCAAGTTTCGTTATATTCTGTATATACGTTCCAATTTCTGCACTCTTATCAGGAATATAAGTGCAACAATGTTTCGTCTTCAATAATTTACAGACTCCGCCCTCTTTTGCCAATATTATATCAAGAGCAAGTCGATTTTGCATAACCATAGACCTAATCGCAATCATTTCCGCATTAATCATTAGAAAACCTCCAGCAGTATCCGTTGATAAACGATCAACCACTGTAGACAATTTACATATTTTCCTTGAGTTCAGAATTATTCCCACTGAAGGTATCAATGCACCAAATATATCACCTAAAATTTCTGAAAAACCAGCTCTTTTACTACGTATTAATTCGCTATTGTTTTCATTGCTCTCAGTGTTTCTTTTTACGTGGTATATCTTTGGAAATACTATTCCAAAATAACAACTACCATACCACCATGCAGGAAGCCTAAAGTAAGCCTTATTCCCACACACATAATAGATTCCAGGAAAAACTGAATCTGTTCCTCCTTTGAGTCCCCAACCTCCAAGAATTAAAAAATTGTGTTCACATTCACTGGTACCGATGAAAACATTGTTATAATCAGTCTTTAACCTATGAAGACAAATTTTCCCTGTCTTTACGAAATCCAGAGCCATAGCAGCTTGAGCCTTGCCAGGTGTGTAACTCCCTTCTTTCTCAGTCCAAGGTGGTAAATGAGTTTTATGCTCAGAAGCTTTCATTTGAAAATCTTGTCTTCTATCTTCTACTAAATTCAAAAATATCTTTTCTTCTTCAAGTAAAGAACATGTTAGATTGTGTCTATGTGCATGTGTTATGTCTATTGATTTCATTGTTAAGAAAAATTCTCCCATAAACTGTGCGTCTTGACTACTAAGCACTGGGTTCATACTCTTACGAATCGGAACCTCAGAAAATATCACATCTAAGTTTGAATAATAATACTGAAGTCTCCCTGTTCTATAAAATAAACTGGACAAAACACTACATGATATGCCATATGTCAGTGGTAAGTGATGGTATGTTAATCCTTCTGCTACTGATTCAGGTAACTTCATACAGACATAACAATTACTAACTTCAATTGTGTCTACATATTGAAACAATAACTTTGTAAAAACGTTTAAACTAGTGTCGTTGTCAGCTATTTCATGATGAATTTCTGGTTCATTTTCTGCCATTAGTTCTACTCTATTGCCCTTCATGTTTGCTGTCCTCTCCTTAGTTTCATTATTAATCTTTTTATCTATTACCATAAGGTAAGGAACTGCTACAATCAGGACTAACCATACTATAAGCACCATTACTAGACTACATATGCATATTGCACAGCATCTTCTACAACATCTCTGTTTTGGTCTCCCAGCAACTCTATTGTTAGGCATTTTTCGACAACGAAGATTGCTCTTCTTATCTTTTCTTCTTTTCTTTAGCTTATTCTTTTGCTTAGTCGGGTGGTCTTGTTTCTTTTTCGTACGTCAATTCTGCACTTGTTCCTTCGCCACCACTGTCACTTGACTCTGAGCTTTCAAAATCTTCAAGAATGATATAAGTCCAGTCAGGACCCTTGAATTTGTTATTCACAAGTTTCAGTCTTTTACTTTTTCTTTTCTCTGACTTTTTCTCTTGATCAGTTTGACTTGATACTTCAGGTACTTGATCTGGATCTTCACTTCTGGTTGTTATGTGGTATTTTACTCTTTTAATGACATTCGGCCAATGATCTCCTTTTCTTGTTTTCTTTGTTTGCACTGTCTCTTTATCTTTGTTTTCAGAAATCTTTTTAATTTCACTGCTTAGCACTGTTTCGTGTTCTTCAATTACTGTGTTTCTTGTTTGCTCCTTTTCAGGTCTAATTGGTTTTTCTGTAACAGCTCCGCTGTGAGTTTCCAATAACTGACCTCGTTCTTTATTTATTTCTTCAAGTTCATGTTTTTCAAGGTTTACTTCTGTGCACTCTTCTTGATCTAACTTGTTCTGATCAGGGCTTATTGCACTGTGAACTTCTGCAGCCTGACCGGATTCTTCTAGACCTGTCTGTCCCTGTTCAAAGTCTATTAGGTCTTCACTGTTTTGAGTCCAGTTTCCTTTCCCTATCTGACCTTGTTCAGGATTTCTTAATGTCTTTTCTTCTTGTTCCTGAACTGCTTCTTCTTCACCTATCTGATCTTCTTCAATTTCTTCCAATTTCGCTTGACTTCTTGTTCTGTGGTATATTTCAGGAACCTCTACCACCGGTATCCAATCCTGACTTGTGCTCGGTTGTTCTTCTTCAGCTTCTCCGGAATCTCGAACCTGAGATCCTTCAGCTGGGCAATCTTCAGCTTCTTCAGTGATTGGCGTTGTCTGAGGATTCTCTTCCTCTGGATCTGGTACTCTCTTGGTGTGACTTACATGAATCCAATTAGGAAATCCGGCACACTTCACTGCTGTATTCGTTGTCAGTATGACTTGACACGGTCTGCCCCATCTAGGTGATAGACACGTTTCTCTGGTGTGATTCTTCACTACCACCCAGTCACCAGGATTCAAATCATGTTCTTGCTCGGGCTGCCTGGAAACTGCGTCTTCTCCAACCTGATGAGAGACAGAACGCACTAGGTCAGCCAATCCTTTGCAATAGTCCAGAACCATATCATCAGATATATTCACCAGTTTGTTTGTGGGAACATGTGTTTGTCTCATTGCTCTTCCCATCATTATTTCATGTGGGCTCAATCATGTGGTTCTGTCAGGTATACTTCTGAGTCCCATTAAAACGAGTGGCAATGCATCTGGCCACTCTAATGATGTTGATGCACACATTTTTCTCAGTCTTGACTTTATAGTGCCATTCAATTGTTCAACCACTCCAGAAGCTTCTGGACGATATGCACAGTGCAGTTTCTGTTTGATTTGAAATGCTTCACAGATTATTTGAATCACTTCACTGTTAAAATGTTTTCATCTATCTGATTCCAAAGTTACTGGAAAACCAAACCTAGGAATGAGCTCTCGTAGCAACAGTTTTGCAACTGTAATGCTGTCATTTCTCCTAGTAGGGTAAGCCTCCACCCATTTTGAAAACAGGCACACTATGACTAGTACATATTTCAGCCCTCTACATGGTGGTAACTGTATGAAATCAAACTGAAGTCTCATAAATGGACCCTCTGCCTTTCCAATTTTCCCAAATCCAACTGTCTTCCTTCCCGGATTATGCATCTGGCAAGTTAGACATCTCTGGCAAAGACTCTCTGCAACAGCCCTGAATTTAGGATTGTACCAATTTTGTCTGAACAGCCTAATCATTGCGTCTCTCCCTATGTGTGTGTCTCCATGATACATCCTAGCCATTTGTGAGAGTAAACAGTCTGGCATGACTGGTCTGCCATCAGCACTGATCCACACTTCATCATCTCCTCTTTGGGAACAACCCACTTTGATCCACAAATTCTTCTCACTTTCATCAACTTCATCTTGCAATTTCTTGACGTCATTCCAAGTTTCAGGTGGCATATACAGCATAAGTTGGCAGCTGATTCCCATTCTTTCCACCCTCTTATTGACTGACATTCTGGTTTTGGCACAATGTTGAGCCACCAGATCTGCATATCTGTTGCCGACTACCACCCAGTCATTTCCTGACTGGTGTGCGGCACATTTCACCACAGCCAATTCTTTTGGTGATTGTATTGCTTCTAGCAATTCCCTTACAAATTGTCCATTTTTAATGGGGGATCCTGAAGAAGTCATGAAATCCCTCTGCATCCATAGTTGGCCAAAATCATGCACAACCCCGTAACCATATTGGCTATCTGTAAATATAGTTACTTTTTGATTCCTCCCAATTTTGCATGCTTTTATCAACGCAATCAATTCAGCTACTTGTGCAGATTTGACTCCTGGTAAATAAGATGCTTCAACTATTCCAGTTAATTCACATACCGCATAGGCAGCAGTTAGTTTACCGTCTTCATGTCTTTGACATGAACCATCAACAAATAGCTCCCTGTCTGGCTTTTTAAGAGGCTGTTCCTCTATATCTGGACGTGGTTTTGTGCATAATTCTGTAATTTGTATACAATCATGTTCATCGTCTTCATCATCTTTAATTCTCTCATGATATGGGTCTGGTAGTAAGGTTGCTGGATTTATTATAGTACACCTTACCATGGTCACATTTTCAGCACCCATTATGATTCTTTCGTATTTAGTCAGCCGACTAGGAGTAAGATGCTGAGTTCGGGTTCTTGTCAACAGAATGACAACTGCGTGTGGAACATACACTTTTACAGGGTGTCCCATCACAATTGACTCACTTTGTTCAATGCTCAAACAAGTAGCCGCCACTGCTTTCAAACATCCTGGCAACGCGGCTGCTACTGGGTCCAATGTAGCAGAAAAATATGCTATAGGACGTCTTTCTAATCCATGTCTCTGAGTTAAGACAGAAAGTGCACAATTTTCTCTCTCATGACAGAAAAGATTCTCTTTTATAATCGGGCATGCCTAAGGCAGGTGCTGAACATAGGGCATTTCTCAATTTTACAAAGGCTTCTACACTTTCATCCTCCCACTCAACAGGGTCCTTTGCTTTCTTTTTTGTCATGTTAATTAAGGGCTTAGCTAACATGGAAAATCCTGGTATCCATTGTCGACAGTAACCTACTATTCCTAGGAACATTCTCACTTGTCTTTGTGTTACAGGCATTTGCATTTTCTTTATTAAAGCTACGCTTTCAGCTGTTACTCTTCTTTTTCCTCTTTCAATTTGATGTCCCAGATATTTAACAGCTGTTGTACAGAATTGCAATTTTTCAGGTGAGTCTTTATGTCCTTCTTCTGCCAAAAGATTTAATAATGCTATGGAATCAACAACACAGTCCTCTCTGGTATTCGATGCCACCAATAAGTCGTCGATATATTGGACTAAGACTGAACTTCCTGGCATCACTGATTTTTCAAGGCACTTTTTCAGTATCTGGTTGAAAATAGAAGGACTTTCTGTGTACCCCTGAGGAACACGATTCCACACATAGACCTTGTTCTCAAATTTAAATGAGAAAAGATACTGGCTGTCTGGATGTAATGGTATTGAAAAGAACGCTTGACACAAATCAATTACTGTGAACCATCCTGCACTCCAAGGGATCTGGTATAGAATTACTGCAGGATTTGGCACTATGGGACAACATGGCTCCACAATCTTATTTATTTTCCTCAGGTCCTGAACAATCCTATATTTTCATTATATTATAGGTGAATTACATGGGCTACTCATTACTTCTTTTAGAATATTTTGTTCTACCATTCGATTTATTTCTTCAATGACTCCTGCTTTTACTTCTGCACTCATTTTGTACTGTCTGGTATTTGGGAAAATTGCACCTTCTTTTACAGTAATTTTAACTGGATCTATTTTGGCCATAAGTCCTACTTCCTTTCCGGTGAAATCCCATACTACGGGGTTTACTGTATCTTTTAATTCTTCTGGCAACTCATCTTTTGTTATTAACGAAAACATTTCATCCACTTCTGTACCTTGTTTTGCAATCATAATTTTATATACATGGTCTTCATCTGGTGTTTGAACTGCCACACCATCCGGTGTGCAGAAAATTGTACAATTCATCTTGCACAACAAATCCCTCCCTAATAAGTTTACTGGACTAGAATCACACACTACAAATTGATGCATTTCTCTGAAATTTCCGATTTTAACTTCCATGGGTTCGGTAAGAGGTGTTCTAATTCTTTGATTAGCTACCCCCACTACTTGGATATTTTCACCAGAGAGAGGAAGGTCTGGAATGTCTCCTGTTCTCACAGTAGACCGGGTAGCACCAGTGTCCAAAAGGAAAGTAATATTATTACCTTTCACATTCCCTTCAACATATGGACCTGACTGATCTACCTGTAAGGATGCACCAAGTATGCACTCCTTCTTCCCCTCTCCTAGGCACCGTCATGGACTGAATTGACAGAAATCGTCCTGCAAAAGAAATTGTGATGTCATATAATCATTCTTACCACTTCCTCCTTGATATCCGATGTCTGTACCATGCTTTGCTCTGCTTACATTACCCTGAATAGGTGCAGGTGGCAACTGACTCTGAGGATTTACACCCTGCTGTGAGTCATTCTGCGTCTGTAGATTTAAATTTTGATTTGGGCCATTATTATGCCGAATTTTTTTACATTCATCCTTCCAATGCCCCAATTTTCCGCATCCATGACAAGGAAATTTCTTTTTAGCTTCTTCTCTACTCATTCGTCCTCTAAATTTTCCACCATTCCCAGTATCACCATTCGTTCCAGAATCTTTTCCTTGATTTTCACTCGGATTTTCCAAATTGATTCCCTGTTTCTCAGCCATTTTCACCTGTGCCCACATTACCTTCTCCTGTAACTTCTTGTGTCTATCCTCAATATCGTCTCCACAATATTTTGCATACTTCAAAATCTCATCAATGGGCTTCCCTTGCCAACAAAGCATATGCTGTTTAATCATTTGACAAATTTCTGGCTTCAAACCGTAAACAAATCGATACACAAACTGACTCATGTTCTTGTCTCCAATGTCCTCAAATCCACTATACTGTTTAAATACCTGCAATAGACGCTCATAGTATGAATGTACCGATTCATTAGCTTCTTGGGTAGTTCGATCTATTTTCACCCAATCTGTTTCTTTCGGTGGTATTTTCCCTTTCAGGTAAGTTATCACCAGCTGATACTTTTTCATCACATCATTTGACGGGGCACCTGTCTTCGGATCTCTAGGATATTCATCACTTGGCCAATCCACTGTGATTTTGCAATCTGTCCACAAATCGGCAGGTACCACTATATCAAACAACCCATCCAAATCCTTCAACAATACCTTTGACACCTTCACAAACCTGTCAACCTGCTTGTACCATTCAATTGGTTTTTCTCTCAACTTTGGAAAATCATTCGTAAATGACAAAATATCCTGTCTGCTCCATGGGACATGTACATATCCTCCTCCCGCAACTTCTCGCATTGGATACATTTGGCCTGCTTTCCCTGTTTCCTTCATCACATATTCAGATGCTGTTCTACTTGTTCGTGCTTCTTCCTTTTTCTTGGCCCACCTAGTTTTCCATTTATCTAGGTCTCCCCATTTTTGCAAAACTAATATTAATTCTCTTATTTGTAATCTTCTTCCAGAGGCATTCATATTTTCTAAATCTTTGTCTGAAAATTCTGCTCTATAGGGTTTCTGTAGTACTTTTGATCTCCCTATTTCTATTCCCATCTGTAGTGCTAAATTGGATAATTTTTCATGGAATATCCTTACATTTCTGGTGATACTCCTGCACAGGAACAATAATTCTTCTTCATCATAGGAATTTAAGCGTTCTGGTCCTACATTTCCTGCTATTATTTCTTCTAATTCTACTTTCAATTTGTGAATGTCCATTATTTTCGGAGGTGTGCACTGTTTAACTGACCATCTTTCTAGATCTTCAGGTGTTACTATGGTAGCACTTTTTGCTCCCGATGAAGTTACTAAACTTACATCTTTTGAACATCCAGGTACATCTTTTCTGGGAGTGCTATTTACAGAACCTCGAATAGGCAAGTCCATGAGTGATATTGTGGATTCACCGTCACTAAACTGATCCTCAATTATAACTGGAGCTTCAGGTTTGGGATTATTCACAGGAGTAGGTGTAAGTATCGGTGGAGGACAGCTTCCCTGAGTACCATATAATGGAACTACTGGACCAATTGTTACAGGTATGGTCAACGAATCAGGATGTACTTTTATCTGGGTTATTTTCTGTATTAATTCTGCTCTGGTCTTTTCTAGGGCTTCTTTTTCTTTGTCATGAAGTATTCTACTCGTGGTGAATTCATGCATTACCTGTGGCACTAATGGAGTTTTCGGTGGTGCACTTGGGGTGCATCCACTTGTCCCTTCCTGATATGGTGGGGGGTTTCTTAACATTTCCTCCATAAATTCGTCTTCAGACTCCTCATTTCTCATTAAATGTTTTGTCTTTTCTGTGCACTTACTTCCTAATTTCTCCTCTGCTGAGAACAATGGATATAATCCTTCTGTAATCATTGCCCTTCTCCATTGTTTCATCTGACCGCTTCTAGACTCATGTAGGTATCTTGGAAAAAATCCTGGATAACTCCTATTACTTCTAGATCGATCCCGCTCAAATGCCTCAGTTTCCCATTCCTCTAGAGCTTCGTACTGAGTTAATCTAGGTCTGGGTTCTAAGTCATTCATCCTCAATCTCAAGTTTTGAAGAATTCTTCCATTGAAGGTACCATTCTCGGGAAATGCTAATATTCCATCATTTTTGGTATATTTTATCCAATTCTCCATCCATACACAAGTATGATAACCTCTCTCCATCATCATGAATGAAGCGGGCGTTTTAGCTGGTGGAATAATAATTCCTTCTCTAGTTTTGATTGGTTTGTCCTTTTTAAAATAATTCTTGATCTTTTGTAAAAATGACATTTTTCTCCTTTCTCCGTACATCTTGGGTAAGTACCGATGTATAAAATTATATTCTGCAAAGCCTAAATATCTCCTATCCTGACGAATTCCTGTTAAAGTCGGATCGCGTTTTAACATGCAATCCTTATCCACTAAGAATTTCGCTTCTATAATTTTGACCAATCAAATGTCTGCTATCTTTATTTCCGAGCCAATCCTTGCGCGGCCTTTTGGTGACGTTTATCTGTCAACCCCTCCTTTACAATCTGCTCTTTCCTGTCCTTGCTGGTTCAACCAATCCCAGCGCGGCCCCTGTGATGTCAGTACTACTCCTGACTACTGACCCCTCCTTTACAAGAGTCTCTCCACACCCGCTGATTCAACCAATCCCAGCGCGGCGTTTTGTGACGTCAGCTCCCTCTCCGGCAACTGACCCTCCCTTTACAAAAATTTACGCAAACTTATTTTCTCTACAATTTTTAATTTCAGTAACAACATAAAACATTCGCTATCGTGCCAGTTTCTTCTAAATTCGAAAAGATAGTTGTTCTCTCACACTTAGTAAAACCTTTCCGTTTACTAACATATACTACGAGTAAAACCCTTCCGTTTACTCTTCACACAAGCTCCAGAAGTACCTGTTACTTCTTCAATGTTACCCTTTCTAGGTGATATAACATCACATTTTCACCAGCGTACTCTTTTGCTATTACTCACACGCATAGAGTCCCTAACAAGTACTGAAAGTCCTGCTTAACTTTTCGGTACTATTTCTGCCTGGCAGATAACCTCACTGCAGTATGGCTTCCACTTACCATCCGCTATTCCTTTTACCCCGGGGTATTCTGGACAACATAAAACAAAACTTTGAATACACGGATGTTAGTTCATAAAAATAAAATTCTCATTACCCAATTAACAAAGAGTAACCATCCTCTGCATACCAGAAAACTGATCCAGCGCGATATTAGCAAACAGCATTCATACACCAGATACTCACTTGGGCCCATACATTCATACTACGCTAATACTTACGCTGGGTTTTATCAGTTGTTACTCTCTATCAAAATCCCTGCTACCAATTACCTTCAGATTGAAGAGAAATGACTTACCAATGAATCCTTTGCTAATTGGGAAGTTTAAAATGAGTGACATTCATTATAGTACATAATCCTGAAATAACCACTGAGTCAGGAAGTTTTAAAATGTTTATCTAAAGATTTAGCAGAGTAAAATACAGAGCCACATGGTACTTAATCGCAATACCCAAGATTAAGCATAGAAATGATTATTGCTAATCAATGACGGTGTTTAAAGAAAAGGAGAAGATAGAGACAGCAGCGCAACTAAAGGTTGCATTATATTTACCTAAGTGCGAGAACCAAAACCCCTTAGCCAAGGAGTTGAAAGAATAAGACCCAGGAAGGATGAAGAGCAAAGACCTCCTCCAGGATCAGGACAGGACCGGTGACCTCTCTACAACGACGCCTGCGTCGTTCCCCTCTCTGATACTCGGCTTCTCCTCGATTCTCCCGTGCCTTCCTTCTAATGGACTCCGCCGCCCCCTCCTCAGGACCTCTTCAGGACAGGGATTCAGTCAGCAACCGATCAGCTTGGCAGTCTGGAGCTAAGAGGGCTCTGGCAGCATGGACGCCTGTTCTTCGTGAACGCCTGCTCTCTGCAGCATCTCCTTCTCGAACGCCTGTTCTTCGTCTCTTTTTTTTAATTAACTAATGCTATATTCTATTATACCCTTCTACGCCCATGTACCTCCCCTTAATGTTGCTAAAATATGGGACCACTACTTCTGATTGGACAGGGACAGGGGGTGAATTCTCGCACCATATCGATTTGGCATAAATTGTAAAGCCTATTGTTTTTAAATTCCCACCCCTTCAAATTAATACATTCGCTTTATTTCCCACCCGTCTCATGACAAATGTAAACCAATTTTCATAGACAATGTATCAATGTACAACAGGAAAGGCAAAAGTACAGCATCTTCGGCCATCGGGTCGCGGCCTTGGACGACGTCCAGATTGACTTCATTTGGCAGGCACACAGGACACATGCGCAGAACCATTTGCCTCTCGAGTTTCAGGTCACCAACCCAGGCCCAAGTTTACAAACTAGTAAAAGTGCAAGAAGCAAATATTAAAATCACAAAATAAAATGTTTCACTGTATGCCCACTTTTCCAACTCTATTCCCATTTAATTATAAATTCTATCCCGCGTTAGTAGCATTAGGAAACGACAATTTAGTAATGACATGAGAGCAAGCTGAAGCATGTGAAAACATCAAGCAGCCATTTTACTACACACTGCGCAGAAGCAGAAATTTCCCACCAAGCAAAGAGAGACGTCACAACACGTGCTATGGTTGAGACATGCGCAGATAGTTTCCCACGCTTTAGCGGCCATTTTAGATTACAGACAAGCGTTATTCATTAGTAAAACACATAGGCAAGCATCCTTCCCTTTCGTGTAGTGTATGCAAAGGTTAGTATTAACAATACAAGTTTTAATAGATTAATACTGTGATGAGGATTGAATACAAGCAAGTTTCATTTATGAAACCTTGCTCCATCACTGTCTAATAATGGTATCTGTACCAGACGTGTTGTGGTGGACCCTTTCATCTGCTTGCAGATGTTGCAGTTCCAGACATAGGGGCCGATTCCGATCTCGGTCGGAGGCGCACCCAATACCATTCGGTCGGGAAAAAAGCCATGCGAAAGCCTGTTTCCCGACCGAACCGTACGCGGGTCCGGCCGAGCGAGTACGATGCGAGCTCGCCGACCGACTCGTCCGGGCGACCCGACCGCTCCGACCGACTCGTACCCGGATCGTACCGCTCCGACCGACTCGGTCGGACCCGATTCGCACCGCGCAATGGAGACGTTTTCCGGCCGGGTAAGTACGATGCGCACCTCGACCGCTCCGACCGACTCGCGCCGTCCGACTCGAACTCGCTGTCGGAGCCGTACTTTGGGGGTCCGTGTCGGACCCCCTGTACGCGTACCCGTGCGAGGCGCACACAGGGGGACCCATGGGTCCCCCTACCTGTGCGTGTACGCCGCGGGCGCTTCGCGGCGTACTCGCTGTAGGGAGCGCCCTTGTCCGCCTCGCACCCATTGAGGCAATGGGAGCCCGCGTACGCGTTGTACGACCGGCTCCCATTGAGTTCAATGGGAGTCCGACCGACTCGTGTCCGATAACATACGGACGCATCGGACTCGTTCGGTCGGACTGCACGGGTCCGATTCGGTCGGAAATCTCTCCGGGTCCGGCTCGGTCGGAGAAATTTCCGGCCCGAATCGGAATCGACCCCATAGTCTCTAATCTGCCTCCTCATTACAGGCCACCAGTAGCGTTGTGTTGAAAGGAGGCACACTGGTAAGTTCATAAGTCTTTTATTGGTAGAAAAGCAAAGCCACCAACTCCTGCTGCCAGCCTGTCAGTTCTCCTGGTTACAACTGTCTCAGCGAGACATCACCATGGAGATAGAACAGGCCAGCACAAACACTAATCTTTGAATGATTACAACACATCCTCTTTACAATGGAGACAAAAGAGAGAAGGAAAAGAGAAAAGAAGAAGAAAGGAAAAGGAGAAGAAAACAGCGATTCCAAAACAAGGTACTAAAAATAGTAACAATTATACTGAACAATTCAAGATTATATGAAAAAGGTCCAGAGTAAACAAGGAACAAATTAGGAAACTCAAAACATTTCGTAGTCTTCATACCTTTTGGGAAGACGGCGAGATCTAGGAAGATGAGGTGAAGAACCACAATTGGTGGGTAAGTTTGAAGCAGGTAAAACATCAGGGCAGGAAGGAAACACTTGTCACCTTGGAACTTCACCAAACGAGACATGCTCCACTTACCACCATTATGGACAGTAACCACATTCTTATAAACAGCAGTAATAGCAAATGGTCCCATATATTCAGTGACACCCTTCCTGTGCCAGCGTGGTCTCTTGATGAGCACCCACTCGCCAACCTTCCATGACGTGACCTTGGTTGACTTTTTGAAATCAAACCTTTGTTTGTACTTACTTTGATAGGACTTGATTTTACCACTCACCTCCTCCCCACACAAAACAGGACCCTCAATAAGAGGTAGCCACCCGGGATTGAGTTTGGATAGCGCAACCCTCCCACGTAACATTTGAAATGGGGACTTCTGCAGAACAGTATTGAGGGCAGTGCGATGAGCCCACCAGGTGTCTCTTAAGACACTCTTAAGAGGAACTCTCATTTCAATTGCCCTTTGCACACATGCTTTGACTACTCTGTTCATGCGCTCCGCAAGACCGTTGGCCTGAGGAGCATAAAGAGCAGTTCTCTGATGAACAATTCCATAGTCACTTAAAAACTCATGCATTTCCTGAGAAACGAATTTCAGGCCATTATCTGTGATGAGGGACTTGGGAATCCCCTCACTAGCGAATTCATCTTTGAGAAAATCAATAACCACCCTTGTGCTGATAGAACTTACAGATCTGGTGGAGACCCATTTGGACGAGTAATCCACCAAAAGAATCACAAATCTGTCTGCAGGATTCAAAAGCTCAAAAGGGCCCATGAGATCCAACCCCAGCTTGACCCAAGGTTCCCGTGGGACCTCAACAGGAGACAGTGGAGGGGTGTTGACAACACGAGACTTGTCACAAGAAGCACACTCATAACACTCACTAACTACCTTTTCAACCTGACTATCCATCTTTGGCCACCAATACCTCTCCCGGAGGCGAGACTTCGTGAGGCTTCTACCTAAATGCCCTTCATGAGCCAGGTTTATGAGCTTAGGTTTGAGACCCTCAGGTGGAATCACTCTCTCTCCACGCATAAGTTGGCCCTGGCAAAGGGTGAGCTCATTCCTGATGGACCAAAAAGGGAGTAACTCAGAATCCATTCTCTTATTGTCAGGCCACCCTTCAACGACAAAACGTGTCACAGCAGGGAGCAAAGGATCTGCTAACAAAGAACTTTCCCACTCACACTCTTGAATGGCAGACTCCTTGACCCAGTTAACATTAACCGTGTCTGAGTCAAGGGCATTTCCAGAACATTCAATAGGTAACCTTGAAAGACAATCTGCCGCTTTGTTGGCAGTACCATGGAGATATACCACATGAAAATTGTACTCTTATAAACCTTCACTCCAACGCTTCAGCCTTGGGGTAAGTCTCTCACTCTCCATGCAGGAGAACACTTGAACCAAAGGGCGATGGTCAGATCTAACTAGGAAGGGAATGCCCCACAGGTAAAACTTAAAATGCTTTACAGCCCACACTATGGCCAGAGCCTCCCTCTCAATACATGAATACTGTTGTTCAGGCTTCCTCAATGCCCTAGAAGCGAACGCCACAACTATCTCTTCCCCACAATCAACCTGAGAGAGTACAGCCCCAAGACCACACAAGCTGGCATCTGTAGTTAGGAAAGTTTTCTTCTTGGAGTCAAAATGGCCCAGAGTTGGCATTTTTCCTATTGCTTGTTTAATGGTACTGAAAGCTGCAGCACAATCAGGCGACCAAACAAAGTGCGCTCCCTTCCTAAGAAGGACTCTGATGGGTTCAACTGTGGAGGCGAAGCCTTGGATAAATTTAGAATAAAACTCAGCGAGGCAGAGAAAAGACCTCACTTGCTCTTTGTCAGTTGGGGCAGGAGCATCAACAATGCTTTTGGCCAAATCCAGCTTTGGTTGGATGCCTTCCCCAGATATAACAAGTCCCAAGTATGTGATAGAAGATACATTAATCTTACATTTCAAATGATTTACTGTTAAACCCTTGTCAGCTAGTCTTTGTAATGTGAGTCTTAAAATTGTGTCATGTTCAGAATCATTTTTCCCATACACTAAAATATCATCCTGAAAAAACATGATGTTGGGGACATCCCCCAGGACCACCTTCATAATGCGCTGAAAACAGGCAGCCGCCGAGGCTAACCCGAACGGCATCCTGATGAAACGGAAAGCCCCCAGTGGTGTCTCAAAAGACGTAAGATGTTTGGAGTCTGGATGAAGGGGGACTTGGTGGTAGGCTGAGGATAAATCTAACACGCTAAAAACCTTCGCACCACCAAGCATATTGATCGATTCAGAGATATTAGGAAGTGGTTGACGATCCACCCAAATCCACCTGTTTAGGCTTCTCAAGTCAACACACATCCTAATACTCCTCCCTCCATCCTTGGGGGCTAAAACCACTGGGGCCAACCATTCAGAGGATTCAATTTCCTCAATTATACCTTGAGTGACTAGTCTTTTAAGTTCACACCTTAGGGGTTCCAACATCATGTTAGGGACTTTCCTAACCTTGTGCACCACTGGTACAGCTTTTTGCTTAAGTACGATACGGTGTTCAAAGTCCTTGAGTAAACCCAAATTGTCAGAAAAGACTTGAGGAAATTCCTCAAAATACTTATTAGAAGACATACTATGATCAATCAACATGACCTGTTCTGAAGGACAGCGAGCATTAGTATTAAGAATTATTCCTAAGTCTCTCTGATGTCTCCAACCAAGGAGGTTGTCACCGCGCTTGGCGACATAGATCTTTCCAATGGTGTCCCTTCCTTTAAAATGAATCTTCATGATGGCATAACCTATCACATCAATGTGTGAGACACCATAACTAACTGGGTTAATGTCTGGTGCAACAAGTTGTAAATCAGGAAATGTCTTGTCCCAAAGTTCATTGTCTAGCATGGTGAAAGGAGAACCAGAGTCAGCTAGAACCACAAACAACTTGTCTCCAATCACCACTTCGCATTCTGGCATCCTGACGAGGTCAGCATCCACCATGCCATCACCTCTTACACTCAACACGGTTGTCTTGGGGAAAACATTTGTTTCAATATTCTCGTGCGCACCGTCCACTGTGCGTACTCTGACACCAGTCTTGCATACTCTAGCATAGTGGCCTTTGATCCCACACTTGTGACACGTGGTATTCCTTGCATAGCACTGAGGGTAGTTGGAAGAGTGATTGTTACTGCCACACCTGTAACACTTTAACTTTGAAAAGTCTGTGGAGGTTTTGGGCTTAAATCCTCGGACAACCTTGGAGACATTGTCAACGAATTCCTTTGCTTGAGTGGAAAGTGTCTCCTTCTGGGTCAATTCATGAATGGAACTGGGTGTAAGAACTTCGTCTGCGGTTGTGTTGTGGGCCTTCATCTCTTTTACCCAGCCAAAGGTGTTTTCCATCCCCTCTACAATGGCTATGGCTTCCTTCAGTGACGGATTTTTGGATAGGAGTTTTTCTTGCACCCTGGGACTGTTTGTGCACCTGACCAGTTGATCTCGTATCAACGAGTCAGTGAGGTCACCGAACTCACAGGTGCGTGCAAGTGTTTTTAGAGAAGCTATGTAGTTGCCGACCTTTTCGTTATGTTCTTGGACCCTCATGAAGAACTTGTGCCTCTCTAAAACTACATTGACACGCGGTCCAAAATACAATTCTAACATTTTCATAGACATATCAAATACATCTGATGGTTCACCATCACCTTCACCAACTGGAATTAAGTCAATGCTTTCATAAATATTGCGCCCCTCTATTCCGAGGTTGTGGAGCAAAATTGCTTGTTTCCTATGAGCAGAAATTTTTTCGCCACCAATTGCAACTAAATAAGAATCGAATAAGAGTTTCCATCTTTTCCATGGTAGAAGAGGTTCACCTTTTTCGCAAAGGAATGGAGGTGGTTGGCTCATAGTAGTGGCAGTCATGGTAGGACGTTAGTATAAGGTTTAAATGACAGAGTCAAGCAAGGAAAACAAATTAAGTTCAGAGAGTTTCCTCAAAGTCATGTGCAAATATAATGTAGCAAAGATGAAGTCAATAGTGGCACGTTAATACAGTAAATGCGGTAAGCAGGTATGGATATGAGCAAAGGTAAAGACAGTTCCACACCGATAAGTATTAAAGGCAAAGCGGCAAGAACCTCTAGTTAACCTCTAAAAGGAAGCAGAGGCGTGATGGCAGCAAATACAAGTAAGCGCAGGCATAGGCAGCTCTTAGTGGTTAATCACGGACCTTCAAAACAGTCTAAACAGTACCTGGATGCGAGAGAGAGACGATCGTTGGATGAAAGCGATTCGAGGCAAGCTCCGTGACGGGTTGTCAAGGAAACTGAAAACAAATATGGCGGCATGCACGCACGTAGCGCAACGTAGCGTGATGTGATTGTGACGTGATGAGGAACTGGAGGCACTCGTGTGGATGGGTAAGCACGTCACCGGTGGCGTCGCGAGGAGCAGCAACTGCCGAAGAAAAGAAGGCAAAAATGGTCAGAATTGGCTATTTCCCATGTGGAGCATCGCAGGAAATCCGGAGAAGCAGGAGGAAGTCCGCTGGAGGTCGTAGAGAGTCGCCGCTTCACTGGTCTCACGCTGGCACGTGATGAGGAGAAGACGGTATCCGTGGGTTCAGAAGATTGGGGAGAGTTGGTGGCAGACTTGTCCCCCGCAAGTTCCGCTCGTCGCCAGTGTCGAAAGGAGGCACACTGGTAAGTTCATAAGTCTTTTATTGGTAGAAAAGCAAAGCCACCAACTCCTGCTGCCAGCCTGTCAGTTCTCCTGGTTACAACTGTCTCAGCGAGACATCACCATGGAGATAGAACAGGCCAGCACAAACACTAATCTTTGAATGATTACAACACGTTGCTTCAATAAAGAAACAGTCGCCCTAAGTCCCGAATGTACAGAACCTGTCCCTTTGTGTGCTGCCACAATTAAACTTTGCCTACGATCCATATTTGGTATTACTCTATCCCCCACTCCAGGAATCTGAGCATATGGAATGTTTTGTGCATCTAACTTGTAGGAGTACTTGAGTGGAAATTTTTTAGGTACTGCTGTGCTGCCTTTGCGTGAAGCATTGACAGCTACCAAAATCTCGCCGTCTAGTCTCTTTTTTGAACGAGTAGCTGCAGCTACGGCGGCTGTGCGTACAGCCCCCTTTGCGGCTTCATCAGCCAATGAATTCCCTTTAAAGTGAACGCCATCACGCTGATGACTCAGTGTATGTATCACGTGAGCCCATGGTAGTTCGTTTCTCAACTCCACTACCTGTTCCCATAGCATTTTATGCTTAATTGTGCCACCTTTCGCGTCTTTAAACCCATTTTGTTCCCAATGATGTAAATATTAATTGTACGACTGTACACAGTAAAAGGAATCACAAACAATTAGTGTGGGGAATTCGTGTTCCGTATTTACAAGTGCCAGTATCAGTGCTTTTAATTCTGCCAACTGAGCCGTGCAGTCTCCTAGAGATTGCGTTTTAGTGCAACTTGGATGGAACTTTCCATCGCGCATGCGACCTTTAACGATTGCACATGCCGCGCTGTAAGCTTGCTTAGTCCGTATGGCCGGTTGAGCAGAACCGTCAGTGTAAATAATGTATTCATACTGATCTAGAGGCAAAATCTCATTTGGTAGAGGATATTCTTGTTCGTATTGCAGAAATGCTTGTGTTTTTAAATTTGGATCAAATCTGTATTCAACATCCGTTGCAGTAAGAGAATTAGCCCATTGTATCCATCTGGGATGTAAGGCTTTCGCATTTGGAATGCTAGCTTTTGTAACAGCTTCTAAAGCTGGTACTGGGGTCACGACAATTATGCGTTTACCCTGAGCCAGAGCTCTTTCTCTTGCTACAGCGGTCTGAACTGCTGTCAGGATTTTTTCTGTTGAAGTGAAACGCATCTCTGCGTTTGTGTACAGGTGTGATTTGTATGCTATTGGTACCGTTTCACCTTCATTGAAAGTCAAATAAGTGTACCCGCATTGACCCGCTATTACTCGGATCACTAAGTTGCATACGTTTACGCATGTCTGTAAATGTTTTGAAGCTATCATGTCTTCCTGTAGGGAACGCAGGATATTTGTATGTTCCTGTGTCCATTGTCTGACTGAAAAATCAGGTTTTATTAAGTCGTAGAAAGGTTTTACTCTTTCTGTGTAATCCAAAATGTATGTTTGACCAAATTTAGGAATCCCAGAATTGATTGTAAATTCTTTAATGATTTTGGAGGTTGAAGCAGCGCACATTTTTCTAAAAAGTTTGCTGCTAGGTTTTTTCCTTCACTTGACAGCTCATATCCTAAAAATAGAACACTGAGGTGGGCAATTTTTGATTTTTTAAATTAAATTTATAGCCCTCAGAGGCGAATCCCATAATAATGGTGCTCACCCTGGTCAAGTGCCTCGGTAAGTCATCGTCCGTCAGATAAATATCAGCTACATAGGACAATGCTTCTTCATCCAAATTTTGGAGTAATTCTGTTACTGTTGCTGAAAATACCCCGGGGCTATTTTTATACCCTTGGGCTAGTCGACAAAATTGTCGCTGGGACCCTAACGCACTGAATGCGGTCAGATACCTACTTTCAGGCGCTATATTTTGGCAGAAAAATCCATTTGAGATATCTAGTGTTGTTTTGTATTTTTTGCGCACAATGTTATTCATTAATGCGGCACTGTGTGCATTTTGAACTGCAAATGTCTTTGTGCAAGTGTTTAAATGTCTGTAATCCAAAACTAAACGATATGTGTTGTCAGGTTTCATTACGGGAAACAAAGGATTGTTCATAGGTGAAGTGCAATTTTCTATCACCTACTGGTATTCAAGTTGATCTAGGATCTCCCTGACTTGTTTTTTAGCTTCCTGCTTTATTGGATATTGCCTTTGAGCATTTGGGGAAACTTTTAACGGGATCACGTGGTGGGTTGAATCCTCATCCCAACCAACATGATTTTTGTACAATGCTGGAGCTAGGGCAACCGCCCACTCCTGCACATATGCATGTTTTAAATGTATGGGAACAAGGTCGGAAAATGCTGGAAAAATTACAGTTTCTCCCCTAGGGCACTCCATGACGAATGCTGGCGGCCAGTCTTGTTCTGCTAATAGAATGTCATAACCAGATGACAGATTTTTCCAAAAGAGACCTTTAATTTTTCTGGGCTTGTCCCCCTCCAGCCGGAGTGTTATCTCATGTAACTTATGTGGGACACTTACCCGAGTATCAGGTGTTTCCACCGTGATATGCTCACTCAACTCCGCTGTCACCAGAAATTCCTTCAGGTTCTGGCGAGCTATCGTTACTTCTGCCGCGCTGTCTAGCATCGTCAGAGCCCATTCCCCGTTCAGAAGCTGTGTCCTCAGAATTCTGGGCATGTCTGATCTTGAGACCTGCTACCTTCTTCTTTTTGAACTGAGGTTTTGATTTTTGTTTATCTTCTTTTTTAGGTGCGTAGTCCGCAGCGCGTTGCGTGTCTCTGGACTTTGTACGCTCTCTGACCGTCCTTCCCTCTCGGAGTTTTTTGATGAACCCTGAAAGGAACGAGAGGAACGAGTATCAGTATCCTGATACCTGTCAGGTTTTTTAATATTATCCCTATTCCTGAGGTTATACCTCCTTTCAGAGGGCTCCTGTTGAGGAGACCTACCTCTGGATTGAGATCTGCTGTCTTTAGACTTTTGTTGTTTTTATTTTCCCACTTCTTTTTAGAAGAAGTAGGCGTCTGCTTTGTAGTGTCCTTTTCAGAACTGCCCACCAGTTGTGGTTTTAATGCTTTCCCACCTAGACTGTCTCTGCCTAGTTCTGCATATGCAGTTTCAATTATTTTGGGTAGTTTGTGTTGTTGATCTATTGGACCGAACTCCCTTAGGCGTTGGCGGATCGCCACTAAAGCCGCTTCCCCCTTAATGTTAGCTAGTATTATGGCTAATACCTGGTCAAAGTTATTTAGTAACTTCATCCCTAAGTTAAGGGCAGGTTCTGCTCCGTACTCATTTTGTATCTGTCTCAATACGTCAGGTACTACTGCTAATGACGGGATACCATGTGTTCTGGTATATATGGCAGTGAAGACTGAACCCCAAGAGGTGCAGTCCTCTACTTGTGGTGTGATCCCCCTGGGCAAGCAGATTGTTACAATTCTGTGTTTTTCATAGGTGGTAGTATTCGGGAATACTGCCTCAAGCTGAGTTATTTTCTGAGCTATCCAGAATGGTATTTGTTCGCGTTTTGCGGTCATTTTGCCCATTACCGCGTGTAATGTTTGAGGAGTAATTTTATTTCCTGTACCCTGAGCTGGAGTACTATTTGCTGCACCTGGTGCAGGTTGGATTGTTAAAGTCCTCATGACGAATTGTGTCAAGTTTCTGTAGATTTTAATTAAATCTTTGTGTTGTACTAGTAAGTCTGGCTGTGGCATTGTGTTAATGCCAGGATGCGGTGTGTAAGCCGCTACTATTGGCCATGTGGCCCCGTCTCCTCCGAGCGGGCCTAATCTTACTCTTTCTCGTACGTGGGGTAGGGCGCCATTAAACCAGTAATGATGTTCCTGGTAAGTGAGTGGAATCTCTATGTCCTCAAACGGGGCATATTCTCGTGGTGCATCTCCTTCTATATAGTAGTGAAATGTATTTGTTGTTGCATTTGGTGCTGGGAGTGTAACCCATGAATAGAATACCTCTGTTTTATTTGATTCGTGTGCCTCAATCACGAAAACAACAATGCCACCCTTGGCTTGTACACCATTTTCTAATAGTCTTAGGGTGACTGTCCTTCTGAATTTTGGTGCAATCTGTATTGCATCCTCAGGATCTTCTCCTCCCAGGTCAACTCTCTCATCCCCTGAACCAGGGATGTTTAGAGGAAGAAGTGTTCACAGGGAACTAAGATGAGGTGTTATGCACAATTTAGGAACTAGGGGCCATATGTATGAAGCCAATTTGCGATCGCAAACGCCGAAATTCGCAGAATTTCGGCGTTTGCGATCGCAAATTGGCAGTGTGCAATGTATCACACTGAAACCCCCTTGCAAAATAAAGAATCGCAAATTTTGCGATTCCCTATTTTGCGATTGCATTTAAGGAATCGCTAATTGCGATTCCTTAAATGCAATGTAAGAAGCACAAAAAAAGTGCAATTTGGGCTTAAGGAATCGCAAATTACCACCAACTTCAAGTTGGTGGTAACTTGCATTTCACTTAAAAATGCACTTTTTTGCATTTTTTAAAGTGCCATGTGGCGCACATACATGCCCTTAGGGCATGTATGTGTGCCACATGTGCACACATGCACATTTCAGGGGTGCAACAGGGTGTCCTTTTGACACCCTGGCACCCTTGAAATTGCATTCTCAATTTGCGATTCTCTAATTGCTAATCGCAAATTGAGAATGTCTTCCCATTTATTCCTATGGGCCTCTAGGCCCATAGGAATGAATGAGGAGGAATTCCTTAATTGCGAATCGCAATTTGCGATTCGCAATTAAGGAATATGAAGGATTCGCAAAATTTATTGCAAATCCTACATACATCTCGTTTTACGATTCTCAAATAGCGATTCTCTAAAATTCGCTATTTGAGAATCGCAAAACCAAACTTTCATACATATGGCCCTAAATGTCCTTCAAGCTTGATTAACCAACAGCCAATAAATAGTATTCTCGTACTACTCAGCTGTGGCGGAGTTTGTGCCCACCCACTCCAGACGTCTCTGGGATTTTGTGAGTAGGTTCTCTGAGAATAGCACGACTGAACTACTCAGATTCTAATGTTAAAGAAGTACCAAACCAACGTTGGCGGTGCCATGTCGTGTAGTTCCTATAGTACCCATGCAGGACCTGCGCGTTTGGATAACAAAAGCTGTGGATTTGGTGGTAGACTGGCTCTGTGCACCCCCACCGCGTATGTGAGCCGGATTTGCATTAGCTAGCTCACAGTGCCACTAGAATCTCCTCTTATCGGGGAGAGATTCGTTTCTGGCAACCTTAGATCATGACAACCCTAATTCCTCAGAATCGTGGAAACAATGTACTACTTTTCGCTCAGTCACTCGTGCTTACTTATTCGGTTTGTCTCAGAGAGTTACACAGAATAAACAGTCTGGGCGTTTCAATAAGTATTTATTGAACATTTGTTATTCTAGTGTAAAATATATGTGCTGCGGCAATGAGCAGACAATAGCAGAGATATATTATCAGCAGTACGATAAAAGCAAAGGGATAGAACAGTTCTACCATATTGCAATAGTCATGAATACATACATGAATATACAAAGCATTATGAAAGTGCGCGTACTCCTACGATGCCTAACTAGATGTACCTGAGTGTACCTAGCATATGTGTAGGTCTAAAAGCCTAAGAGCCAAGAATCCTTCTAGGATTTAGTCGAACCCCCATACCTGAATAGAGAGAGTGTGGGACCCCGTCCTGGTCTCGAGTTTGACACCCCGCAAGGGCTGTGTTAGACCGCTGTCAGCTGGAGCGACTGCATGCAGGAGCCTCAGTGTCTCTGGTCAGTCTGTCAGCATGGAAGTCTCGGTTCCCTCTGTCTTACCGGGGTAAGATGTGGTGTATTTATACCCTGAAGACTCTCGTTGCTTCGTATGGTCTGTATTGGCCCTTGTTAGACTTGAGGAAGACGTCAGGGGTGAACTTTGTACATACATATTATGCAGGTGGTGTATTCCTAGAGAGCCATGCACAATTGATGAGCACAGTGTGGGCCTGTGTTTGGGAAAAACCCTGCTGTATTCAAAACCACAGGATAGATAACGTTCATCTCTCAGAGCTCATTGTGTACTAGCGAGGACCAATGTAGGTGAAAGATCATGCCTATATAAGGAATCATGACTATAATAGGACATGTACAGTTATGACCGTAATAGGGCATATGCAGCTTTGACCATAATAGGGCAAGTACGAATATGACCGTATTAGGGCAAATACGAATACGTCCATTTTAGGGCATGTATGAACAGGTCTACATTAGGACCTCTATACGGGACATCACACCGCTGAGATGAATGCAAGACTTTTGGGAGTATTCTCAGGGGGGACCAGAAAAGGGATGGCAAAGTGGTCAGACCATGAGAGTGGCAAAGGCTATTTAACAACTATATCAGCCATGTTTAAAAAAACTGGATCCAGTATGTGCCCCAAACTGTGTGTGGGGGACATTACACATTGAAGGAGCTGTAAACCAGCTAAGTCTGTGGCCACAATCACTACAGCGATGCAAGTTGTGTCATCAAAGTGTAGACTGAAATCTCCAACCACCGTGAAAATTGGAATAACGAAGTGCAAGTGGAGCCAAGACATCCGCTAGCCTTGCAACAAAATTGGAGGCAGGTTGTAGGGGGGGGGGTGATAAATCAGAGCTCCTGATAGCGCACAATTATTGGTCAGAGCAAAGAAGGCTTCTTCACTTCCCTCAATATTAAGCTTATGATACCCCCCCCCATGTCTCTACTTGTCTAGCCAGTCTTCTTATGGCAAAATCTGTTTGCATGGCTTGTAATAGGTCCGGGGGTGAATCATTTGTGAGCCATGTCTCAGTGAGGAAGATCGCATCTGGCCGATGCTCTTCCAAAAAGTCATACAAATCCAGTTTATGTTTGACTCAGGACCTGCAATTCATAAAGAAGAACTTGCTGAGGTCTTAATGGTGTGTTTTGCCTTGCCTTCTATACTAGCCTCTAGTGAGTCCAGGGGTGAAAACCCACAGTTCTTACACCTAACTCCTGCTAGATCGGAAGCGTTAATGGCAGGCCCAAGGCAAGGTGGTGGCCAGTTCTAGCAGCTCTTGTTTAGAGGACTTGACAGGGACTGACTGCAAACCACCAGGAGTCCTGTCCTCTGGTGCCGTTCAGGAGCAGACGGGCTCATACGGGCTTGCCTTTGGCGCACCGGTGTCACGCCTGCTAAGTGTGTCTGTTTTGGATTGCTCCTAAAGTAGTTAAGTACAGAGGGAGAGCTAGAGCGTTGATCTCCAAAATGGCGGGTTAAAACAGGTAGTGTGTTAAGTATCTGCAGCTATCCTGCCCTCTCCGCACAATCAGATTCTCTACGGCGGACCAAAGGGAAGGAAACTGCATGCGACGCAAAGTAATCACAAAGCTCCCTCCTTCTCAACACAATCCCCACAATGGGTTAAAATGCGGCAAAATTAAATTAAATGCGGGTTTAAAAGAACTAACAAGCGATGTGTGGGAGCATCGGTACCGGATAATTTAGGATTATCCGTGGCAGATTCATCCCTATATAAATGATCAAGAAAGGTAACAAAGGCCTTTTCCATCTCCTGAGTCGTATTGACAAGTGTGTTTATTCTTTCATCTATAATTTCCTTTATATAATTTCTATACTGTTCAGAGCTTGCTTTCCAGTCCAGCAATTTCCCACACTTCTCACCATATTCAAAATTAGCGATCTTACATGCCTTTCATCTCTTCTTAATCTGAACTTCTTCATGACTTTTATAAGCCTTTTGTGTTGCATGGAGATCGTGCACTAATTGCCATCTCTCCTTCTCTCCCGGGCTCACTACATTCAAATTGGTCTTGCAAACTACCTATCAGAGTCTAAATTTGGGAGAACATTGTGTCCGGCTGATGGAGCAGGATGGGAGCGTGTTGGGCTGATACCCATCAGAAAGCATCTCCCTAAACGTTTTGCTTTTTCCGCCTGGGTTTTGCTGATTCTCTTTCTTGTGGGGCCTCCGGGCTCTGGGCACTTCCCCGCTGTAAATACGGTGTGAAAGTGCATGCACCCTTCTTTCCCATGTTGGGAAGTAGTGCTGACTTGATGTTCTGAACCATGGGACGGTCGGCCATCGCCAACCGGTGTGTGCACACTGGCAGCTATCATGATTAAACTCATGAGCCTCCTGCCAGATGGTGCCCATGACTGCGTGTGTTGCCTGCCATTGCAGGCTCACTCGTAAGCACTGACACACATATTAGTTAAACCTGTGTTTAGTCTGCTGTTGTGTCCAACCAGCCATAGCAGGTCAGTGTGCGCCCTAGCGCACGTGCGCACGTGAGCCCAGGTAGTGAGGAATACCAGTGTGTGTTTGCACTACCTATGGGGCTTGGTCTGCCCATAGGTTAAAAAAAGGGGAAGTGGTTGACATCACTTCGGGCTGAAATAGTGGATTGCAGTGAAGCAGTCTCATGATGTTTCCTATCAATGTATTCGCCATGCCAAACCCTTTCCAGCGGTAAGGGATTTTTGGCAAACTCACTTAGAAATTCTGCTTATAGAATATGGATATTTCAAAGCTCTAAGAGCCTTGTGTGCTGTGGTGCCTGGCTCCAGTGGACACCAGGGTTCAATGGGAGCCCATCTCTGCATCCCCCAAGTGACAGCCATAAACCACGACGGACCTCTGACATTTGAGGGCCGAATGGGATAGTTTGGAGAAAGAGGTTCTGACACTTAGGAGCCCTATTATGATGTCGGTCGGAAAGCCTTCGACCACAGGTCGGAGACTTTCCGACCGACATCCCTGGTTTGACTTCCGACTGCCTAATTACAATGTTGGTGGTCGGAAGTCAAACCAGCCGGTCATTCTGACTGGCTTCTGACGGGTTCAAGCAGCCCGTCGGCCAGTCGGAACCGCAACGTAATCTATTTAGGACGGCGTTTCCGCCGTTGGGATTACGATGTCGGTTTCACTTAGCCTTTAAATGCCGACCTTTCCGACATGGAAAGGCAGTCGAATAGCGACTTTGAGGGCCCCTAGCAGGGCCCCTTAGCCTTCGTGGCCTATGGTTGTGGGCCTGGGTGGCACCTATGGTACACCCCCTGTAAATCCCTGTACCCTGTGGCAGGCATCGTGAGGTGCCTGCCACAAGGTGCAAGGATTTACACAAACTCCCATTTCTCTATGGGAGCTTGTGCAGCGTATGCTTTCCGACCACAGAACAAGCTTCCATAGGGAAATGGGAGTGTGCGACCGCATCATGTGTGGTCACATCGTAATAATGAGGTCGGGACTGCCAACCAGAGGTCGGTCGGTCCCAATTCCGTGGCGATGTCAGTCGGAGGCAACTCCGACTGATATCATAGTCAGGCCCTTAGCCTCTAGGGGCCAGATCATGGCTCCACTATTGATTAAGATCTGCACTCCATGGCCCAATGGCAGACATGCCTACAATTTAGGGGAGACATCTGTGGTTCAATGGGAAACCCCTTGAACCCCCCCAACTTCAAAGACACACAACAGTATAACTACAGGTACCATCCTTCAGCAGGGTTGAGATATGCTTGCGGGGACTGGGGATCGGAGAACCCGGGCTCCGTGGTGCACATTGCCAGAGGACTCTGTCGTGCACATGGAGGATAACTGCCAATGAAGGAGACCGCGTGCCCTTTCTAAATAGTGGTCGGGCGGCGCCGAAGACCTTCTGAAGTGGGGCGTCCTGAAGTGTGCTCCCCAAGGGTCTGTCTGTGGGCCTCCTGGAGATCTCAGGGACTTCAAAGATCTTCTGCGAGGGACTTGCACCATCTACCTGTGACATCTGGAGAGCGGTGCCCTCTCAAGTACCCACATCAGCTACATAATCCCATCGGGTAGCACGGTGTGGTTGTGGAATTAAGATTTGTGCCTTGAGACCGGATTGTCTAGTGTGGAGCCCCAGAAATCATGCCCACATCTAAGGTATGTGGTTCCTGTACTGCAGGCACAATGACACTCATAAGCGTCTAGTTGGTGGTGAGCTGATTCACCAGTTGTGGGACCCCGCGTGGCCCGTTTCGTCAATCGTGCCACATCTCTCTCGTATGACACGCTGACTGCATGCTCATTGCGTGAGGTGTCCTATTCACAGGGTGCGACCCTCGGAGGTGGGGGTGTATCCGTAGTAGTGCCTCATTCTACCTCGTGAGGCATTGCTGAACTTGCACCTGTGTGTGTGACCGGACTGGTCTGGTGCAACCTGTATCATTATGCACCGGACGTTGTGTCTCCTTTTCAGAGAGGAATGGAATTTGCAACTTGTTGAAAGGAGGCACACTGGTAAGTACATAAGTCTTTTATTGGTAGAAAAGCTAAGCCACCAACTCCTGCTGCAAGCCTGTCAGTTCTCCTGGTTACAACTGTCTCAGCGAGACATCACCATGGAGATAGAACAGGCCAGCGCAAACACTAATCTTTGAATGATTACAACACATCCTCTTTACAGTGGAGACAAAAGAGAGAAGGTAAAGAGAAAAGAAGAAGAAAGGAAAAGGAGAAGAAAACAGCGATTCCAAAACAAGGTACTAAAAATAGTAACAATTATACTGAACAATTCAAGATTATATGAAAAAGGTCCAGAGTAAACAAGGAACAAATTAGGAAACTCAAAACATTTCGTAGTCTTCATACCTTTTGGGAAGACGGCGAGATCTAGGAAGATGAGGTGAAGAACCACAATTGGTGGGTAAGTTTGAAGCAGGTGAAACATCAGGGCAGGAAGGAAACATAGACTTGTCACCTTGGAACTTCACCAAACGAGACATGCTCCACTTACCACCATTATGGACAGTAACCACATTCTTATAAACAGCAGTAATAGCAAATGGTCCCATATATTCAGTGACACCCTTCCTGTGCCAGCGTGGTCTCTTGATGAGCACCCACTCGCCAACCTTCCATGACGTGACCTTGGTTGACTTTTTGAAATCAAACCTTTGTTTGTACTTACTTTGGTAGGACTTGATTTTACCACTCACCTCCTCCCCACACAAAACAGGACCCTCAATAAGAGGTAGCCACCCGGGATTGAGTTTGGATAGCGCAACCCTCCCACGTAACATTTGAAATGGGGACTTCTGCAGAACAGTATTGAGGGCAGTGCGATGAGCCCACCAGGTGTCTCTTAAGACACTCTTAAGAGGAACTCTCATTTCAATTGCCCTTTGCACACATGCTTTGACTACTCTGTTCATGCGCTCCGCAAGACTGTTGGCCTGAGGAGCATAAAGAGCAGTTCTCTGATGAACAATTCCATAGTCACTTAAAAACTCATGCATTTCCTGAGAAACGAATTGCAGGCCATTATCTGTGATGAGGAACTTGGGAATCCCCTCACTAGCGAATTCATCTTTGAGAAAATCAATAAACACCCTTGTGCTGATAGAACTTACACATCTGGTGGAGACCCATTTGGACGAGTAATTCACCAAAAGAATCACAAATCTGTCTGCAGGATTCAAAAGCTCAAAAGGGCCCATGAGATCCAACCCCAGCTTGACCCAAGGTTCCCGTGGGACCTCAACAGGAGACAGTGGAGGGGTGTTGACAACACGAGACTTGTCACAAGAAGCACACTCATAACACTCACTAACTACCTTTTCAACATGACTATCCATCTTTGGCCACCAATACCTCTCCCGGAGGCGAGACTTCGTGAGGCTTCTACCTAAATGCCCTTCATGAGCCAGGTTTATGAGCTTAGGTTTGAGACCCTCAGGTGGAATCACTCTCTCTCCACGCATAAGTTGGCCCTGGCAAAGGGTGAGCTCATTCCTGATGGACCAAAAAGGGACTTATTGTCAGGCCACCCTTCAATGACAAAACGTGTCACAGCAGGGAGCAAAGGATCTGCTAACAAAGAACTTTCCCACTCATAACTCTTGAATGGCAGACTCCTTGACCCAGTTAACATTAACCGTGTCTGAGTCAAGGGCATTTCCAGAACATTCGATAGATAACCTTGAAAGACAATCTGCCGCTTTGTTGGCAGTACCAGGGAGATATTCCACACGAAAATTGTACTCTTCTAAACCTTCACTCCAACGCTTAAGCCTTGGGGTAAGTCTCTCTCTCTCCATACAGGAGAACACTTGAACCAAAGGGCGATGGTCAGATCTAACTAGGAAGGGAATGCCCCACAGGTAAAACTTAAAATGCTTTACAGCCCACACTATGGCCAGAGCCTCCCTCTCAATACATGAATACTGTTGTTCAGGCTTCCTCAATGCCCTAGAAGTGAACGCCACAACTATCTCTTCCCCACAATCAACCTGAGAGAGTACAGCCCCAAGACCACACAAGCTGGCATCTGTAGTTAGGAAAGTTTTCTTCTTGGAGTCAAAAAGGCCCAGAGTTGGCATTTTTCCTATTGCTTGTTTAATGGTACTGAAAGCTGCAGCACAATCAGGCGACCAAACAAAGTGCGCTCCCTTCCTAAGAAGGACTCTGATGGGTTCAACTGTGGAGGCGAAGCCTTGGATAAATTTAGAATAAAACTCAGCGAGGCCGAGAAAAGACCTCACTTGCTCTTTGTCAGTTGGGGCAGGAGCATCAACAATGCTTTTGGCCAAATCCAGCTTTGGTTGGATGCCTTCCCCAGATATAACATGTCCCAAGTATGTGACAGAAGATACATTAATCTTACATTTCAAACGATTTACTGTTAAACCCTTGTCAGCTAGTCTTTGTAATGTGAGTCTTAAAATTGTGTCATGTTCAGAATCATTTTTCCCATACACTAAAATATCATCCTGAAAAAAAATGATGTTGGGGACATCCCCCAGGACCACCTTCATAATGCGCTGAAAACAGGCAGCCGCCGAGGCGAACCTGAACGGCATCCTGATGAAACGGAAAGCCCCCAGTGGTGTCACAAAAGACGTAAGGTGTTTGGAGTCTGGATGAAGGGGGACCTGGTGGTAGGCCGAGGATAAATCTAACACGCTAAAAACCTTCGCACCACCAAGCATATTGATCGATTCAGAGATATTAGGAAGTGGTTGACGATCCAACCAAATCCACCTGTTTAAGCTTCTCAAGTCAACACACATCCTAATACTCCTCCCTCCATCCTTGGGGGCTAAAACCACTGGGGCCAACCATTGAGAGGATTCAATTTCCTCAATTATACCTTGAGTGACTAGTCTTTTAAGTTCACACCTTAGGGGTTCCAACATCATGTTAGGGACTTTCCTAACCTTGTGCACCACTGGTACAGCTTTTTGCTTAAGTACGATACGGTGTTCAAAGTCCTTGAGTAAACCCAAATTGTCAGAAAAGACTTGAGGAAATTCCTCAAAATACTTATTAGAAGACATACTATGATCAATCAACATGACCTGTTCTGAAAGACAGCGAGCATTAGGATTAAGAATTATTCCTAAGTCTCTCTAATGTCTCCAACCAAGGAGGTTGTCTCCGCGCTTGGCGACATAGATCTTTCCAATGGTGTCCCTTCCTTTAAAATGAATCTTCATGATGGCATAACCTATCACATCAATGTGTGAGCCACCATAACTAACTGGGTTAATGTCTGGTGCAACAAGTTGTAAATCAGGAAATGTCTTGTCCCAAAGTTCATTGTCTAGCATGGTGAAAGGAGAACCAGAGTCAGCTAGAACCACAAACAACTTGTCTCCAATCACCACTTCGCATTCTGGCATCCTGACGAGGTCAGCATCCACCATGCCATCACCTCTTACACTCAACATGGTTGTCTTGGGGAAAACATTTGTTTCAATATTCTCGTGCGCACCGTCCACTGTGCGTACTCTGCCACCAGTCTTGCATACTCTAGCATAGTGGCCTTTGATCCCACACTTGTGACACGTGGTATTCCTTGCATAGCACTGAGGGTAGTTGGACAAGTCTGCCACCAACTCTCCCCAATCTTCTGAACCCATGGATACCGTCTTCTCCTCATCGCGTGCCAGCGTGAGACCAGTGAAGAGGCGACTCTCTACGACCTCCAGCGGACTTCCTCCTGCTTCTCCGGATTTCCTGCGATGCTCCACATGGGAAATAGCCAATTCTGACCATTTTTGCCTTCTTTTCTTTGGCAGTTGCTGCTCCTCGCGATGCCACCGGTGACGTGCTTGCCCATGCGCACGAGTGCCTCCAGTTCCTCATCACGTCACAACCACGTCACGCTACGTTGCGCTACGTGCGTGCGTGCCGCCATATTTGTTTTTAGTTTCCTTGACAACCTGTCACGGAGCTTGCCTCGAATCGCTTTCATCCAACGATCGACTCTCTCTCGCATCCAGGTACTGTTTAGACTGTTTTGAAGGTCCGAGATTAACCACTAAGAGCTGCCTATGCCTGCGCTTACTTGTATTTGCTGCCATTAAGCCTCTGCTTCCTTTTAGAGGTTAACCAGAGGTTCTTGCCGCTTTGCCTTTAATACTTATCGGTGTGGAATTGTCTTTACCTTTGCTCATATCCATACCTGCTTACCGCATTTACTGTATTAACGTGCCACTATTGACTTCATCTTTGCTACATTATATTTGCACATGACTTTGAGGAAACTCTCTGAACTTAATTTGTTTTCCTTGCTTGACTCTGTCATTTAAACCTTATACTAACGTCCTACCATGACTGCCACTACTATGAGCCAACCACCTCCATTCCTTTGTGAAAAAGGTGAACCTCTTCTACCATGGAAAAGATGGAAACTCTTATTCGATTCTTATTTAGTTGCAATTGGTGGCGAAAAAATTTCTGCTCATAGGAAACAAGCAATTTTGCTCCACAACCTCGGAATAGAGGGGCGCAATATTTATGAAAGCATTGACTTAATTCCAGTTGGTGAAGGTGATGGTGAACCATCAGATGTATTTGATATGTCTATGAAAATGTTAGAATTGTATTTTGGACCGCGTATCAATGTAGTTTTAGAGAGGCACAAGTTCTTCATGAGGGTCCAAGAACATAACGAAAAGGTCGGCAACTACATAGCTTCTCTAAAAACACTTGCACGCACCTGTGAGTTCGGTGACCTCACTGACTCGTTGATACGAGATCAACTGGTCAGGTGCACAAACAGTCCCAGGGTGCAAGAAAAACTCCTATCCAAAAATCCGTCACTGAAGGAAGCCATAGCCATTGTAGAGGGGATGGAAAACACCTTTGGCTGGGTAAAAGAGATGAAGGCCCACAACACAACCGCAGACGAAGTTCTTACACCCAGTTCCATTCATGAATTGACCCAGAAGGAGACACTTTCCACTCAAGCAAAGGAATTTGTTGACAATGTCTCCAAGGTTGTCCGAGGATTTAAGCCCAAAACCTCCACAGACTTTTCAAAGTTAAAGTGTTACAGGTGTGGCAGTAACAATCACTCTTCCAACTACCCTCTGTGCTATGCAAGGAATACCACGTGTCACAAGTGTGGGATCAAAGGCCACTATGCTAGAGTGTGCAAGACTGGTGGCAGAGTACGCACAGTGGACGGTGCGCACGAGAATATTGAAACAAATGTTTTCCCCAAGACAACCATGTTGAGTGTAAGAGGTGATGGCATGGTGGATGCTGACCTCGTCAGGATGCCAGAATGCGAAGTGGTGATTGGAGACAAGTTGTTTGTGGTTCTAGCTGACTCTGGTTCTCCTTTCACCATGCTAGACAATGAACTTTGGGACAAGACATTTCCTGATTTACAACTTGTTGCACCAGACATTAACCCAGTTAGTTATGGTGGCTCACACATTGATGTGATAGGTTATGCCATCATGAAGATGGAATTAAGTCAATGCTTTCATAAATATTGCGCGCCTCTATTCCGAGGTTGTGGAGCAAAATTGCTTGTTTCCTATGAGCAGAAAATTTTTCGCCACCAATTGCAACTAAATAAGAATCGAATAAGAGTTTCCATGGTAGAAGAGGTTCACCTTTTTCGCAAAGGAATGGAGGTGGTTGGCTCATAGTAGTGGCAGTCATGGTAGGACGTTAGTATAAGGTTTAAATGACAGAGTCAAGCAAGGAAAACAAATTAAGTTCAGAGAGTTTCCTCAAAGTCATGTGCAAATATAATGTAGCAAAGATGAAGTCAATAGTGGCACGTTAATACAGTAAATGCGGTAAGCAGGTATGGATATGAGCAAAGGTAAAGACAGTTCCACACCGATAAGTATTAAAGGCAAAGCGGCAAGAACCTCTGGTTAACCTCTAAACGGAAGCAGAGGCGTGATGGCAGCAAATACAAGTAAGCGCAGGCATAGGCAGCTCTTAGTGGTTAATCACGGACCTTCAAAACAGTCTAAACAGTACCTGGATGCGAGAGAGAGACGATCGTTGGATGAAAGCGATTCGAGGCAAGCTCCGTGACAGGTTGTCAAGGAAACTGAAAACAAATATGGCGGCACGCACGCACGTAGCGCAACGTAGCGTGACATGGTTGTGACGTGATGAGGAACTGGAGGCACTCGTGCGCATGGGCAAGCACGTCACCGGTGGCGTCGCGAGGAGCAGCAACTGCCAAAGAAAAGAAGGCAAAAATGGTCAGAATTGGCTATTTCCCATGTGGAGCATCGCAGGAAATCCGGAGAAGCAGGAGGAAGTCCGCTGGAGGTCGTAGAGAGTCGCCTCTTCACTGGTCTCACGCTGGCACGCGATGAGGAGAAGACGGTATCCATGGGTTCAGAAGATTGGGGAGATTTGGTGGCAGACTTGTCCCCCGCAAGTTCCGCTCGTCGTCAGTGTTGAAAGGAGGCACACTGGTAAGTTCATAAGTCTTTTATTGGTAGAAAAGCAAAGCCACCAACTCCTGCTGCCAACCTGTCAGTTCTCCTGGTTACAACTGTCTCAGTGAGACATCACTATGGATATAGGACAGGCCAGCACAAACACTAATCTTTGAATGATTACAACACAACTCTTCATTGTGTGACCGGAATTGCCTGGAGCAACCCATCTCAACGTGTAGCCCTGTGTTACTCCCCATTCATTGGTTGTTCTCTTTTTGACCCTCATCGCGGCAGAACAACTGCCTTCTCCACACCTGGCCTCTCCTGAAGACATCTTGGCGACAGGTAGTAGCGAGAGAGAGAGATTGACTGGGTTGAAGGAATGTTTCAGACAGTTCTGAGGCGGGTCAAGAGACTGTATGACTTGCATGACTCTTGTGTTTTGAGACCTGTGGCTGAACTTCCAGAGTAGCTGCTAACCTTCCCTTGTTTATGTCTACTTCTTAATTAAAACTTCCTACATATTCCCACCTGCTTCCAAAGGACCCAGACTAAGTGTGACTTTGGCCGCGTGTAACCTAGTATCCAGGAGGCAGGGCTGATTATCTTCCATCTGGGTGTTTCGGACAATCTCGGTAAACCAGACGGTGGAGGTAGGCTGGGGCCACGGAGTCTGCAGGGTGTTATCCATCGACCTGCTGGGTGCCAGTAGCACCCCATTAGGGTGCTGAGTGTATGAGTGCAAAATTGCTCTGTAGGGACTGGTACCTGTGGCATCGTGTAGCGGTGCAGAGTGAGTGTGTGTGAGCGGGCATGGCATTGTCGCGGACCACCTGTGCTTCACGACACTGGCCGACGGTGCCGCTTGATAAGTTGATTTCATGTCAAAAGCACAATACAATTGATATTGGGTTTTACCTCATGGCTCCGGCCTTCGATACTGCCAAAACGTATCCTATTTTCATGTATGTATATATCTTTGACATCGTTGTGACCGTGGTCTTCGCTAGTACCATATGAGAATGTATTATCAACAATTGTTAGGGTGGGCCTGGGGTGGATAGCGTGTTGCACCGCATAAGGGTGCTCTTTCACGGTCCATCATGACCCGTTGATGGACCGTTTAGACGAGATAGGAGTCAAGGGCTCTGCCTGGAAACTTCTCAAATCATTCCTGTCAGACAGATTTTAAACGGTGGCCCTAGACAAATTTGAAGCAGATTCATTCTCTTTACCCTTGTGGAGTCCCGCAGGGGTCGTCTTTGAGCCCGACACTTTTTAATGTCTATGTTTCCTCATTGGCACCCCTAATCGAATCGTTTGGGTTTACTTTAACTTCTTACGCTGACGACACCCAAATTGTGGTGACTTTACAGCCAGAAGGCTCTCGGGAAACCGCGTTGAGGTTGCAGAACTGCATGAGCGCCGTGGAGGGATGGATGGCCCAAAACTGCTTGAAACTCAACTCAGGCAAAACGGAGGTCGTGTTGTTTGGTAACAACCCACACTTCTGGCTGCCGGATTGTTGGCCGGAAGCTTCAGGTCCGCTCCCCACCCCGGTTAGGAAAGTGAAGAATCTGGGAGTATGGATAGATGATAAACTGACCTTCAGGGACCAGATGAACAAAGTGGCCTCATCGACGTCGTACATTCTTAGATCATGTAGGAAAATAATGCCACTACTTCCCAAAGATGCGCAACAAACTGTTGTCACTGCATTGATAATGCCCAGATTAGACTATTGCAATATTCTATATCTGAAGGTTCATGAAGGAGTCATGAATAAATTACAGATTCTGCAGAACGCAGCGGCCAGACTCCTCACAGGCACACCGAAGAATTAATCAATTTCAGCCAAAATCAAAACTCTTCATTGGTTGCCAGTGAGGAAGCGTATTCAATTCAAGGCCCTGTGTTTAGTTTTTAAAGCTCTACACGGAACCGGGCCCTAATTTTTAAAACAACGATTCCATTGGTATACCCCAAAAAGGACACTGCGGTCATCTGATGCAAAATTTGTGACTGTTCCCAGGGTGAAAAAGGCCAATTGGGGTGGCAGAAGTTTTATAGTCAATGCAGCCAGAACTTGGAATGCTCTTCCTCTATCTCTAAGAAGTACGACCAATCTTTTGGCCTTTAGGAAGACTTTAAAAACATGGCTGTTCTCTAACTGATTGTACTTATGTCTCTCTCTGTCCAACTCCTCAGTAGGCCTTTACTCAGCGCCAGGACACCCTTGGGTAACAGTTGCGCTTTATAAATATCCTTAACATTAACATTTCTCTCTATTGGGGTGGGGAGTTAGATTAGGAACTGTCCACAGTGTGTATACTATTGATATCATAACAATAGGAGTGGGCCTAGTATTGCTCGTAATATTTCCAAATGTGTTTTATGCCCAAAAGTATATAATGTTCATGTTATAGTGATTGACTATGTTTGTTGAATATATACTTTATTTACATACATCCAGTGTGAAGTTTTTTTTGTGACGCTCAGTGTATTTATCGTGTGTGACTGCTGTGCCCTTGCTTTACACATTGCCTCTGAGGAAAGCCTGACTACTCAGTACCAAGCTACCCAAGGATGAGCACAGGTTATACTGCAAGTGTAATCACCCACCCTTGATGGGAGCGGTAGGTTCTGCCTGGTTGGGGGAATCCCTTCAGCCAACAAGAAAGTGCTGGTTCCACCATAGCGTGTCTGCAGAGCGGAGAAGCAGTGGAATAATGTGGTTTGTAGAATGCAGTGATGGCACGCAAATGATAAATTAGCCGAGCTTCAACTAAAGAAGAAAGAAGAGAGATACAAATAGTGTTTATAGTTAAACCCCCAGTCTTACCTTTTTGTATGCCACCGGATGTGCTGCAGTGGATCCGTGCAGCGTTGGAGCTCAGGAAAGGCTGAGCAGTGTCTCGGTGGGTTCTCTACTGGGGCGAAGCAGGCAGAGTCAGCACAGCTGGCAGACTGAGCAGTGCACTGGAAGGAGTGGGTGGTGATCTCAGGGGAGAGTCGCCTATCGGGATGTCGGCCGATAGCCATCCCAACATCCCAATTTTGGTAACCAGGGAGTGCAACGAGGAATGTGCTGCAAGTAAGCAGTGGCGGCTCGCATAGGGCGTGCTGCGGGGCGGTGGGGCGGGAGAGGGCCAGGGTGTGGGGGTAGTAAACTCAGACATACGACGGAACGGAGGAAAGTAATTATTACGTTCCTCCGTTCCGTCGTATGTCCGAGTTTACTACCCCCCCACCCTGCCCCTGCCCCTCCCCCACCCCGCCCCACCTCCCCGCAGCACGCCCTATGCGAGCCGCCACTGCAAGTAAGGACATCAAAAGGAAAGAGTTGGATGCCTCAGGTGCTACGGATCCCCTGGGACTGCCAGTTAGTAAGGAGGAAGAATCAGCATTGATACAAGTGAGTAGGATTTATAGCTTGCGGTCTCGAAGGGTCCACGGACTGGGAAGGATTGGTGCAGAGGAAGGAGGTAAGCTGTGTGACTCTGTTAGGCTGGAGCCAGTCAGGTGAGCAGGCGGAGCGACAGGAAAAGACAGCAGTGGTGGCTCGCATAGGGTTCCTCCGTTCCATCGTATGTCCGAGTTTACTACCCCCCCACCCTGCCCCTCCCCGCCCCACCCCACCGCCCCGCAGCACGCCCTATGCAAGCCACCACTGAAAGACAGGAGGCTAGAAATAAAGCATACGTGACAATCAAAGCATATAAGGAGGACAGCACCGGTTGGGAAGCAGGGATCAGCAGGCACAAAGGGCGAAGTTTACAATCATGGTAACTTCTTCACTTAGGTCTTTTTTTAAGGCAAAAACAGGATGGAAAGAGACAGCGTGAAGGGCTCAATGAGAGTCCGGGCAGTGGAAAATACCAGTGAAGCTCCTAGCGAAGTAACCCCTGGTGTTCCTAGCCTTGAGAGACATGAGACAGTGAGCTTAGGTAGTGTAACTACCAATAGATATGAGCCCATTGCTTCCTAGGTTGGTGAAGATTTAGAGAGGGGGGACACAGAAGAAGGCATGACACAAAGGGGTGGTGGAATTGCTTTCCATGACAGAGGATGTTGCATCCCTAAAGAATGTCGGGACTACTGAGGAGGAGAGCATTAGGAATATGCTTCTAAGTCTCTTGGCAGAAATGAGGAAGAGCTTTGAAATCTCAGAAATCAACGGAAAGGAATTACAGAACACTTGTGCAGGTTGTGAGAAAAAAGTGGACTGTTTTGCTGTATGCACCGAGGTGCTAGAAAAACTAGTGGAGAAACTGAGTACTAATGTAGAAGCAAATACCTCGTAAATCCAGTTGTTGAAGCAAAGGAATAGAGGCGCCTAAGATAAGGTTGAATGATTCGAGAATAATGCAAGAAGAAACAACCTATGAATTTTAACTATTGGAGAAAAACCTTTCCAGGGAGAAGAGCTGTGCTTGTCTGATGATGTAAACCTTGCATCTAGATATTGAGGTATGAGGGTCCGCCGGACAAAGCCCAGAGGTCTTCTATTTTTATAATAAACTAGTTAATAGCATGGGGAGGGTGGTAAGGTCATTTAGCCCTATATCCACTGCCTTATGAAATGCTTTCCCCGTTTGTATTTTATGGAATTGTAACTATGCTTATTATTTTATCATTATGCATTATGCTGATAGTACTGGCACGTGTACTGTATCTTAGAGCACGATAGTTCAAATAAACATTTTAAACTATACAGCGTCTCTTATTACGCACGTTGTGGACAAGTATGAGTGAGTAATAAAAGGGTGTTCTTGCTCCCGCGAGTCCTGAGAGAGAGAGAGACCATGTTCTGGGTTGTCTAATCATTGGTAGCATCGCTGCTAATGAGCAGCCGCCCAGACATCCCATTGCGCCAAAATTCCAAGTGCAGCCGCACGCGCCATTAAGCCATCACCGGAACAGTCCCGTTCATGGGCCTCTAAGGGACCCATTAACTGGGCAAAATCCGGGTCCAACAGAGACGTATTGGAAAGGCAAAAATCCAAGGACCAAGAGAAAGGACATCGGATGCAAGACATCACAGGTTGCACGCAAGTGAAATACGCAAAGCGAAAAGAGAGTCTATAGGACACACTGAGTGTCGCCAATGGTAGGATGCCGAAGCCGATGAGGATGCGTTCACGGAGCATCCGGAGTCGACCTTGGTTGAGGAGGCCCCCAGGAAGTGCAGCCATTGCGTAGCAAACAGACCAAAAGTAATATACCAGCCGCTAAGGCGAGGATCAACGGAAAACCGCTAAGGCGAGGATCAACGGAAAGCCGCCAAAGACGCTGGAAAAATAGAATGAATAAAAGCTGGTATTACACCAAAGATAGTTTGAAAGGAGGTAACAAGGCCAGAGCCCACAACTTTAAAAAAGTGCACAAGACCTTCTGTGCGTGATGCATTAAAAACATGGTGAATCAGCTCACCGAAATGTTGTGGGAGGTTTGTGTTCAAAAGGGCCTGTATTTCACTGTGGGTACTAGCCACCTGGAGGATGAATGTCTCCCGTGCGGATGTGAGCATAACCTCCTGGTTCAATAATAGCGCCTTTATTCTGCTCAATTTATTGAAATCTGCCTTCAAAGTCGGAATGGAAGGCCAAATGGAACTATCTATTATGTCGTGCGGGGGAGGAAAAAGCACATTTTTGCAGCACACAACCCGGTGGGAAACAGTAACAATATAGGGGATGCCGGCCAGCATTCCACAGCAGTCCTGATTATTCAGAAGGAGATAGCTACCATTTGCAAGCACAGTGAAAGTAGGTGATATAGCAGGAGCAGGAATGCCCTTTAAAACACAAGCAAGATTAGGAGCTGAAACATTACAAGCCCCATGCAATTTAATGTTTTTATAAATCACGGAACGACCCACAGTAGAATCACATGACTCTCCTGTGAGAAAAACTTCTTTTCCGTCCCTAAGGCATCTATACATGAAAGGAAGGGACCAAAGTTCATGCAGGAAGGCACTGCCTAAAGGCTGAAAACGGCCAACAGGATAATGTTTCATGCATGAATGAACTCAAATAAAGAAAAAGGCAAGGCGATAACCCCGTAAACTAGCCACACTGCAGAGTCCAACTCCGCCACAGAGAATGGTAATGGCTCTATCTTCTCGATATGCAAGAGAGTGTATGTTGCATCTTTCATGGACATGAATTGCTGTTTTTCAGTTAAATTAAACGGCAAGAATAAGGCAGAGGTGTTCAAAAATGCCAAAGAACTTTACCCATTTTAAGTGTCTGCAATGTCCATGCAAACTGCATCACTGAACGCAATTGATTTTGACCATGATATAACACAGACACATCATCTTGTACAATATCAACAACAGAGGAAACAATATTCTCTAACGTGTAAATGCGGGAAGACAGGGTATTAATATTATTGTCAACAACAGCAAGCACTTCTTCTAAATTTGCTTCATCGATTTCCCGAAGACGGGAAGCAGCTTCAATTTGCGAAAGCTTCCAGAGTTCATTGTAAGTTTCATAAATGAATCTCTTAGGTCGAGGACCACGAGACCCCAGAATAAAATTGGACAGATCAATGTTGCCTGATAGGAGGGATAAATGTTGTATAACAGAATCTAATGAAGAGTGCTGCAACCACTGTTTACACAATTTACCAACAGAATATATCGTAACAGTACGAGAGTCTGAAAACCTCGGATCTGGCCTATCCTGTTTGTAACCAGGAGCTGAGTCATGAAAACGCAGCTGGCAGGCATTTGATGCCGTGGGCCAAGCCAACCAGGGTGACTGAACAAACGTAGAGACATTAAACGAATTGTTCTGAAACAAAGCTTGCAAATTGGCAAGGGAAATATTGAAATGCAAGCTCTCGTTGGGAGTGGAAGACAATACGGGAATGGAAGGTGCATTTAATTGTTTGGAAGTAGCCAAACCCCAACACGTTGTTTGATAGATTGTATGATTTAAAAACAAAATTTGGGCCGGAATGAGGCAAGCACAGTGCAAGGCTTCCGTGCCTTGTACCTGCCATGATTTGGAGCCCCAAATAGATTTCAAGTGAATGGTGTCCCGCCAGTGTTCATAACCACCCACCACTAATGCGTTCAAAAAGGAACCCGAATATAGCAATTTAGTGTGGGTCAACATGATCTTCTGAGTGGACGAAGTATTTAATTTAAAATAATAGGACCCAGGGTTTGATCTATCAAAGTAGGACATTTGGTACATTAATAATCTCGGTTGGTCCATGAATTTGGAAATTTACCGCATCCCATACGATGCCATCAGCGACTGGGAAAGCTGAAATGTTCACAAATGTGTGGTCACGCTTCATGATGTGCGAAGAGGAATGTGGAGCCAAGGTCCCAGCGACACAGTTCACTGCAGAGCGTTCTGGTAAATAGTGACCATTGATGAGTAGGAAAAAAACTGTCACAAAGCCAATGGACATGAACAGAAAAATCAGGAATAGTACCAACCAGATGTATGTCCATGGTGGGATCAAAAAATTGTCTCTGAACCAGGATATAAAAATACTGAAGCTGGACGGGATAAGTGATGAGGTGGAAGCCGAATCAAAGGAATAACGGGTTGGGCTCAGTGGCGTTGTTGGTAGGTGAGCCACTGACTCATTGGCGGGGTATGTATACTCGGTCTCCTCGTTGCAGGGGGAATCCGGGTAGTCGAGCAGGCGATCAGGCAAATCTACCATCTCAATGGCAACATCAGTGACCGTGTGGGCTGGAGGGCCACAAACATGTGTCCTAGAAATGGCTGGACAGGAGACCGCTGGTGTTACGCTATTCAGGATCGGCCAGATGTTGTAGCTTGACATTGTCCACTGAGATGTATCTGTTGTCTTTGCGACCAGGAAGCGGTGGTAAGATGACTGTACGAGTACCCTTCAAGCCAAGGACTGGAACCGGTGCACGATAAGAGGGGCCAAATACTTTTTTGTTCTCCACCTTCTCTTGGACCAGATCTCCAACTTTCGGAAGCCAGCCGGCACCCGGAATCTGCAGCGCAGCGTCTGTGGCTGAAGGTAAATGTTCGTTTGCAAGTTTGTCACGGGCTTCTTGTAAGTCCTGCAACATAGTAGAATGATTATCTACGTCAAAGATTGCGGATTGCGCCGCCATGTCTAGACCATCAAGGTCAGGCACAAACATTTGGATGCCAAAGAGCATTTTGTATGGGGTCCGCCCACCCAGAGGTCTTCTAGGGAGATTATTAAGTGCACGTTGTACGCTATACAAGTGGGCCAGCCAGTTTCTGCCAGTACCTAAGACTCTACCTGTCAAGGATTGCTTTAAGTCACGGTTCATTCGTTCAACAATCGAATTGCCCTCAGGCCGATATGGAGACGAAAATTTCACCCGCACCCCCAGTGAACCCATTGCGTCCTTGTACGCCTTAGAGGCGAACGCCGGACCTTGGTCAGAATGGAAGGTGCCACAGGCAAAAATTCCCACAAAGACACGCAAATCCCTTATGACATTTCGAGCGTCAGCACTCCGTTGTGGCCAAACCCAGATGAAACGTGTGCACGAATCCACTGCAACCAGGATGTACTTGTATGCAGTGTCAGAAGAAAAGGGACCGCAGTGATCCAGGTAAACACACCCAAAAGGTCTGTTAGATATGCAGAGCGGTGTTTGTGGTGGTCGTGTAACCGTTGAAGGCTTAATTTGCTGACAAACGTCACAAGAAAGCACATAAGTATGGGTCTGTTTATATAAACCACGCCACCAGTAACGCTGCTGCAAGATGGAAACCGTCGCAGACACGCCAGCATGGGCCGAAGCCAAGCCTTCGTGTGCGGCCGTTATCAAGGAAAGTCTGCGGTCCGCGTTGGGAATCAGCCGATCACCAACATCCGGAATTCTTACGTAAGGAACCTGTTCGGGACCTAATTGATAAGAGTATTTGGAAGGGAAACCCCGTGGGTAATTAGCACCTTCCTTTGTTGCAGCAATAGCTGCCAAAATATCATTATCTATTTTAGTCATGGATCTTGTAACTGCTGCTACTGAGCACGTGGCTACTGCTGATTTGGCAGCTTCATCTGCCAAACCGTTACCGACAGCGTGTGCGCCCATACGCTGGTGGCCAAGAGTGTGAATAACCTGTGTGAGAGGCAGACGTAGTTTAAGATCTGCCACTCGAACCCAAAGCATCTTATGCTTAATTGTGCTGCCTTTTGCATCTCTATAGTCGTTTTGCGACCAAAAGAATAGATTGTCATTGAAAGATTGAACACAGTAGTAAGAATCGCATACAATAAGGGTCGTCACGTCTGGATTAGCGAACTCAAGTGCGAGCACCAAAGCACGCAGCTCGGCCAATTGTGCAGTACTGTCTCCTAGTGCCTGTGTGTGCACTACAGTCGATTTGAACTCACCGTTCACCATGGTACCTGCAACAATAGCACATGCTGCGGAATAAGCATGCTTGGAACCCGTGGCCGGTTGTGCCGAAGCATTGGTATATATAATACATTCGTACTCCTCAAGCGGTAGCAAAGACAGAGGAGGAGGATGAACAAATTCATACTGTAAGAGAGGAATCAAAGATAAAAGTGACATCCAGGGACGTCAGAGATGTAGCCCATTGTATCCAACGGGGGTGCAAAGCCTTAGAGTTCGGGACACTTGCCTTCGTCACTGCCTCAAGGGCAGGATATGGTGTTACCACCAAAATGCGTTTTCCCTGTGCCAGTGCGCGTTCCTTCAGAATCGCCATTTGCACTGCAGTCAAAACTTTCTCCACAGAGGAAAAGCGCAACTCCGCTGAAGTGTAAAGATGTGACTTGTATGCAATCGGTACTGTGTCACCTTTGTTAAAGGTTAAGTAAGTGAAACCCACTGCGCCTGGAACGATTCTAATCACCAAGTTTGTGTGGTTATCACGAGTCAACAAGAATTTTGATTCAAGTAGATCTGACTGCAAAGACTGCAGGATAGAAGAATGCTCAGGAAGCCAGCATGACTTCGAAAAGTTGGGCTGTATCAAGGCATATAGAGGCTTGATACGCTGGGCATATTCGGGAATGTAAGTACGCCCGAAGTTCAGAAAACCCAGTAATGACTGAAGCTTCTTCAGGGTGGTTGGAGGGCGCAAAAGTGCGCACTTCTCCAAGAAATGGGGGGCTAAGCCCTTACCTTCATTGTTGAGCTCATAGCCCAAAAACAAAACGGTAAATTCAGCAATGTGAGATTTGGCAAAATTAAATTTGTATCCTAAGACCGCAAATTCAAGAATAATGCGGTCCACTCGGGAAAGATGCGGCCATAATTCGTCGTCTGTCAGATAGATATCGTCGACGTACGAACACGCATCTGGGTCTATGCTGTCCAACAAAGAGACAACACGAGCGGCGAAGACACCTGGGCTGTTCTGTAGCCCATGGGCAAACGCCGAAATTTGATTTGTTTACCACCGGAAGTGAAAGCGCTCCATTGGCTGCACTCCGGGGACAAGTTGTGCGTGTAAAATCCATTGGATAGGTCAAGTGTCGTTTTATATTTTTTACGAAAAAGACTGTCTACAAGCGCAGAACTGTGGGTATTTTGTACCGCAAAGGTCCGAGAATGAGAGTTCAAATGTCGGTAATCCAAAACTAGGAGGTACGATCCATCGGGTTTAGAAACCGCGAAAAGGGGATTATTCATTGGTGATACGCATGTTTCAATTACTCCTTGATATTCTAACTGTGTCAGAATATCGGAAACGGGACCTTTAGCTTCCCGCCGGATGGGATATTGGGGTTGTGGCTGTGGCAGCGACCGCAAGGGAATATCATGGGGGGGAGTCTTCATCCCAGCCCACGTGATTACGGTATAACGCCGGAGCCAGGGCCCCAGCCCATTCAGCTGCGAGAGCCTCCGCTTTGTCCTTGGGGACATGACGAGAAAAGCTCGGAAGGATTATCTCCTCCCCTCTACGCGCAGCAAGTACGAATGGGGGCGGCCAATCCGCCTCTGCCAACAAAATGTCGTAAGAAGAGGTCAGATTCTCCCAAAAAATCCCTTTAATAACACGCTCAATGTCACCTTCAATTTGAAGGACAATATTAAATAGTCTGTCAGGGGGTGCCACTCTGGTGTCAGCTTCGACAGTAATGAATGTGTCAGTTGCTGTCGCCTCCACATGAGGACGTAGTGCCTCCCGCACTATGGTAACTTCCGCTGCGCTGTGTAGGAGCGTCACTGCCCACGTCCAATTCAGGGATCTCGTTCTCACCGTCTGTGGCATACCTCGCTGTTAAAGCTGCAACTTTTTTCTTCTGAAACTGTGGGCGAGAACGTGGAAATTCTTCGGGTTTCCCTCGGACTTGTGGTCGAGGTTGATCTCGTCCCTGTGGAGCCTCACGACCCCTGCCTCTATCCTGGCGTTCTCCTCCACCAGTCTGGGAGGTCGATGGTGCCTGTGAAGAACGAGGAGAACGCGGCTCAAGGACCTGAAATCTCTCTAGAGATTTAATTCTTGCTCTGTCGCGCAAATCATAAGTGCGTTCAGAAGATACGGAAACCGGGGATGCGCCACGCGACCCTGGTTTTTTCTGTTGCTTACCCTGTTTCTTCAACCTCCAGTTCTTTTCAGTAAAGAACGGTTTCTCATCTTTCTCAGACTGAGTTTTTTGTTGTGGCTGTGATTGAGTTTGCGTTTTAGCAAAAGGCTTAACTCCCAGACTATTGCGGCCAATGGTTTTATAAGCCTGTGCAATAATTTTCGGTAATTCGCGTGGCTTGTCCGGTTCTGGGACCAAAGCCCCAAAGCATTAGCTACTTGAAAGTTAACTGCACCGCCATTGACGTTCGCAAGGATTAAATCAGCCACTACATCGAACACTCCCATCAGTCTCATCCCTAATTCCACAGCCGCTTCAGGGCCATGCTCATCCTGCACTTGTTTAATTACAGAGGGGAGAACTGTCATGGAAGGAGTGCCGAAACACTTCGCATACACTGCTGCGAATACCTTACCCCAGTTGTTGCATTCTGCCAACTCGGGAATTAAGTCTTTTGGCAAACTGATCGTTAAAATCCTGTGTTTGTCCACAGGAGAAGTATTGGGAAAAACTGCCTCCAGCTGGTCAAATTTTTCTGCAAGCCAATAAGGCAAATCATCCTTATTTTGTGGGCGCTTGCCCATCACCGAATTAACCATGACGGGACTTATGGTTACACCGCCCGGTCCAGCTGGATGCACCGCAACTCCAGGAGGGGCTCCCTGAACGTTGCCTGTAACATACTGTACTAAAGCTCTGTGAACGCGTATCAAAGACGTATGTAATTCACGCAGTTCAGCAACCGCAAGCGTCAAATAACGCGGATGTGGGGTATACCCGGCCAAAACTAGCCAAGTGGCCCCGTCTATAGATAGGGGGCCTAAACGAACCGGGGTGACCGGATGTGGGAGGGCGCCATTAAACCAAATACGGTGTTGCCATGCCGTAAGTGGTACTTCAAGAGCCTGATAAGGCCGATAAACATTGGGTAGGGCAGTGAGAGTGTACTCATGGAACAAATCGTCCGCTCCATCCACCGCCGGAAAAGTGACCCAAGAGTAAAACACCTCAAAGTGGTGAGCCGGGTCAGCCCGCACCACAAAGATGAGTGAGACACCCGCGTCTGGCACTCCATAAGCCAGTAAATGAGCCCGGAGCGCAGCGCGGCTATGTGCCGGTATATTTATATCCGCCATTAAGACCAGAAATGATCGACAACCTAATATGAGGCAGCACAATATAGGGTTTACTTAAACACCTTTTAATAACTTCAAGCTTGAAAGAACCTATAAAAACATCAATATAGGAGGTACCACCCTCACACACGTTTCTGGAAGCGTATGCGAAGGGTGTTGTGGACAAGCACAAGCACTAAAGCGTATCGCAGATAAGCAGCCCACTACGTTGGTGGCGCCATGTTGTAGGGATTCTGCACATATACAGAGCTATGCACAGGATAATAGGACATCGGAGTATAGTGGTGAACCAACCATACACCTTAGTACCCACAATCCCAATCCGACTAGCTTTAGCATCTCATTAGCAGCGATGCTACCAATGATTAGACAACCCAGAACACGGTCTCTCTCTCTCTCAGGACTCACGGGAGCAAGAACACCCTTTCATTACTCACTCATACTTGTCCACAACGTGCGTAATAAGAGACACTGTATAGTTTAAAATGTTTATTTCAACTATCGTGCTCTAAGATACAGTACACGTGCCAGTACTATCAGCATAATGCATAATGATAAAATAATAAGCATAGTTACAATTCCATAAAATACAAACGGGGAAAGCATTTCATAAGGCAGTGGATATAGGGCTAAATGACCTTACCACCCTCCCCGTGCTATTAACTAGTTTATTATAAAAATAGAAGACCTTTGGGCTTTGTCCGGCGGACCCTCATACCTCAATATCTAGATGCAAGGTTTACATCATCAGGCAAGCACAGCTCTTCTCCCTGGAAAGGTTTTTCTCCAAGTGCCACAAACAGCGAGATCACAATATTAAAAGCACACAAATTTCTCCAGTGCAGCTGCATTTCTGTGTTATGTCTAAGTGCGAGGGGCTGACCAGATCAGCAAGAACAAGGTACGTTGTTTTTCGACCTTGTACATGTTGTGCAGACGAAACCCACAGGGAACAGGAGAAAAGGTGAAAGGCAAAAAGGCAGACAGTTCCAATATAGCAGGGCACAAGCAGAGTCTGGAAAAACAAAGTCACAGAGTAACGTGCGCAAAAAGGCATCATGGCAGCCAGGCCTAAGACAACTTAGCAACCTAGACAATGAGGCCACAAACCACACGACAGGATGGAAGGTAACGACCATAAAAATGTTTTTGTAAATTTACTATAAGAGGCAGTGTTGCTGACTGATGATCTGGTGAATTTAGAGCAGGAAATTCTGAGGGTCTATCGTGATCCTTTCAAGGCCTCTCCCTGACCACAAGAGACGTAGGAAAATTCTTGTGAATTTTCAGACCTTTGCAGTGAAAGAGCAGATCCTAGTTGCCACCTTGAAACAAAGGGCGTTGCAGGCAAGCAGAATCTCCTTTTGTATACGGTCAAACCTTTAGTGGAGAATCATTAATAGGCAATGGGAACTGGGTAAAATTCCCAGTCTTACTTAAAGTTGTGTAAAATAAAAAGATGCATAGCTTTAGGGAGCCTGAGGATGCTGTACAGTTTATTCGGCAACTTAAGACGAAGGAAAAACAATGACAGGAAAATAAAAGTCATCACTGCGAAACATAAGTGGTTTGAGTCTCTACAGACTAGCTCAAAAACCTGCTCAACAAGGTGGGGGTATTAATTCACACAGGAAGTAATGGCGCTCAGCAAAAAACGTAATGTAAATCAACAAATAATTATTGCGGTGCCACAGGTGAGGGAAAACCCCTAAACCCTCAGAGTTGGGACCCGAAAGTCCGAAATGAAATTGTCAATTCTTGTGCACACGCATTCAAGTAATGCGAAAGTTCGCCAAACGTGGTAGAATAGATGGAGGCAAGTAATGTCTCTTGATGAGTTTTCTTTGTCTTTATTCAAAACAACTACACAAGGTCCAGCCAAAAACTGGTTGGACCTTGTGTTGTTGTTTTGAATAAAGACAAAGAAAACTCATCAAGAGACATTACTTGCCTCCATCTATTCTTCCACGTTTGGCGAACTTTCGCATTACTTGAATGCGTGTGCACAGGAATTGACAATTTTAGCTCAAAAACATGACATTTGGATAAGTGAAGCATGGTAGTGGGGGGAGTCCCCTAGGGAGGGGGCATGAGGTAGGGAGCATTTGGGAAAAAAGAAAAAAAAAGTTTGGGGCCTCAAGCACTTTTTGTTTTTGCAACGGTTTGGTCTGTTAAGTTTTAACCATGCTATGCTGAATGGGAAGGGCTAAGGAGGGAGAAAGAGTGGCTCAATCTCTATCTTTTTTAACGTGGAACGTGAATGGCTTTAGGGTGAAGAGCAAGCAACACCTAGTTATTCAATATTTAAAGGATCAGAGAGTTTCAGTGATGATTCTGCAGTAAACACATCTTTCTAAATCAGAGTGTATAGGACGTTTTAAAAATCAGATTTAGCTAAGGCAAGTGGTCTGCATGATGAAGTCAAGTTGTACAAAGAGGGTCGCAGTGCTGATAAGGCATAAGTTGGGTGTGGAAGTTTTGGAGTCAAGAGAGGATGAAAAGGGGAGGTGGTTAATAGAGAAGATTAGAGTATATTTAAGGGACTTTATTTGCATTGGGTATTATGGTCCCAATATTGATGATCCAGGTCCTCTGAAGGAAACCTTCTCAAACATTTTAGAATTTACCCATCCGATTATCAAGGGGGGGAAGTTTAATGTCCTGCTGGATAATGTATTGGATAAATCCTCAACTCATAAGCAAGTGCAAAAACCTAAATCACTCTCATAACTATCCTTTTTTTTAGAAAAGAGTTAGGGCTCTGTGATGTTTTGAGATTGGGAGCTGGGAGAACAAGAGGATATACCAACCACTGTGCGAAGTATGGTCATTACTGCAGGACTTTTTTTTAAATAGATAATAATGAACTGGATAGTGTGAGTCACATTGAACATCACCCAATTCACATATCAGATCACGCAGGGGGTTTTATAGAACCTATTATTAAACAAGAACAAGGGAGTGGGTTAAGATGGACTCTAGAAATAAGAATTGTTTTAGCAGGAGATTGCAATCCAAAAATTGAGGAAAGATACAGGGACTTTCCTTGAACTAAATTTGGGAACTGCAGGTATCCATATAGTTTGGGATTCTTATAAAGCTTTTGTAAGAGGAAGAGTAAGGGAGGCAGTCTCCTAACTTAATTAAAAAAAAGGAGAGAGGAAGCCCAGAGGCTATTGTTTCTCCTCTTTATAAAATCCCAATGTCTTTATTTTGTTGAGGCTTACTCAGCTCTTGATTGTTTAGAGACAAGCCTAAATAATGCTCACATTTATTTTGGTCATGAGAAAACCAATGTTTAATATAATTTTCACCATTAATGTTTGTTAGACCTGTCCTTGGGCTGGTCTTCCCTCCAACGTTTTGCCTACCTCCTTCACTTTTCTGACATCGTTTTTGCAGGCTTTAGGACTCTGTGCACTTAATCACTGCTAACCAATGCTAAAGTGCTTGTGCTCAATCCCCTAAACATGGTAATATTGGCTCATCCCCAATTGGCATATTTAGTTTAGTTATGAGTCCATAGAAAAGTGCACTGCATTTTCCTAGGGCATGTAAATTAAATGCTACTTGTTGGCTAGACTGATTTGCATATGGCCAGGTCTAAACTGGGGTGGCATGGTGAGCAAAAGAAGGATGGATTTAACCCAGATCTCTTGACTGGAGGTGAATGTTTTGATTTGTTCTGCATTCCGTCCATCAATTGTGTGTCTTTTACTTTCTCGCCCTAAGTGCACTGGGTATGCCCAGACGTGGGTTCCGGGCTCACTGTGCCACTGGAATCAAGCTATCCTGGCTGATGAGGGGTGAAACCCCGAAACCGATCCTAGGATGCTTGTTTCCGGTCCAGGGAGGACCTAGCTTGGCAGTTCGGGCTGGACTGTTCCCATGAGGCACAGGGTCAAGACTGATTTGCATATGTCCAGGTCTAAACTGGGGTGGCATGGTGAGCAAAGGAATGATAGATTTAACCCAGATCTCTTGACTGGGGGTGAATGTTTTGATTTGTTCTGCATTCCGTCCATCAATTGTGTGTCTTTTACTAGTTGGCGTGCAGCACTTATTATGCCACTCACTTGCGTAGCCCTAAACCATGGCTCAGGCCTGCCACTGCAGAGCCTGTGTGTGCATTTTACACAGCCATTTCGACCTGGCAAGATAAACCTCTTGCCAGGCCCAAACCTTTGCTTTCTATATAGATAAGTGATATATAAGTGATCCCTAAGGTAGGTCCTGGACAACCCAGAGTGCAGGGTGCAATGTATTTAAAAGGCAGGACAACTATTAGGTTTCACATGTCCTGATAGTGAAAAACTCTCGAATTCGTCTTTTACTACTGCAAGGCTTATTTTTCCCATAGGATAACATTAGGATTACCTTATTCCACTGTTTAAGTGTAATTCCAAATTATGAAGAGATAGGCTTTCCAAGTTTGGGACCTCTGGAATCACAATTTAAAATCACAACTTATGGTGGTCAGACACCACCACTTCAGTACACTTCTAGACCTATGATGACTCTACTAGGAAAAAAGACTGCTGTGCTGCTGAAGAAATGCCACTTTGCTGGACTGCTGCTTTGCTTGACTCCTGCCTTGCTGTGCTGCACAGCTGCCTGCTGTTCCCCTGCCTGGATAAGAAGGCATCACTTGAACCTGTAGTGACTCCAAGGGCTGGCTGGCTGGCCTCCTTGTCTAAAGTTTCAGAGACATAAAAGACTTCCAACCTACCTGCTTCTGCACCTGGACTCTTTCATCCTTGAGTCTGCCCTGCCAAGTGGTGCTACCCAAGTCCTTGACCCTTGGAAGAAGGCCTAAGGTGCTTGCTCCAACAAACCCATTGCATCCTCTGTCGAACAAGCACATTGCCGCCACTACGTGGATCAGATCCGGTGCATTGCTCCTGTTGTGTGGATCAGAACTGGTGCATCGCTCCTGCTGCATGGATCAGAACCAGCGCATCGCTCCTGTTGCATGTACCAGAGCTGGCACATCGCTTCTGCTGCATTGATCGGCCTGACGCATCACCTTCGGAACCACCACTGAGCTACGCTCTTCCCGACGCAAAATCTTCGCATCTCTGTTGAAGGCATCCCCGGCGACACCGCCAAATCTCCGCATCGCAACTTTTCACTCATTGAAGCCTGCGCATCGCTGCTGCTGCATGGATAAGGAGCCGATGCATAGCTCCCACTGCATGGATCAACACCGATGCATTGCTTCGGCTGCACCCCGCATCTTCGACATCGACGCAGCCAGGATTAAGGTACTTTTGTTCAGCGGACCTCACGACGTCCCAATACTGGATCTGCGCTCCATTGTGGTCAGCCTGAACTTATGAATTTGTCAAAGTCTGGTGCGACCAGATATCCCAAGTAAGCGCTTATTGCTTCTAAGCGCTATTTTACAGTTTCTTTTTTAAAAACTCATATCTCAAGTTCTGCTTACTGAATGTTTGCCATTTTTGGCTTGTTTTATTTATTAAATGAAGAGCTATTTTCCTAACCTGGTGTGGAATCTTTTTGTGTGGTGTTTTCACTGTTTTACTGTTTGAAGGGGTGTGCACAGGTTAAATTAGGGTTTGCCTGCTTCTTTCTCGGACTACAATTGTGGTTGCTGCTTGACTAGGGCTCATACCCCACTCAACATACAACCCAATTTCTAACAATGCTGTACCACATTATAGAGTTTTTGTTATCGTTTTACTTAAATATTGACTCCAAAACATCTGCTATCACTACAAAATCAAGGTATGTATTTAAATGTAAGCATAGATTTACTCTTCTTACTTCCACATCTATGCACCTGGACGGTAAATATACTATCAAGATATGTAGGTGTGAAGCTAAGAATAGGATAGAATATACATACTTATACATAATTACCTTAAGGTACATTCCACTGTTATATGTATACTCAGAATCTTGCGCCAGCATCCCGTGTGTATTTCCAGATGTGTGTGCATTTGTGGTGCATGTATTCCAAGAATGAGGAAGTGAATAATGCAAGACCTGGTTATATCTGCCTCCAAGCTGGTGGTGTGAATAGCCTGTCCAGTGGTTGCTTTAGATACCTTTGCTACTAGCTCTACTATACCATTAAAATCTCAGTTTAACCATTGCTGTTTTGAGAAATGAGTGACACCAGGCGTAGACCTAGCCCACACCCCAAGTCTTGGTAGTCCAGATTGCTTATAGCCTGCTAGGATTCTGCCTAGGCCCAGCTTTGCCTTACAGGTTAAAGGTATCTTTAGAAACTGCCTGGGTACTGCCTACCTGTGCTCACTTGAGATGTGCCCAGGGTATCCAAGGCTTTGACTCCCACCACCTGAGCACTGACCAGAAGCCATAGCTAGGTCTTTTCCATCAGCACAAAACCTGAATGACAATAGAGATTCCTTCAACACTTTCAGTTTCTACTGACTACTTACTTATGTGCAACCAGCTGGTTATATAGTGTGGATTGGCAGAGATCATTTAAGAACAGAGAGATATTCCCAGTGCTTACTTTGTAAAATAATGAGTGCTGGTGCCCAAAGCGCTGCTCAGAAACCCGCAGCCGGTGTTATTAAATGTCGGTGCCCGAATACCAGGCTGCATAGCCCTGAAACCACCTCAGGGTGCTGTAATGCACTGTGAGACACTGTGGGGCCAATTCCGATCTCGGCCGGTAGGGCTCCGAATCGGATTTGGCTTTACCGGATGCGATTCGGAGCCCTATTTCCCGACCGAATCGTACGTGCGTCCGGGCGAGCTAGTACGATGCGTGCGCTCGCGAAATCTCCGACCGACTCGTACGCAGGACCCGACCGCTCCGACCGACTCGCACGGGGACGACTCGCACCGCGCTTAGGAGACGTTCCCCGGCCGGGTAAGTACGATGCGCATCGCGACCGCTCCGACCGACTCACGCAGTCCGGCTCCAAGGAGCTGTCGGAGCCGCACTTTGGGGGTCCGTGTCGGACCCCCCTGGAAGCGTAGGCGTGCGAGTCGCACACAGGGGGGACCCATGGGTCCCCCCTACACGTGCATGTACGGCGCGACCCGCATCGACGCGAACACGCTGTAGGGGGCGCCCTTGTTTGCGTCGTGCCCATTGAGTCAATGGGAGCCCGTGTACGCGTCGTACGACTGGCTCCCATTGACTTCAATGGGAGTCCGACCGAATCGAGTCCGATAGCAGACGTGCGCATCGTACTCGTTCGGTCGGACTGCTAGAGTCCGATTCGGTCGGAAATCTCTCCGGGTCCGGCTCGGTCGGAGAGATTTCCGGCCCGAATCGGAATTGGCCCCTGTGTGTTTTTCCCTCTCTTGCTCTCCGGACATGTCTGATGAGGAAAAATAGATTCTGGGGCCCAAAAATGAGTGCCGGTGGCCCCTACGGCAACCACCGGCAAAAATTAAGCACTGGATCTTTCCCCAAAATGATCCAACGTGCATCCTAAACCTATACTCATTAGCAGTTTATTTATTTTTAATAGTTTTTATTGGCATTTTTACAGTAGTTTTTTTGTTACACTACAATGCGTGTGCCACAAGGAATTGTTTACCCATTTCGTGTGTCCTAAACAGCATGTGTACCAAGCACGGTGACATGCAACATGATATATAATAAAGCCTAAGCAACTGTATGCTAATGACAATTAGGACCACATCAACAGCAATGGTGAATGTATCAAAGTGTAAATCGGAGTTCATATGAGGAACATCCATTGCAATTCAGAGATGCCAAATGGTGTGATTGCTAACAACTATAATGAACCAAATCGTAAATACAATAGAGTAAAATAATATAATTGAAAATAATATAAAATTGCACTCTCTCAAGGTGACAAAAATAACGTGTCTTGAAGGTCGTAGCTCCGGAGGACACACACCACCAGGGCTTCACAGATCAATTGTTAGTATTGATAGGGCCACAGTTGTCGTCAAGTACACGTATTGCAATGGGAGGAGGGGAGGAGGAGGGAAAGGGATGTAGACCGCCCGAGTCCTCAAGAGAGGTGCTGAGTAGATGGTGTACGCTCATGTAGTTTCCTCAGAAGTGCATCCCATGTCTCAGAAATGGGGTATTTAAAGAGACCTTTCACCTCTTCCCTGAGTAGTATCGCGCTCTCTGCTTGGGCCCACGCCAACCTGCACAGAACCCATGCTGAGGCAGCCAGGGGGAGGGGGTTACCGTTTGCATTTATGGGTGATCAGTCCTTTCGCCCAAATGAGAGCTAGGTCTGCAAAACATGTTGCTGCTCTGCACTTTTTAGCACGCCTCCTGAGTCCCAGAATGCACACTTCCTAAGTGGAAGTCACAGTAGTACCAATACAGTGTGTCAAGTGTATAGTGACATCCCTCCAATAGTCTGTCAGTGACGGGCAGGACCAAAGTATGTGCAAAAACCACATCATGGGTTAGGCAACGGGGACAAGCAGCGTCAGTACAATTAAAATAACGGTTTATTTTTCTGGGAGTTAAATAGGCTCTGTGTAGTATATAGAATTGCATTAATTTAGTACTGGCATTTCGGGACACTAAGGCAGGGTAAGTTAAGGTAGTTTGCCATTTGCTATCAGTACAAGTGTGCCCAAGGTCTGCATCCAAATGTCCACACGGTGTGGTGAGGGGAACAGCCGTATGCGTACAAAAGGCGCCAGCCAACCATCGGGTCTGATGGCTATTTGCACCTAAGACATGTATGTATTGAATGGCAAGATGTTGCGGGGGTTCCATTTGCACTTCTCTCCATAGTGGCTCAACACTCCAAAAAAAGAAGAGTGCAGCAGAAATTGCCACAGCAGAAGTTCAAAGTCAGTCAATAGGTCCTCTATGGATAGGAGGGTTCAGTCACAATATAAGTCGCCTACACTGTGTAATCCTGCTGCGTACCATGGTGCTAATTCCCTAAGGGAAGTCGACACTCACCCACGCAACATACCTAGTAGTGGCAATGCTGGGGTGGAAGGCTGAGTTGACCAAGTGATAAACAGGGTGTTACATCCTCTTCTTTGCTTTTAATATGCATGTACTCAATTCTGCATCTTTCAATTGTATCTGTTGCCTAGCACTGTGGAATGTTCCTCTCTTGGAAGCTCTAGTCGAGCAGTTTCTCCCTGGAGGGTGATGAAGAGAGGCGCTCTGTGAGGATCTTTGGTGCTGTACTCATTTATGGAATAAATCTATCTTGTAACTCTACTCCTGGACTTCCTCAAGTCATTTCAGGACACCACATAAATTGGCGACGAGCGGGCGGAGTCAGCACCCAACGAACCCATTGCTGTCCACCATTTCTTTTAATTGCTACCTTCTGGATTTTACTTCAAGAACTCACAGAAAATTTTCAGCGATTTCTCTCTTACTGATTTTTGCCATTTGTTGAACTCCTGTTCATTGGTTTCACCTTGGACTCTTCTATGCCTAGATCTGAATTTTCTGGCACTCCGTTTTAACTTGTGGCTGACTTATCTACCCTTCACTTACTACGGAACTATTTTGCCGATTCAAGGACTTGCTTGGCTCATCTGTTCTTGCCTGAAGCTTCCCTGCCTTCATGCCGAGTCTTCCAATAAGTATTCACCTTCATTTTTAAACGAGGGCCCCATTTCTCACTTCCCCTCCGTCCTTTGTTATTGTCAAGGACTTTGTTCGGTGTGTGCCTGAACATTTTATTCTTGCTGTGGTGTTCGTGTTTCCACACTTCGTTTCTGTGGGATTCAGAAACATTTCATATGGACAATTTTTCATTACAATTTCAACGTACATATTTGAATGCAATTGGTATTGTTTAAATCCAATACGCGTTCTACAACTCCTTACCGGATTTCTGGAACTTAGAAGATTTCATCTCCGGCGTTCCTTCTACTGGATTCTTCGTTCGATTCTGCTTTGCTCCTTTGCTGACGTCTTACGCTGGGCACGTCTACGACGCTACACGCCGAGCATTCCATTCTTCAAGCTGTGCATGCGCTGTGTTCCTTATCAACGCCACTCTTACACTTCTCCTCTTCGATTTACAGGTTGCGCGGTGACGCGCACACCCTTCAAGTTTACACAGCAACCAGACGCTACGAAGTGAAGTTTTCTTTTCTCTGCACTTTGTGCGGTGATGCGCACACCTCTTCAAGATTTCCTCTCTTCTTACATACGAAAAGACTACTGAGAACAAATTTCATTTTGTGAGTATTATTCAGCGCGGTGACGTGCACACCTTATTTCTATTTTTGATTTCATTTACAAGTTTTGCTGACATCAAACTTAATTTTGAGAGTATTACTCAGCGCTGTGACGCGCACACCTTATTTCCATTTTTACTTCATTTTCAAGTACTTCAAGCGCGGTGATGTGCACACCTTACTGCTAGTGTTTTTCATCTATATTTTTATTTTCATTACAACGCAGTCTTTGCCTACATATTTTAACAGAACTTTTCTTTCAGTTAATTACCAAAGCATCTTATTGTTATTATACGGTATATTTAACTTTTTCTTTTCAGAAATGGCTCTCCAAACGGCTATTCTTCCATCTCCTTTCCTTTCTGAACCTGGAACTCCAAAAGTTAAATGGACACAGTGGTATAAGTCTTTTAACAGTTATTTAGTAGCCATTGATGGGGTAAAATTTTCAGCTGTTAGGAAAAATGCTATGTTATACAAGCGTTTAGGGTCTGAGGGTCAAAGAATTTGTGATCATCAACCCCCTATTATTCGTCCTCCTTCTGATGACTGGAATGAATTTACAGAAGCCATTAGTAGATTAGAAAAACATTTTAAGGATGAACCCAGCATAATTGTAGAGAGACATAAATTTTACACTCGTAAACAACGTGAACATGAGAACATTGACAATTTTGTAGCTGAATTAAGAGTACTTGCCTCCTCTTGTGAATTTGAAGGTCCGCTAGAACAATATTTAAGGGATCAAATTGTTGTAAACTGTTTTGATATCAAAATTCAAGAAATAATTCTGTGTTGTAGAAATCCATCTTTAATAGAAACCTTAGAAATTGCCAGAGGGATCGAACGTTCAGTGTTAGCTTCTAAAGAATTAGGTAAAGTTAAAAATGCCATCACTGAAACCTTAAACAAAATTTCACATAAACCTTCTCCAAACATTACTCAGCAAAACAAACCTTCTTTCAATAAGTCTGAAATAAAAAAATCAGACAGAACTACTCAGTGCTATAGATGTGGTTCTAAATCTCATTTAGCCAATGTCCCTATTTGTCCAGTTATTGGGAAAATGTGTACTAATTGCAAAAAGTCTGGACATTTTGCCACAATCTGCAAAAATAAGGCTAAAGTGATGAGTTTGGATACTCTAGATTTGAATGCTTCCTCAAATATACTTACTGACAATTTTCAAGTTAACAAAATTCTATTGTCTGTAGACATGTTACACTCTTCTACTGATTCTGGAAGTGGTGATCCGGTTTGTGACATCAAAATTGGCAATGTTCTCACCAAAGTCACAGTAGATTCTGGTTCTCCAGTTACAATCCTTTCTGATGTATTTTTCTTAAAAGAATGGAAAGGCATTAAATTACTTCCTCCTGACATACGCACAGTAGCCTTTGGTGGTCAGGAGATTGACATGTTGGGTTACTTTACTGATGATCTCATGTTTAAAGACAGAACTATTCATTCAAAAGTTTATGTAGCTAAGAAAGGTTACAATATTCTTGGTTGGAGGGATCAAGGCAAATTTGGAATGTTTTTAAGACCTGGTACAGATGTTCCCATTTCCTTAGTTGATGCCATACATGTTGATAATACTTCTTTAGATCAAGTGATTGCTAATCATCAAACTGTTTTTCAAGACAATCTTGGTTCAGTTAAGGGATTTCAACATAAAATTATTCTTAAACCTGATGCCATTCCGGTAATTCACAAAGTTAGACATGTTCCATTAAGTATCAGGGAAAGGTTAAAAGATCATCTCCAAAAACTTTGTTCTGATGGAGTCATTGAGCCCATTGATTCTTCTTTATGGATTTCTCCCATTGTCGTAGCTTTAAAAAAAAATTGTGACGAACTTAGGCTCTGCATTGATTTGAGATCCTTAAATAAGAATATTCAAGTTGATTGCTTTCCATTACCACGCATTCATGACATGCTAGCTCAGTTAAAGGGCACTAAAATGTTCTCAACCATCGATTTAAGGGCGGTGTATCATCAAATAGAATTACATAAGGATTCAAGAGATTTGACTGCTTTTAATACCCCATTTGGTGCTTTTCGCTTCCTTAGAATGCCCTTTGGACTTGCATCCGCAGCTTCAGTTTTTCAGAAACTTATGTTCCAATTATTTGGCAACATTAAGGATGTACTAGCATATCAAGATGATATTTTAATATCTACTAACAATGTTCAAGAGCATCTTGTCAAATTAAATCAAGTCCTGGGGATTTTAGAGAAACATGGCATGACAGTTAAGAAACAAAAATGTAAATTTTTACTGAGTGAAGTTGAATATTTAGGTCATGTAATTTCTGCAACTGGTATTAGTCCCAAATAAGATTTACTAAAAGCTATCCGTGATTGCGCCCAACCATCTGACAAAGATCAATTAAGATCTTTCTTGGGTCTAAGTGAATACTATTCACGTTTTGTTCAGAATTTTGCATTTGTTAGTGAACTTGTGAGGAAATTAATCAGAAGTAATGTAAAATTCATTTGGGGAGATGAACAACAAGATTCTTTCAAAAGTTTAAAGGATTTAATCATAAACGCACCTGCTCATAAACCTTTTGATGAGAATGTGATGTCTTATGTCACAGTTGATGCAAGCAATTTAGGTCTCGGTGCCATTCTCAGTCAAATGGTTGATGGTGTTGAGAATACAGTTGCATTTGCCTCTCGTAGACTCTCTTCAGCAGAAAAGAATTACAGCTCCATTGAAAAGGAAGCACTTGCTTGTGTGTGGGGGGTCAAACATTTTGCCACATATTTGTGGGGAAGAGAGTTTGTTTTAATTTCTGATCACAAACCTTTGATCTTCATTTGGAATGACAAAGGTTTAAGAAATGCTAGCCCTAGGTTGATACGTTTATTTTCCAAACTGTATGATTACAACTTTTCCATGAGACATATTCCAGGAGGAAAAAACTTTAAAGCGGATTTTCTGTCCAGATGCCCCTCCAATACTAGCAATGATGAACTGCTTGCTGATGAAATGGAAATTATGGTAGGTTTAGTAGACGGCCTAGTTTTGGCCAAGGAGGTTATGTCTCATCTTGATTGGGAACAAGCATCCTCATCCGACACATGCCAAGACACGCTTAAAGAATTCATTTGTAATGGTTGACCTAGAGAAGGTCAAGTTGGTAAGGAGTTTATTTCTTACTTTAAGGTTAAGGACGAATTAAGTGTTGAAGGTAATCTCATCATGAGAGGTTCTTCACTTGTTCCCCCTGTCATCCTAAGAAGTAAACTCATTACTTTGGCACATAAAGGTCATGTAGGCATCACGGGAATGAAAAAAGATTACGCCTATATTATTGGTGGCCTGGAATGGACATTTTGGTTGAAACTATGCTAAGCAATTGCATTGAGTGTGGACATGCTGAGAAATCCCTTTGCACTTACAACTCTCCTTTATGCCCTGTTGATCTTCCCCAGAAACCTTGGGAGAAACTAGGGATTGACTTTGTTGGTCCCATTTGTGGATTAGACGAGGGATTCAGATACATCTTGACAATTGTAGATTATTTTTCAAAATGGGTCTCCTATAAATTTATGAGAGAACCCAACACTGAAAATGTATTTTTAAGACAGCTTTTTTGCTCTGAAGGCATACCTGCATTTTTGGTCTCAGATAATGGGGTACAATTTGTTTCACACAATATGAAAAGTTTTTTAAACAACGTTGGGGTTAAACATCTCACCACTGCCCTTTACAGTCCACAAGGTAATGGTTTAGTAGAAAGGGTAAACCGTATTTTGAAAGATTCCATTCAACTTGCTTCATCTTCTGGGTTACATATACAAGAGGTGGTGAGTGATAGAATTTGGTCATACAATAACACTCCGCACTCAACTACAGGTGTTACTCCTTTTGCTATGTTGAGGGGTAGACAATCATTCAATGAACTTTCTCCTGAATGGGTTATTGCTAACTCTGGTTTTCATAACTATGTTCCTCACTATGACCAGGTTAGATTAAGAGTGGAAGAGTGTCAAGCCAAATCCAAAATCAGGTATGATGAAACCAAAAGAGTTAAAGAGGAATATTTCACTGTAGGTGAACGAGTTTGTGTTAAGAGACCATTCAAAAAAAGAGGTTCAAAATTTTATCCTGAGACCGTAATTGTTAAAATTAGCAAACATGCTGTCATGGTTTCAGGTGGAAAGTGGTGGAGTAAAAGAAACGTTGCTAAAGTAAAAAATAGCCTTGTCAATTCTACTGATTCTCTTCATAATGAGAATCCCTCACATGGTGTTATAGGGAAGTCTAATTTTCCTTTTGATGTGAATGTAACGGTAGATTCTGAGTTTGTACTAAATGTTGATTGTTCACAAACGGCTGTTCAAATTAACAATGATTTTTCTAAGTCAGCAGACTTCCCTTCTGCTGCCTTTGAGAAGGAAAATGTGCAGGAAAATGTTTTGCAGGAAGTGGATTCTAACTCGGGATCAACTAAAGAAACATTATCCGAAGAAACTACTGATAGGTTTGAAGATTCTTCTGTACCTGGTTGTTCAAAGTTTATGAAATCGTCTTGTTCTAGACAAAAGTTTAAGCCTAAGTATCTTGAAGATTATATCACTTAGTGTGCTTCTGCATTGTATTTTATATGTTCGCTGTAAGATATTTTCATATTTTTGTTCTTCTTGTTAAAGGGGGAAGGTGTGTTATATCCTCTTCTTTGCTTTTAATATGCATGTACTCAATTCTGCATCTTTCAATTGTATCTGTTGCCTACCACTGTGGAATGTTCCTCTCTTGGAAGCTCTAGTCGAGCAGTTTCTCCCTGGAGGGTGATGAAGAGAGACGCTCTGTGAGGATCTTTGGTGCTGTACTCATTTATGGAATAAATCTATCTTGTAACTCTGCTCCTGGACTTCCTCAAGTCATTTCAGGACACCACACAGGGCCCTACGAAAGCAATCTTTAAGTGACCAGGAGGAGAGGTGTCCTCGGCAGTAGTGCCTTAGCGAGGGGATGGAAAATGGTAAGTAACTGTTCTAAGTCACAATGAGGAAGGAGCATCACTGTATCTGCTAGATTGCATCTTGCGAATCAGCATGCCTCTCACTCTAGTTGGTAAGCCAGATAATAATGTTCGAGATTAGGTACATTGAGCCCGCCACAGTCTGCTGGGAGATAAAGTTTGAGAAGTGCTACTCTGCGACGTGTATTGTGCCATATATGATCACCTATCAGACGTTCCAAAGAAAGAAAGAAGGGCTGGCGTATAAAGAGAGGACGATTTGCAAAGTAATACAAGAGTCTCTGCAAAACAACCATTTTTAGGTCGAGCCTAGGCAGCGCATGTGCTGTCTCTCTGAGACCTGCTGTAATCAGTCTGTGGACTTCCAGCCAGCACATTGCCTTGTGATTGGAGCCCTTTTTTTTCTTCATCCCGGGAGCACCGGCCAATTACCACTAACCTTTGCGCTTTGCTTTGCATCTGTTTATTTTTGGCACTATTTTCTTTTTGGGTTGTGGGTCCTGTGTGTGGAAGCTTGTCTTTATTGTTGCTTCCTTTCACCGTCTCCGCAACCCCCTCACACAACACTGCTTGTACTGTTCCCACAACCCCTCCCTGGCTCTCTGTGTCCGTCCTATCCCTGTGTGCATGTGGTGTTTACGTGATTGCACTTGCACAAAGAAGCGGCATGCCGGTTGATTCCAGCATGCACAGCTTTAGAGCAAGGAGTATGGTATTTGTATTCGTAATGTATGAGCACGGGCTGGCCGTGATCGCATCCACCCCCGACAGAAAAGTGCTTAGGTGAGGCATGGGTCCGCCAAAGTGCCCTGGGATACGTTTTACAGTAAAGCACCTTTCTGAAACAGATACTGTATTAAACTGTGGGAAACCTTAGGTGGGGAAAATGTAGCAAAACTTAAGTAGTGGACCACTTAATGGCTGAAACATGTCACAGCTGAGTTCATCCTTTAGAGTCTGTTATAAGGTTACCCTCGGGGAGAGAGCCTGTGCAAGCGGATCAGCAGCAGCGGAATGAAAATAACACATCGGTGGTGCAGGTGTTGGAGAATTTCCCCAAAAATGTTTTACAGTCATGCATTTGGCACAAGCAACTGGGTTATTTGGCAGTTAGTAAGTACATGGGGCGCAGTGTTTTTAGATACTTAAGGCACAATGGGACACTGGAAGCTATATCGTATGCTAGTCAAGGTACAGTAATAAAAAACAAGTAGCCTCCCTCAACTTTTTGCACAGCAAATAACTATCCCTTATTAAGAGTGGAAATGTGCTGAGCCCAAATAAGAGATATCATTAAAGTTACAGAGGGTTTTAGGGGACGATGGCAATGGATTGAAAAGCGGCAAAAATAAACTCACTCTATCTATGTCTGCCATGTTCACCACCGGAAAAGAAGGCTATGCACATGGTTTATTTCTTTACGATGTTCTTCATTGCGGTTAGAATCATCTTTGAAGTACAGAAAGCGATTTGCGCACCTGCCACTAACATAACCCCAGGTCCTTATGGGCTGCCAACAGAATTTTTTAGTGTATGCACCCTTGCTGGTGCCCCATCTGAAAACATATATGACACTGCTCTTACTGTGGTGGCCCTACTGCCTACGCTGAGTAACGCCTTACTTATCTTGCTGCCTAAATCGTGGAAAGATGCACTTGAGCTGGAATCCTACAGACCTCTTGCATTGATAAAACACTGATGACAAAATTCTGGCAGATCGACTGTCCCCTTTGTTTCCACAGCTGGTACTCATGGACCAAAATGGTTTTGTGCCTCTTTGAATCTACACCGTTTCTTTCTGGAACTCGCACATGCCCCACAGCAATATCCACATTCGGGTTTCCTGGTTCTAGACTTACATAAGGCATTTGATTCTCTCGAATGGCCTTTCTTATTTGAGGTGTTCGCCCGATACGGATTGGGATCTCGTCTCCTCCGACTGGTTAAATTATTGTACTTTAATCCCATGGCCATGTTAAAATTGGATGCCACATCTCAGATCCCATAGTGATACAAAGGGGTACCCGCCAGGGATGCCCGTATCCTATGTGTGACTGTCTATGGCGTAAAAAGGAATACACTGCATATTGACGGGAGGGGGTGTGGATACCTCTCACATTCCAAGTGATAATGTTAGTGGCTGCGATGGTTTGGTGTCTGAAGGTGCAGGATCCCAGATTGCCCCGAGTTGGTCCCATCCAAGAGTATGATATGTGAGCGAATGCAAGTTACAACAATAAAGAAATGAAAATGCAACATAAGAACAACAAACATATAATACCATTGAGAGCAGGGGTACAACAGGTACCCGCCCAAGCAAGTAAAGCTAAAGGACTGGTAGGAAAGAGCCGGTCTAGGTGGTGAGCAGGGAAGTGAGATTTCAAACAGCAGCAACGTCCCATATAAAGTGGAAAAAGAAAAAAGCGGTCTGGGTGACCACCTAGACTCCCATTTAGCATGAGCAAGTGAACCCAAAGATGCCACGGACAACCCAGAGAGCCCACAAAAGGATTCAGAGGACAATAACAAAAACAACTGAGTCAGGAAATATTCATCAAACCTCATTCGAATGGAAATGTAACTTCAAACAATTTAAACACACATATTCAGTCAAGCAACATGTTAAAGGATATTGTTTGATGTTTGAGGAGTCACCATGGGCATCTCATCAATGCTCAGGGAAATAATGGTGGATGTAAGAGAGTCTTCGTCTCCGGAAGATTTGGATCCATCTTCAACAGCACTGTAGTGTGGTATTGGGTCATGAAAGTCTGTCGCCATCTGCAGTGGCTTACGGCGTTCTTCAATAACTTCTTCCAGGTTTGGGGAGCAGAGCACTTGAGGGGGCACCAAGGTCGGGCGCTGTGCACGTTTCTTGCATTTCTACCCTGCAGTCGATCTCTGTTTGCGCGGAGCCGCAGTGAGAACAGGCCCTGTGATTCTGCGACTTTCCATCCATGACCAATTGTCTTTGGGGTTATTGAAGAATGATTTTGTGCCATCAGTTTGGATGTGGAGACGAGCTGGGAAGAGGCGTGCATATGGAATATGGTGCTCCCTCAGTTTGCGGTTGACTTCAAGGAAAGTGTGATGTTTCCGTTGAACCACCAGCATGTAGTCTGGGCACACAATGACTCTAACATTGACAACTATCAAATTGTCCTGTTTGCGAGCTTCATTCAAGACAACATCCCAACCCCGATAGTGCATGAGATGTGCTACCAACGGGCGGGAAGAGTACCAGGAGGGAGCCGCCGCATCGGAACCTTATGGGCACGCTCAACTGAGAAGAATGGCGACAGTAGTTCCACTTGAATGAAGCTGCGTAACCAGATATCAATATATGCCTCAGCATAATTTTCCTCAGCACCCTCAGGGAGGCCCACCACTCTTATATTATTCCACCTAGATCTGCCCTCAGCGTCCTATGCATTTATTTATTTGAAAAGTTTTATAAAGCGCGAACATGACCCTTGCGGGTATCAGAGCACTGTACAAAGAGGCAAGAGCATGAATAAACTCAGTACAATGTACAACACTGTCAAAACAACAAGGAGTAAAACAATCAAGGTCAGGGACCTGGTAGTGGGCCCCGCTAGTTCCGTTTCAGACGAGCCATAGAGTGCAAAGGAATTCCGTAACATACAGCAGAACAATCATGAAGTGAATCGGAACAACATGGTAAAATAAATGACAAATCTGTAGTCCGCCTAGCTAATAAAGTTTCACAGGGGCCCTAGCATAAAGTAACAATTTAGCAAACTAGCATAAAATAGATCAAGGACAACATGTTAGAAAGATTGTCAGATCGGTAACAGGGTGACTTGAGAAAGAGAACAAGTTGATGCAGTTAATGTTCACATAGGAAAAGCCATTTGGCCTGTTTCTTGAAAGAGGCAGTGGAAGGATTGGCTCTGATCTCGGGAGGAAGAGCGTTCCAAATTCTAGGAGCAAGACCGGAGAAGGAACGTTTGTACGTAGTTTTCTTTTTTAATTTGGGAGGTTTCAAGAGAAGGGTGGACGTACTTCTTAAGTTCCGAGCCAGTCAGAACAAGTTTGTTTGCCAGATATGCTGGAGTGTTGTAATGCAAAGCTTTATGCGTTAGGCACGCTACTTTAAAACGTATCCCAGCATCAATAGAAAGCCAGTTAAGTTGCAAAAGGTCAGGTGTAATGTGATCGTGTTTTTTGGAGTCTGTGATGAGCCTGGCCGATGCGTTGACAGTGGCTCTGAGAGGGGCCAAGCTCGCTTTAGGAAGCCCCGCAAGGGTCACCAGACCATATTCGAGTCTCAAGATCACCAGGGATTGTACTGCAGGCCTAATGTCTTGAGGTGGAAGGAAAGGCTTGATTTTCTTAAGGGTGTTAAGATGAAAGTTGGCACCCCTAATCACCTCTGCATGATTTTCCAGGATGCTGACCTTATCCTGCAAAGCGGAGAGGTGGGATTGCATGTCCTTGGTTTGCAGATGGAGGGTCGCCACTGCTTGTTCTGTTGAACGCACCTGTTAGACTTGGCCCTTTTTGCAGGGTCATCCCTGAACTTTTTGCCTTCCTCCTAGTATTTTTTCTGACCTGGTGTTGGTGGTTTTAGGACTCCGGGCACTTTATCACTGCTGTCCAGTGTAAAGTGCATGTGCTCTCTATGGTAAAACATGGTAAGATTGGTCTACACCTATTTGGCGTATTTAATTTACCTGTCAGTCCCTTGTAAAGTGGTATCTCAGATACCCAGGGCCAGTAAATTAAATACTACTGGTGGGCTTGCAGGGCTGCTTGTGCCACCCACCAAAGTAGCCTTTCAAACCTGTCTCAGGCCTCTGCCATTGCAAGGCCTGCGCGCGCAGTTTACTGCCACTGTGACGTGGCGCATAAAGTGGTTGCCACGTCCGTGACTCCCCTTTTACTACATATCAGTCACCCCTAAGGTAGGCCCTAGCTAGCCCTATGGGCAGGGTGCATTGTAGGTAAAAGGTAGGACATGTGCCTTAACTGTGTGGCATGTCCTGATAGTGACAAACAGCAATTTTGGTTTCTCACTGCTGTGACGCTGCCCTTTCATAGGAATGCATTGGGGCTTCCCTGATAAGTGTGTCAGTGGTAATTCCTGATATGAGGGGAGTAGCGTGATCAATTTTGGTATGTTTGGAAAAGTGGTAATAAATGCTGCGTAATGGTGTGCGCAGATTTATTATCACTATTTTAGAAATGCCACTTTTAGAAGTGGGCATTTCTGTGTGCTATGTGTCTTTGTGCCTGCCTGAGGTGTATTGCATGTCTGGCTCTGGAATGACAGGGGCTGGGGAGGTGCAGTGGCTCCAGAGGGGCTGGGTGAGTCAGCGCTAGGCTGAATAGGCAGGTCTGCATTTGGAGTAGTGGGAGGAGTAGCCCCTGACCCTGAATAGGTCTGTGCCTGCCTTGTGCAATGCTGGCTCCGCCCCCCTGTAGTGTGTCTGGGGCCAGAGCCTAACCTAACAATGAAGGTGTTTGAGCACTGTATAGAAATGTTGGAGTGCCCCCCAGAACTGGTTTGGACCGGGCGCAGAGCCCTGGGAACAAAGACAAATGTGGTATAAGTATTGGGGCTGTGACCCCATGTTTGGCGTGCTACTGGGTGCTTATTTGAACTGGACTGGCAAGAGGAACCGCCACGGGATTGACCTGCTGTCGGCTGGAAGTGGGAACTTCAAGGACTTCCCCTCTGCTGAGGGACCCGGTGTGCTGGCCTGCCCATGCCCAGCGCTGTGTACTTTTGGGATCCAGCGTGTGGTGAGCGCTGGAAATTCGCCCTGCTCTTCCCCCTGCTGCCCGTCTTTTTATTTGGGGGAAAAGAGCTTGCAGAGCCTTCTGGTGACTGAAACGAAAGCGCAAGGTGAGCGCTCTCACTTGTGTTGGACCAAGTGCCCTGAGCAGCGTGTGGCCGTGCAGCGAGTGAAAAGCTGCACCATCTGAGCCATACGTCGCGGAGACTTTGCTCTGTAAGTGGTGAACGGGAGCGGCTGTGCCGGGATCCCGTGAATCGCCGCAAAACCGGAAGTCAGGGAAGGAGAGCCGGACTTGGGGCGTGGCTGGGCAGAGGTGCCAGGCGGAGGTGCAGCCTGATTGTGGGCGGGGCTCCTGTGTTTGCGAGGAGAGCCCTGCGTGCTGCCTGAACCGGCCGGAGATCGAGACCAGCAGTCAGAGGAAGTACCAGAGCCTCGCAGGCTCCCCTTGGCAGACTTCGCGCCTTTGTTCTTCCGTAGCAGGCCGTCTCCTGCTGAGGAGACCAGAAAGAAGCCCCGGTGAGTGGGGCTTAGTGCCTGCTTGTTCACATTTCCCTACGTGCAGAGCAGCTGCCCCGGGTGGCAGTGGGCAGCTGCCCCCTATGAGAGTCATAGACTCTGGGGCATTCGTTTGAGGAGACCAGGGTGAGTTGCACCCCGCCCCCCCCTCGCATTACGGGCATTGTTCTTGCAGCAACTGCAGCCACGGGGCTAGCGGAAGCCTCGTGAAGGGGCACAGAGGTGGGAAAGCCCTCACTTGGAAAGGGGCATTGCGGGGCGAGCCCAGGACAGGGCCCCCGCTTGAGAGTGTCCTGATTTGGGGACGATGACACTGGGTGGTAATACACCTATTGAGGGGCTGAGGCTCCCAATGGGAGCTCAGTAATGATGGGACCCTGATGTATTTATAATATGTGGTACTTGTGTCCTACTGTAATGTGTTGCCTAGTGTGTGCCCTTTGAGAGCGGGTACTTTGGTGCACTATTGCTAATGATGATATGCATAACGCGCTATGCTGAGTACCCATGTGGGCAGTGATAGTGATGCGCTGCACTACTGCTGATTATGTTTCACCTAATAAGCGGTATCAGGTGATGTGTGCACCCTACCAGTGTTACTGTGGTGCACTGCTGAATTAGGATGTCTGCCTAGTATGGTTTATGCCTAATGTATTTTATGCATAATGTGATGTAGGCTAAGTGCTATTACCAGTAGGCACTGGTTGTTTTATTTTCACTACTGTGATTCTAATGGTGATGACAGTGGCCCTATTGGCCCTGTCATGTATATAATCCCCTGTAAAGTGATACCTAGTGCCAGGTGGCACAGTGTATATATGTGATCTGTTCTAATGTGTTTTATGGATAATACAAAGGCTATTTTTACATAACCTTGTGTGGAGTTTCTTTTGTGGTGTGGCTAGTGTGTCGCTGCTGTGTGTGTGTGTTGCACAAATGCTTTACACATTGCTTCTGGGATAAGCCTGACTGCTCGTGCCAAGCTACCAAGGGGGTGAGCAGGGGTTATCTTTGGTGTGTAACTCCCTTGCCCTGACTAGAGTGATGGTTTCTGCCTGGCTTAGGAGCTTGCCCTAGCCAACCAGAAATCTCATTTCTAACATTGGTTGGCAGCGGTGAGGATAGGACTTGCGTTTGCGCATTACCACAGCGACAACTGGTTGCACTACAAACTCTACAGTTTAGACTAATCACGTTTGGGGATTTCTCCTGATTATTTTTTTTCTCCTGAGAGTGCTATTTTTTTTTATTGTGTACTCCTGTTGCACTGTGGGTTGTGTATCTTGCCAAGATGGGGTTAATCTATAATGAGGATGACCTAATGGAGTACACTAGGGAGGAGCTAGAGGATTTCTGCAGAGAAAGGGGGATACACATAGTAGGCAACATCTTCAGAAAACTGTTCTTCTATGAAGCCCTTCGCAGGGGAGTAGCCTTCAGGGGCCAGCCATAAGGGCTGAGCCTCCTAGGAGTGACCATGGTGACACCACTTCTGTCTTGGGGGGTCTTCACGCACTGTCAGATGTACAGGGGTCGGGAGATCAGTGCCAGGCAGACTGTCATGCAACACAGGAGGTATGTGTTAATCTCGGGGGGCATGTGTGCTCCCCAGGAAGTCCTGGTGTGCCAGGCGGGTGCTCAGCCGCAGGGTTTAGTCCATGGGTTGGGAGGCCAGGTTCAGGTTCTGCCTGACCTGGAGGGAAGGACATCTGTAAGCAGTGTCCTGACCGGTTTGTCTTCTAGGGGTACTACTCCAGGTGGGAGGGTGCAGAACTCTGGAAGGGGGTGCAGAGGGAGGGAATCCTCGCATCTGACCCCGGTTCAACAGCAGGGTTTAGTCCCTGGGTTGGGAGGCCAGGTTCTGCCCGACCTGGAGGGAAGGATATCTGTAACCAGTGACCCTACCGTTTTGTCTTCTGGGGGTACCACTCTAGGTGGGAGGGTGCAGAACTCTGGAAGGGGGTGCAGAGGGAGGGAGTCCTCACCTCTGACCCCGGTTCAACCTGAGGGTTTAGATCCTAGGTTGGGAGAACAGTTGCAGGAGAGAGGTCCTGAACTGGTGGGAGAGTTGTGTCCAGAGGGTGTCTCTCCAAGGAGGAGAGTGCGGAACCAAAGAAGGAGAGGTAGGGGGAGGAGAGCCTCGTCCGTGACCTCTGGTCAGCCTGAGGGTGCCGACCCTGGGTTGAAGGATCAGTGGCAGTTTAGAACTGCACTGATGAGAGGTAGAGTGGAGAATGGATACTATGTACCAGAGGTTACTGCCCCCTACTCTGTGAGATGGCAAGGGCTAGAGACATCTGGATGGCCTAGGGCCTGGTCCTGGATTTTGGACGGCTAGGGAGTCCCAGTGGGGTAGCTTAGTTGGTTCTGGGAGCTTTGAGAGAGGAAACTACCTGGGTTCAGATTGGCGTAGAACTGGAGTGTGCCCCTGCAGTTGCGGGCCCGCGTCCGTGTTCTATTGCCCCAAGCAGGGAAGCCCATCAAGGTAATGGTTGGTCTACCCTGGCTTTTGGCTGGAAGGGGGTTGTGTTGGACTTGGCCCTTTTTGCAGGGTCATCCCTGAACTTTTTGCCTTCCTCCTAGTATTTTTTCTCACCTGGTGTTGGTGGTTTTAGGACTTTGGGCACTTTATCACTGCTGTCCAGTGTAAAGTGCATGTGCACTCTATGGTAAAACATGGTAAGATTGGTCTACACCTATTTGGCGTATTTAATTTACCTGTCAGTCCCTTGTAAAGTGGTATCTCAGATACCCAGGGCCAGTAAATTAAATGCTACTGGTGGGCTTGCAGCGCTGCTTGCGCCACCTACCAAAGTAGCCTTTCAAACCTGTCTCAGGCCTCTGCCATTGCAGGGCCTGCGCACGCAGTTTACTGCCGCTGTGACGTGGCACATAAAGTGGTTGCCACGTCCATGACTCCCCTTTTACTACATATCAGTCACCCCTACGGTAGGCCCTAGCTAGCCCTATGAGCAGGGTGCATTGTAGGTAAAAGGTAGGACATGTGCCTTAACTGTGTGGCATGTCCTGGTAATGACAAACAGCCATATTGGTTTCTCACTGCTATGAGGCTGCCCTCTCATAGGAATGCATTGGGGATTCCCTGATAAGTGTGTCAGTGGTAATTTCTGATATGAGGGGAGTAGCGTGATCAAGTTTGGTATGTTTGGAATAGTGGTAATAAATGCTGTGTAATGGTGTGCGCAGATTTATTATCACTATTTTAGAAATGCCACTTTTAGAAGTGGGCATTTCTGTGTGCTATGTGTCTTTGTGCCTGCCTGATATGTAATGCATGTCTGGCTCTGGAGTGACAGGGGCTGGGGAGGTGCAGTGGCTCCAGAGGGGCTGGGTGAATTATCGCTAGGCTGAATAGGCAGATCTGCATTTGGAGTAGTGGGAGGAGTAGCCCCTGACCCTGAATAGGTCTGTGCCTGCCTTGTACAATGCTGGCTCCACCCCACTGTGGTGTGTCTGGGGCCAGAGCCTAACCTAACAATGAAGGGGTTTGAGCACTGTATAGAAATGTCGGAGTGCCCCCCAGAACTGGTTTGGACCGGGCGCAGAGACCTGGGAACAAAGACAAATGTGGTATAAGTATTGGGGCTGTGACCCCATGTTTGGCGTGCTACTGGGCACTTACTTGAAGCCTGCGGCCGGCAGGCTGCTGGACTGGCAAGAGGAACCGCCACTGGGGATTGACCTGCTCTCTGCTGGGAGGGGGAACTTCAAGGACTTCCCCTCTGCTGAGGGACCCGGTGTGCTGGCCTGCCAGTGCCCAGCGCTGTGCACTTATGAGATCCAGTGCGTGGTGAGCATTGGAAATTCGCCATGCTCTTCCCCCTGCTGCCCGTCTTTTTATTTAGGGGAAAAGAGCTTGCAGAGCCTTCTGGTGGCTGAAACGAAAGCGCAAGGTGAGCGCTCTCACTTGTGTTGGACCAAGTGCCCTGAGCAGCGTGTGGCCGTGCAGCGAGTGAAAAGCTGCACCATCTGAGCCATATGTCGCGGAGACTTTGCTCCGTAAGTGGTGAATGGGAGCGGCTGTGCCGGGATCCTGTGAATCGCTGCAAAACCGGAAGTCAGGCAAGGAGAGCCTGACTTGGGGCGTGGCCGGGCAGAGGAAGCCAGGCGGAGGTGAAGCCTGGTTGTGGGCGGGGCTCCCGTGTTTGCGAGGAGAGCCCCACGTGCTGCCTGAACCGGCCGGAGATTGAGACCAGCAGTCAGAGGAAGGACCGGAGCCTCGCAGGCTCCCCTTGGCAGACTTCGCGCCTTTGTTCTTCTGCAGCAGGCCATCTCCCGCTGAGGAGACCAGAAAGAAGCCCCGGTGAGTGGGGCTTAGTGCCCGCTTGTTCACATTTCCCTACATGCAGAGCAGCTGCCCAGGGTGGCAGTGGGCAGCTGCCCCCTATGAGGGTCATACCCTTGGGGGCATTCGTTTGAGGAGACCAGAGTGAGTTGCACCCCTCCCCCCCTCGCATTACAGGCATTGTTCTTGCTGCAACTGCAGCCAAGGGGCTAGCGGAAGCCTCGTGAAGGGGCACAGAGTTGGGAAAGCCCTCACTCTGAAAGGGGCATGGCGGGGCGAGCCCAGGACAGGCCCCCCACTTGAGAGTGTCCTGATTTGGGGCCGACGACACTGGGTGGTAATACACCTATTGAGGGGTTTAGGCTCCCAATGGGAGCGCAGTAATGATGGGACCCTGATGTATTTATAATATGTGGTACTTGTGTCCTACTGTAATGTGTTGCCTCGTGTGTGCCCTTTGAGAGCGGGTACTTTGGTGCACTATTGCTAATGATGATATGCATAACGCGCTATGCTGAGTACCCATGTGTGCAGTGATAGTGATGCGCTGCACTACTGCTGATTATGTTTCACCTAATAAGCGGTATCAGGTGATGTGTGCACCCTACCAGTGTTACTGTGGTGCACTGCTGAATTAGGATGTCTGCCTAGTATTGTTTATGCCTAATGTGTTTTATGCATAATGTGATGTAGGCTAAGTGCTAATACCAGTAGGTACTGGTTGTTTTATTTTCACTACTGTGATTCTAATGGTAATGACAGTGGCCCGATTGGCCCTGTCATGTATATAATCCCCTGTAAAGTGATACCTAGTGCCAGGTGGCACAGTGTATATATGTCATGTGTTCTAATGTGTTTTATGGATAATACAAAGGCTATTTTTACATAACCTTGTGTGGTGTGCCTAGTGTGTCGCTGCTGTGTGTGTGTGTTGCGCAAACGATTTACACATTGCCTCTGGGATAAGCCTGACTGCTCGTGCCAAGCTACCAAGGGAGTGGGCAGGGGTTATCTTTGGTGTGTAACTCCCTTGCCCTGACTAGAGTGGTGGTTTCTGCCTGGGTTAGGCGCTTGCCCCTAGCCAACTAGAAATTCCATTTCTAACATTGGTTGGCAGCGGTGAGGATAGGACTTGCGTTTGCGCAATACCACAGCCACAACTGGTTGCACTACAAACTCTACAGTTTAGACTAATCACATGTTTGGGGATTTCTCCTGATTATTTCTTTTCTCCTGAGTGTCATTTTTTTTTATTGTGTACTCCTGTTGCACTGTGGGTTGTGTATCTTGCCAAGATGGGGTGAATCTATAATGAGGATGACCTAATGGAGTACACTAGGGAGGAGCTAGAGGATTTCTGCAGGGAAAGGGGGATACCCATAGTAGGCAACATCTTCAGAAAACTGTTCCTCTATGAAGCCCTCCGCAGGGGAGTAGCCTTCAGGGGCCAGCCATAAGGGCTGAGCCTCCTAGGAGTGACCATGGTGACACCACTTCTGTCTTGGGGGTCTTCGCGCATTGTCAGATGGACAGGGGTCGGGAGATCAGCGCCAGGCAGACTGTCATGCAACACAGGAGGTATGTGTTAACCTCTGGGGCATGTGTGCTCCCAGGAAGTCCTGGTGTGCCAAGCGAGTGCTCACCCGCAGGGTTTAGTCCCTGGGTTGGGAGGCCAGGTTCAGGTTCTGCCTGACCTGGAGGCAAGGACATCTGTAAACCGTTTCCTGACCGGTTTGTCTTCTAGGGTTACCACTCCAGGTGGGAGGGTGCAGAACTCTGGAAGGGGGTGCAGAGGGAGGGAATACTCACCTCTGACCCCGGTTGAACCGCAGGGTTTAATCCCTGGGTTGGGAGGCCAGGTTCAGGTTCTGCCCGACCTGGAGGGAAGGACATCTGTAACCAGTGTCCCTACCGTTTTGTCTTCTGGGGTTACCACTCCAGGTGGGAGGGTGCAGAACTCTGGAAGGGGGTGCAGAGGGAGGGAGTCCTCACCCCTGACCCTGGTTCAACCAGAGGGTTTAGATCCTAGGTTGGGAGAACAGTTGCAGGAGAGAGGTCCTAAACTGGTGGGAGAGTTGTGTTCTGAGGGTCTCTCTCTCCTAGGAGGAGAGTGCAGAACCAAAGAAGGAAAGATAGGGGGAGGAGAGCCTCGCCCATGACCTCTGGTCAGCCTGAGGGTGCTGACCCTGGGTTGGAGGATCAGTGGCAGTTTAGAACTGCACTGAAGAGAGGTAGAGTGGAGAATGGATACTATGTACCAGTGGTTACTACCCCCCACTCTGTGAGATGGCAAGGGCCAGAGACATCTGGATGGCCTAGGGCCTGGTCCTGGCCGCGGACAGCTAGGGAGTCCCAGTGGGGTAGCTTAGTTTGTCCTGGGAGCTTTGCCAGAGGAAACCACATGGGTTCACATTGGCGTAGAACTGGAGTGTGCCCCTGCAGTTGCGGGCCCGCGTCCATGTTCTATCGCCCCAAGCAGAGAAGCCCATCAAGGTAATGATTGGTCTACCCGGCTTTTAGCTGGAAGGGGATTGTGTTGGACTTGGCCCTTTTTGCAGGGTCATCCCTGAACTTTTTGCCTTCCTCCTAGTATTTTTCTCACCTGGTGTTGGTGGTTTTAGGACTTTGGGCACTTTATCACTGCTGTCCAGTGTAAAGTGCATGTGCTCTCGGTAAAACATGGTAAGATTGGTCTACACCTATTTAGCGTATTTAATTTACCTGTCAGTCCCTTGTAAAGTGGTATCTCAGATACCCAGGGACAGTAAATTAAATGCTACTGGTGGGCTTGCTGCGCTGCTTGCGCACCTACCAAAGTAGTCTTTCAAACCTGTCTCAGGCCTCTGCCATTGCAGGGCCTGCGCGCGCAGTTTACTGCCGCTGTGATGTGGCACATAAAGTGGTTGCCACGTCCATGACTCCCCTTTTACTCCATATCAGTCACCCCTACGGTAGGCCCTAGCTAGCCCTATGGGCAGGGTGCATTGTAGGTAAAAGGTAGGACATGTGCCATAACTGTGTGGCATGTCCTGGTAATGACAAACAGCCATTTTGGTTTCTCACTGCTATGAGGCTGCCCTCTCATAGGAATGCATTGGGGATTCCGTGATAAGCGTGTCAGTGGTAATTTCTGATATGAGGAGAGTAGCGTGATCAAGTTTGGTATGTTTGGAATAGTGGTAATAAATGCTGCGTAATGGTGTGCGCAGATTTATTATCACTATTTTAGAAATCCCACTTTTAGAAGTGGGCATTTCTGTGTGCTATGTGTCTTTGTGCCTGCCTGATGTGTATTGCATATCTGGCTCTGGAGTGACAGGGGCTCCAGAGGGGCTGGGTGAGTCAGCGCTAGGCTGAATAGGCAGAACTGCATTTGGAGTAGTGGGAGGAGTAGCCCCTGACCCTGAATAGGTCTGTGCCTGCCTTGTACAATGCTGGCTCCACCCCCCTGTGGTGTGTCTGGGGCCAGAGCCTAACCTAACAATGAAGGTGTTTGAGCACTGTATAGAAATGTTGGAGTGCCCCCCAGAACTGGTTTGGACCGGGCGCAGAGACCTTGGGAACAAAGACAAATGTGGTATAAGTATTGGGGCTGTGACCCCATGTTTGGCGTGCTACTGGGTGCTTACTTGGAGTCTACGGCCGGCATGCTGCTGGACTGGCAAGAGGAACCGCCACGGGGGATTGACCTGCTGTCTGCTGGGAGGGGGAACTTCAGGGACTTTCCCTCTGCTGAGGGACCCAGTGTGCTGGCCTGCCCGTACCCAGCGCTGTGTACTTTTGGGATCCAGCGCTTGGTGAGCGCTGGAAATTCGCCCTGCTCTTCTCCCTGCTGCCCGTCTTTTTATTTGGGGGGAAAGAGCTTGCAGAGCCTTTTGGTGGCTGAAACAAAAGCGCAAGGTGTGCGCTCTCACTTGTGTTGGACCAAGTGCCCTGACCAGCCTGTGGCCGTGCAGCGAGTGAAAAGCTGCACCATCTGAGCCATACGTCACAGAGACTTCGCTCCGTAAGTAGTGAACGGGAGCGGCTGTGCCGGGATCCCGTGAATTGCCGCAAAACCGGAAGTCAGGCGAGGAAAGCCTGACTTGGGGCGTGGCCGGGCAGAGGAAGCCAGGCGGAGGTGCAGCCTGGTTGTGGGTGGGGCTCCCGTGTTTGCAAGGAGAGCCCCGTGTGCTGCCTGAACCGGCCGGAGATCGAGACCAGCAGTCAGAGGAAGGACCGGAGCCACGCAGGCTCCCCTTGGCAGACTTCGCGCCTTTGTTCTTCCACAGCAGGCCGTCTCCCGCTGAGGAGACCAGAAAGAAGCCCCGGTGAGTGGGGCTTAGTGCCTGCTTGTTCACATTTCCCTACGTGCAGAGCAGCTGCCCCGGGTGGCAGTGGGCAGCTGCCCCCTATGAGAGTCACAGCCTCGGGGGCATTCGTTTGAGGAGACCAGGGTGAGCTGCACCCCCGCCCCTCCTCGCATTACGGGCATTGTTCTTGCTGCAACTGCAGCCAAGGGGCTAGCGGAAGCCTCGTGAAGGGGCACAGACTTGGAAAAGCCCTCACTCGGAAAGGGGCATTGCGGGGCGAGCCCAGAACAGGCCCCGGTTGAGAGTGTGCTGATTTGTGGACGACGACACTGGGTGATAATACACCTATTGAGGGGCTAAGGCTCCCAATGGGAGCGCAGTAATGATGGGACCCTGATGTATTTATAATATGTGGTACTTGTGTCCTACTGTAATGTGTTGCCTCGTGTGTGCCCTTTGAGAGCAGGTACTTTGGTGCACTATTGCTAATGATGATATGCATAACGCGCTATGCTGAGTACCCATGTGTGCAGTGATAGTGATGCGCTGCACTACTGCTGATTATGCTTCACCTAATAAGCGGTATCAGGTGATGTGTGCACCCTACCAGTGTTACTGTGGTGCACTGCTGAATTAGGATGTCTGCCTAGTATTGTTTATGCCTAATGTGTTTTATGCATAATGTGATGTAGGCTAAGTGCTAATACCAGTAGGTACTGGTTGTTTTATTTTCACTACTGTGATTCTAATGGTGATGACAGTGGCCCGATTGGCCCTGTCATGTATATGATCCCCTGTAAAGTGATACCTAGTGCCAGGTGGCACAGTGTATATATGTCATGTGTTCTAATGTGTTTTATGGATAATACAAAGGCTATTTTTACATAACCTTGTGTGGAATTTCTTTTGTGGTGTGCCTAGTGTGTCGCTGCTGTGTGTGTGTGTGTTGCGCAAACGCTTTATACATTGCCCCTGGGATGAGCCTGACTGCTCGTGCCAAGCTACCAAGGGGGTGAGCAGGGGTTATCCTCGGTGTGTAACTCCCTTGCCCTGACTAGAGTGGTGGTTTCTGCCTGGCTTAGGCGCTTGCCATAGCCAACCAGAAATCTCATTTCTAACAGCACCCTATCCCTCAGTTTCCGATGATCATCCCTTAGTAGGGTAAGATTTGTGGTGACAGCGTCAATCTTTGACTCTGGGGATACGTGGGATCTTTCTATGGCAGCAAGTACCACTTCTAGTTTGTCAGTAACTGATTTTGAGTCTGAAGAGCGACCTTTATGTTCAGCGATCCGCTGAGAGCCCAGTGGTGTTGACAGTCATGAGCGTGCGGAAGGGGCACCTGTCCTTGGGTGCACCATTGTGTAGCTCTTCTGGATATGGTGTGCAACAAAGGTATTGGTATGCTGCAAGTATGGGCCCTCTTGTGAGTGTTAGAGTGGACCATAACACCTCACAGCATGAGCATCCCAAGTGGAAGTCAAACAGCAAGGCACAAGAATGGGCTTGAATGGAGTCAACTGGTTGAGAAGTGGTATCGCAGCACCTGAAGAACACAGCAGGTAAGTTCAGTATAGAGGTCCAGGCGTGGTGAGTCTCGTGGGTTATAGCTGCAATTCAGGTGGTCAACAAAGAGCTGGAGACATATGTGCGGGTCACCGCCTTACGGCTCATGGCATCTGACACTTCTCGCTTGCACGACGGTGCTTCTAAAGCCATAAAGACGGTGCAGCAGAACGTGGCACAGGAGAGCCTATGCCGGTGAATTGACCCACAAAAGGAATCCAAAGAATTGGGCAGCAGTTCAGGAGCACTTGGGTGGTGGGCACAGTTGGTGTATGATATAGTGTCCTCTGAAAGATAGCCCCCTCCCTCCTGTCAACACAGCAGGCTCCAAGTGCAAGAGCCCTTCGACCTAGTCCGCAGGCCCCACACACCCCCACACACCTCCAGCTATAATGCCTTCATCAGTGTCAAGGAGGAAAATAGGGGGGCTGTGAATGCATTCGTGCACTGACACAGGACCCCTGAGTGGGTAACAGCAAAATCCGTTGATGTATGTGCCCCCACAACCTCAATAAATACAAATCACAGTCTCGCCATGGTAGGCAAAGGCCCTGTACGGAAAGCAGGCACAGCAACGTTAGACTGCAGCTGGCTCTCGGGCCAGCAGCAGAATAGGCCCGCAAATCAGCCGTGTGCAATCGCCAGGCCATGGGGGAAAGGTAACGATGGTGCTCAGGGGGGGGGGAGCACTGTTCTCCTCCAAGTTCTGCCAAGATATAGCAGTCGAGCGGGCCGCTGGTAGCGGTGTGTCCCCTGGCGCCCAGCGGCGTACAAAAGCAGGCCTGGAAGCTCCACTAGCCGACCACCTCCAACCGATGGCAGTCTGGTAAGGCCCAGAGCCTCTGTCCGGAGACAAGGCCCGGCTCAGCATGAGCACCTTACGGCCTGGTACTCAGAGCAGGGTGCTGGTGAAAGTATGTCCTCCAGAGGCCGGCAGTGCCCAAAGTCGGCTAAGGCGGCTCCCCTGCAAAGCCCCCAACAATGATGTGCAGTTAGGGGTCCCGACGGCCGCCCACCACCAAGAAACAATTAGGATGTCAGGATCGCGGCATGGAGCTCAATCAGCTGGCGTCGGCAATCTTGGCTACCTCAGCTAGTTACGCCCCCCTCTATAGCAATTCATGTCTCTGTGGCAAGCTTACTTTTTCACAGTTCAACCAGCCTGTATGCAGATGTGACATTGGATGAAGTTCCTGTTTTTACATAGAGCACATTCCTCTTTCTTCATTCTGCGAATGACTTCTTCACATATACATAAAGAAAAGTCAATGGTAGGGCAAAATAGATGCTGGATAACTAAGCTACACAACGTTTTTAGCTCCTAAGCATTGCAATAGTTGTGTAATTACCAAAGGAGTCAAGCTAAAGCCACACATCAATCAAAAATGTACACACATGTCTCCTGCAGCTTTTTTTCCTGTTGGTGTGTGGGTGCAGAAATGACTAGTGGTGAAAATGTTACCACCAGTTAATCCCCAATTCTTCAGTCCACCTTCTGAATACAAGGGAATTTGCTGCCCATAATGCTAATGCTATCACAGCCGTTACCACCATGTTGACTTGCAAGTTTTTGAATGGGTCCTAATTGTGCCTTCCTCAGGCTGCTTTTAAGTACAGCTGCCCATTTCCTGGTCCCCGGTGCCCTACAGATTCAGGGAAACTGAAGACATTGGTGGCACTGGTAGCCACAATGATAGCAGATTGCCTCAACAGTACTTTGTTGCCTAGGTTTCAAAGCAATGTAATAATAGATGTTACTCAACTCAATGGTACTCATTTTATCTACCTAGAAGGATGTAAGGCTGAGTGGATGTGCCATAATTGAGGTTTCTGCACTGGATGCATTCACCCCTGAGCTTTTGTGAGTTGAATGCTAATCCATTCTCTTAGATCTCTAGAATTCCACTGGAAACAGTGCTTGCAGTACCTGATAATCTTTTAGTTTCCATGTGGTGCTAAGGACCATGGGAAAACTAGGACGAGGTTTGCAAACCAGATGGGCTTCATATCATTGAGCAGACATTGGGTGGGAAACTGACTTCATGGCACTATGATGTCACACAGTATACATTGATCCTCAGGCTTTCCTGTTGCTTTAATGTACATTTTAATATACTTTTTGAGATTAAAAAAAAGCTTAAGGAAGTTTTGTTTGGGGGGGGGAGGGCACACAAACCCCTCTGCACTTATCCCTACCTGCTCCGCCTGTGTTTAATCCAACATGAGCAACATGATCAAATACATAATAAAGTTGCAAATTTCGAATTCTCTGAATGAGGTGAAAGAAAACTGCACAACTAGTGCAGTGATACATGGTTTGGCTCAACCCACGTCCCAGGTAGAAACAATGCAGTGCATTGGTGCTGAAAGCAAGTAAACAGAGATAAATAAATTACATGTTTCTGCATATCTCTGCCTTTCTTACTTTTCTTGAAATATTTTCCAAGTCATTGTCATTGAATGTAGGTTAGCAGGATCACTCAACTAAAAGTTGAATGGAGCACTGTAGGCATAAGGTTTCCATCTGCCCTGAAATGGTACCTCACATTTTTGCTTATTTGCTTTTTTACACATTATTTAGGTCCGCCGCAAAAAAATAAGGGGATCATTTAGGCAAGGGTGGTATTGGGACATCCCCAAAAATTAGCAAGTCTCCCTTTCACCCATTCATAAATCTATACTTCATTTAGAGGTGGTGGAATCACTTGCTTTCCCACAGTGGAGCTTCAGAAGAATCCACAATTGAAAACCCTTTTTTGGCAGGTCAGCCACCATACGTCTGCCATCTTCTTGTTATCTGGAGGCCCATCCGATCTTGAGGAGAGTTTCCAATACTGCTTGGTCCTGCATAGAACTGCTGCGCATGCAATGCTCGTCAAGGGAAGGGGAAAAATAACAACTATCAATTTATTTCTAAAAAACAAAAAAATGCCAGCAACCATCTATGTCAGCGCTGCATTCAAGCTCTGCAAACCAGTATTTGAAATACATCTATCTAATTGCCTAACTGTTCTAAATCATGTGCCTGGCTGTAGCGGGTGAAGGGACATGGGTCGAAGTCAAAGTGTACAGATTCCCAGAGAAGTTATGAATAACCACACATGTAGTGGAAAAAGCCCTGTAAGCAAAACGGTCTGAGAAGAAATGACAACTACATAAGAAGATACCAATACAGAAGAAACCATTTACTGTGGTCAGTGAGAAAATATAGAGAGAAGCTAGTACACTGAACACAGTGAGAACCTTTACCCTCCCATAGAACCACAACAAACATAAGGGCATATTTACAAGGGAATGGTGGAGCGTGGTTTTAAGCACAAAATGCTAACGCCACACTCCGCCATTTCGAAAACGAAAAGATGAGCCGTATTTACAAAGATATGGCACATCCCTGCGTTTTCCCTAGCGTTGGCGCTAAATTAAGCTGCCTAGTGCCAACGCAGGCACCCTTGCACTGTAGTGCAAGGGTGCCCGCGTCGAGGGAATGATTGTTCATGTGCAGGAAGGTGTCCCTTCCTGCACATAAATAATCACAAATGGTGATTTGAAACTTCTATGTGTGCTGCATTGTGCAGCACACATAGAAGTTGCAAAGCGTCATTTTGTTAATGATTGTTTATTTTCCTGCACATGAACAATCATTCATTGTGTTTTGCTGTTTCTATGTTTGTTGCACAATGCAGCACACATAGGAACAGCAAACACGACGAGAAATTAATAATTTCTCCTCGATTCACCAGATTAAGACCAAGTTTTCCCTGGTCTTAATTTTGGCCCTGCCTCCTATGTACGCCACCCTTGCAAATAGGAGGCAGCACCAATATCAATGGGTGTTGCGGTGGAATGCCCACTGCAACACCAATTGCCCACCCCTTTCACACTAATTATAGCGTGAAAGGGTGCCTTATTTACAAGGTGGCGTTAAGCCACATTAAGTGGCTTAACGCCACCTTGTAAGTAAGGCGAAGTCCCTATCGCCACAGGAACGTCGTTAAAAGTGACGTTCCTGTAGCTATAGGGGCTTATCAATATGCCCATAATGTTATATAGAATCAGTTAGGGATGTTCATCAGCCTTTCACATGTGTATGGCTAACCTGTAACTAACTGTCTTGTGGTGTTAAATTTTCTCAAGTGTGAACTCTGAGTATTTGAAGTTTATTGCCTCTCAATAGGGTATTTTGGCATGTGAAAGGGTTGTATGGAGAGTTCCTAAGATTAAGACCTATCTGCAGGCCCTCCATTCGATGCCAGATTTTTAGAGAACTTCCAAAGAAGAGTCAACGGTGGGGCATGCAGACAGTGTCTCAAGCACAGTCCTCCAGGCCATACCCTTTTTTCACTCCACTAGACAGAACACTCGTTCTACACTTGACAGGATCCCATAGATCAAATTCTTCCCTTTTACTTGACCATGAGCATTCTTAGTTATGAGGTGCACAGAGCAGCAAAGAGTGAAAATACAAGGATTTTTAAAAGTGTAAGGAAAATATGGTTAGTATATACTAGATTTTGCACATTCTGAACAGGACACAAACATTAATAAACAAAGGAAACAACTTCCAAGAATGTCCTCCTTTTGTTCCGTGTCCATTTAGATTTCATTAAATATTTAAGTGTGCAGCAGAGGAGTATCCTCTGTCCTGGGACACAACCGCTAAGAAGCTATTGTGCTACTCCCGGAGACATCTGGGGTGTGGTCCCATGGCTCACTGCTACGCGGGCTCTTCAGGGTCTATATCTTTTTATGCCAAATGCAACTGAATTTTTATTCATAGAAGTTAAACTTTGGAAAGTTCCATTTAATAATGTATCTTCATACTTGTAATGGTGTATATTTCTGTCTATTTCAGGCAAATTGTGCACAATATCTACGTTCCTTCTATCATATTTTATCAGAGTATCCAAATTTAAACTTTGCTTTTAATGCCCCTATGCATGACATATAGAAATGTCCTTCATCGGGGGTAAGAATTCTACTTGGATGAAACAGTAAATTATAAAACATCCAATTTAGAATGACATAAATCAAGGAAAATTGTAATACGCACAATATTATCATGGTATTCTCAATTGTATTACGATGTGTAATCATGAAAAGAAATCTTAAACTTAATGAAATCATTTTGTTTATACATGTAAATTATCAGAGAAAATGTTGTATGTGCGCTATTCTGTATTCCACCGACTGATTCCTATGCATGCAGAGATTATGTTATTCATATTCATGTTAACAATAATTCGTGTTAAACTCAACATTAATATTAGGGGTGGGCGGAGTTCCCGGAGTCCTACTAGGAGGAATTCTGCGAAGTCGAAAAAACCTCTGCGCCGCTACGTGGAGTTCCACTTTTGGGAGGAGTTTGCCGGCACGCACGTTCGTGTTGCATTGGGAATGTGGAGTGCGTCCGCACGCTCCAAAATCGCACGTGTGTTCTTGCGTTAAAAATCGCATGCGAACAGCAGCATGCGGTCCTCATGGGTGCGGCCATCTTGTTTTTCTGCTCTCTGTTATAATGGTGGGCCTAAATTTTATTCTGTCCTTAATCTTTGTAATCCTTATTACTTTTCTACCCCTAATTTTTATTTTTTATAAGTGTGTGTCTTTGTGTTTGTGTATTTTACGTTTTTGTATACATTTTTTCGTGTTTTTGTGACTTTTAAAGTTTATTTTGTTTCCTTATTTCTTGCTTCTTTACTTTCCCTTTCTTTCCCTTCTTTTTATTTCCCCACCCAGCGCCATGGCAGAGGGTGACTTCTGTGCCGCCGGCGCCTATGCCCAGGTGTGCAGCCCGCCTATGCCCCGGGTGATCTTTGGAGAAGAGGAGGAGCTGGCAGAACTCGTTTTTTTGTGCAGCGCCACCTCCCCTGTATGCTGGCAGCAGGTGGCAGGCCTGGTAGCGGCTACACCCTGTGGGAGCGTCAGCGGTGCTGGGTGCTGCATGTTTGGCGCACCCCCAGCAGCTGAAGAACCGTTGGGCGGACACTCTGGACCGCGAACAGGACCAGCTCAACCTACTAGGCGTTGAGATTCCGGGGCTTGGTGAGTATTAATTATTTGTTGTGTTTGAGTTCTACAATGCTAGAAATATTTTTCCGAAAAGTATGCTGCTCACACTCAGAGGTAAGTTAAGTTTAGTTTACGCTGTATATTATTGTGAGACTTATTTTCTAGCTTCTGCTAGGCAGATGCCACTACCTAATCACTCTCATCAGGCGCTTGCTTTGGCGGAATAATTAAGAAGCCATTGCAGACTCTTCTCCTGTCACTATAGTGAATCACTGAGTAGCGCGTTCTCTCTATGACTGTATATATTGCTCGTACAGGTCCAGGTTATTTAATAGAATTCACAGTGATGATGTGAAGTATGCATCTATGCATTGCACAAAAGGGAGACTGAGTTGGCTCCTCAAGGGTGTTGAGAAATGGGAATAGATAGAATCAAAGATCATTCACTGCAATACATTAGTTCCAAATGTAGGTTTTGCTAAGGAAATTTGGAATATGGATTTAACGACAGTCGATAGACTTGAGTCGAAACTAGTAGTACTATAGGTGATCTGTTTTAGCGACTGCATTTGCTTTTCATAAAACATTTTGTGGAGATTATTATTAACAGAATCACTAATCTATTTTAATTTATCTTCTTAATTTCTTTCATCCACACCCGAGGGCAAGAAGAGGGACGATTCTGAGGGTCTGGGGCAAGCTGGTCAGCCGGCGCCGCCCACCAGCGCCGCTGCCGAGGGCTCTGCTGTTCCCAGTAAGTCGTTTTATGATTGTTGTGGACTTCTTAGGATAAAATCTTGGGGTTTTGGAATGTTGGTGCTATTTATCGTGAAGATTCAAATAGCAGGCCCAAGTAAGCTAGTATTTTAAATAAAAATCACCAGGTATGTTTGTTGAGAATGCTTTCCTTTTCCTGCTTATACCTAGCTCTAACACAGTTCAGTTCACGAGAGAGTGGCCATGGTCATCATCATGGACCACCCCCACCCCCTCAATGTAGTGTGCTGCAGACTCCTTCATTTATAGTTACAGTACACCAGCAGTTTCCCATGACAGTGCAGCAGAGCTGGAAAAAAAGTATGAGGTCTCACTCCCATTGCATTTGCCAACCAACACCATATGTCTTTCATTGACCATTATTCCACGCCAAGCTTGTCTAACTTTGTGAACCAACCGATCAAATGCTCAGAATGATATTTGGAAGATACTGACAAACTAACTGAGTTGTAGTGCTGCATTTCAGTTGATTTTGGGGTTGTGTATCTGGGATCTAAATTATGTGTAATGTTTTATTCTAGCCACACAGAACATCAGTGATGCGGCTCCAGTGCCACTACAGGAGGAGAAGGGTCAGTTGGATGGGGAGAAGCGGCAGCAGGGTCGGGCACTGGTAAGACACATAATTTCATGCAATTACTATGCTCACTAGCTATTGCCATGGTGCCGCTCATCGTCATCAAAAATGACCATGAAGTGAAGCGGTGGTTGAGTTATTATTATGGCCTCTTCTATCGGCAATGCAGCAAAATCTCATATAACGAGCTTTGTTGGCTTGAGGGAGACATGAAAGAATGGAAGGTAACTTGAAAGAAAGGAAATGGTATTTGAGTGAAAGGGTTGGTGGGTGAAAGGGTGCACGGTGGATGGGCAAAAGGATGGTTTGAAAAAGGGTTGCTATTGAATGGGTGGATAATGTATTAGGAATTTTGGTGAAAGACTGGAAGGGAGAAAATAAAGCTTAATCATGGTGGCTGTGGGTGAATTAAAATGAAAGAATGAATGAATATTTGGATTGTTTGGATGAATAAGCAAGGCAGCTCTTCTTCTAATGAGGAGCATGCTGCTGCTCACCTACTTACATGGTTTATGTAGGGTTATCACTACTCCCTTGACTCGCTGTATTTGATAGCTGAGCCAGATCTATCCTACCTATCATTCATCATACCTCCTCCTCGCCCATGGCACTTTTGCCAACTATGACTGAAGTGCAGTATGGGTCAATAAATTTGTGACTGCAGTGTTGGCTGTGTAATATGCGTCTGCATCAGTTAATGTGGCATTTACAATGTTTTAAATACATTGCAAACCGAACACACAAGGTGTGTTGTCCCTTCGCCCACTCAGTCACCTCTTAGTACTTCACTCCTTTATTTTTTCCTAAGTTCTTCCGTCACAGCCTACCAAATTGGAAAATCCATTATTGGCATGGGCCACATGTGAAGTGATTCCAGAACATATTTCATGATTTCCCATAACAGATTGAATTTTATCTTGTTCAGATTTTTCCCTTTTGAATTGTACCGTGACTGAATAACCCAAAGATGATGAACCGATGATCAGTGTAATGGCCCTTCTATTACATATAAAAAAAAGCTCTACCCTACCTGTCTAATCCCTCTACCCTACCCCCTGCAGTAGAAAAAATCAAGTTTCCTTTCCTTGGTTAATGCCCAGCAGATGAATTTGTTGGAAATACGTGGTGGCAGGTCAGGCCACAGAGTAAAGTGGGAGTAAGTGCATGACTTCATGTCAAATTTGGCATATGGGATACACAGTGACGAATGTGCCAAATAAAATCTTTATAGTCCGTTCCTTTACCTGTAGTGCAGTCCATTAGATTCATTTTCCTCAAAGTCTACTTACGGCAGACATGAAAAATAAATTAATATCCGCATTTCATACATGAGGTGTGTGTTAGACGTAGTATCTTATTTATTATTCATCTGCCTCTTTGGAGACAGGGTAGAAAGAGAAATGCATTTGGCGAATTGCTGGGCCATTGGAATTGAAAATAGATAATTGCAACTACAGCTGCAGAATGCAGCGAACTAGCAGAGGCATTGACTAGCAATGAGCATGGCTTCATTATTTTAGCACCACACACAACTTATACTCCATATAGTGCATAATGCTGTACGCATCAATGAGAAGTCATTTATTTTTCAACTCAGTCTCTGACTCTGTTTATAGTTACTTGTAAAGCCTTTAGAAGAAAAAAAAATCAAATCACAGTTTTTCTAATCCTGTAATGGTATTCCCTGCCTGTTAATACTTTTCTGCCACACATTCAGTGCTTTTTATGGTTGGCAACATGTGTGGGTAAAACATAAAACTGGCCTTGTGACTCTCCAAATCATAATTACATCAAATAAATTCCAATGGCCCTAGGGGACCAACAATGTACTGCTACTGTGCAGGCAGGAGAGCGGCCCATTTGCGGTGGCAGAGGCTGGAGCGTATCCAGCAGAAAAACCGGCAGCTGGTGGTCCTGGAAGAGGAGGAAATTAATGCAGAACAGCCAGGCCCCAGTGCAGCCAGTCCCCTTCAGCCTCAAGTCTATCTCATCGCTTTCGCTGCAGCCAGCCAACTGCTGCCACCCCCACCACAATTGCAACAGGCCATTGCTGCACCTCGTCCTGCAGTGGCTGGACACCATCGAGGGCCGGCTCAACACGATGGAGCAGAGCCTGGATCAGCTCAGGACCGATGTTCATAATGCCCTCTTCTAGCCCTTTTTTATTTTTTTGTTCTGGTGGGAGGGATTTGTTGTTTGTTAGGGCTGGATGGAGAGTGTGGGAAGGGAGTTGCGACTGGAGAGACTTTTTCTTGGACATTTTGAGTTTTGGGGCTTGGGTCTTGTTTGGGAGAGGGGTGGGCATGTTGTTTGGGTGGAGAGGGAGGATTGCTTTGTAAATAACTGAAGGGGAAAACTATTTTTTGTGATCTAAATTTATGCCTGAAGTAGTTTTTTTTACTTTGCACTGCTGCCTTCAAGTAGTTTTACGCAGCCTGTTTATGTTCTTGTAACTTAAGAGAGAGCGTAGCACTTAGTTATATAGTCTAGGCTTATACTTCTCTAACTATCTTGACCATTGGGAATGCTGCCATGATGACCTATATTGTGTAGAACTATATAGATAAAAACAGTAGCAGTTAATTTATTTCTTACTAAGTTAAATTGCCTCCATACTAGTTGTCTTACCTGAATATACATGCAGCAATAACAGGGGAGGCATCACAAATTCACAAGCAAGGTCCCACTTCCTGTTCCACCCAGGTGAGCTCCAACTGTAGGATTGATCTGAACGATTGATTGATTGATTATCCATCGTAGGCAACTAAATGGAAGGAGAAAAACTGAGTTAGTGGGCTATATATTTATCAAAGATTTACAAAGAATTGACACCACCCGAGTACTATGTGATGACACAATGAGAATGCCTGATTGTGCTAAAATAGAAAAAATAGCAATACTAGTAAGTTTCGGCTAATGTGGAGCTAACAGTATTATTTGCAAAATCCTCAAGTTATAAAAAATGGACTCAAAGTATGGAGTAGACAAGATTAGGTTAGGCGTTTACGGTTAGGCAACACAAGGCCTGAATGAATGTGCTGACGACTGATGTTCTTCATTCTATATCTAAAAAAAATATGGATTATTTTTAATGTGCAGGTTGGTAATGGGCTGTGTGGGCTACTGCTTAGAAGATTCTACAGTAAGTTGGTGTTGCTTTCACCACATCTGACCCACCAAGTGTGTGATCCATTGAAGGTGTAATTTAAGCCACACCTCAATAAATCACACAGCACGGAGGAAGAGGGTTAGGGGTTTGATGAATGGATGGGTAATGGGATTTCGGGAAAGGCTTGACAAAGACAAACACTACAACACGAGGACAACATTCATCTGGGCAATATGCAGCAGCACATCATTTGCCATCAATCTGTTGTTGGAAGGAAACAAAGGAATGAGTATGACAGAGTACAGATACATACATTGCAAATAGTCCTTCTGCCCCCGAGACCCAATTTATCATATATCTAAAAGTTCTGTCTTGGGGAGTGAACCCACCCACCCTCTTCTCTTAGTTAATATGACTGTTAAGAGAAAAATTTTACTTTATTGCAAAATTGGGTGGTGCGTCTGCATTCTCCTCGGGAATGTCCACTCTTTGGTGCCTGTCTGCACTAGTCCGGTAGGTAAGCAGGAGTGTTGTTGAGCTCAGTTAGCTTTCGCCTTTCGTTCATGAAGGAGACTAGAAGAAGGCCTGCAGATTGTAAAAGAGAAACTGTATTTTAGAGTCAAGGACAAGGACAGAAGGAAGGTAAGCTTCATGAGGAGTGTATCAAGAAGACTCAAAAGCAGTGCAAAAAAACCAATGGGGGGTCTCAGAGTATCACTTTTGCCACAAGTCCAACACACACAGAGCAGCATTTCACAAATGCACCTCTCTCCTCTCTCTAATCCACACAGCTGAGTACTAGGCCTCAGACTCTTGGTATGCTTTTGAATTAAAGTTGATACTCAATAACTTCTTGCTTCTAGCTATTGATGAGGTATTCCTGCAGCTCCTGCCCTGAGTTCTTTCATGATACTCCTCCAGTCCTGACACCGAGTAACGCCGTCCCAGACCAGACATCATCATCATGAATCACGATGACCCGAGCAAAATAGATGTGGAGTGCAGTGCACTGCTGTTGAAGAACACGCAGAGAAACAGAATTGCAGTATTTTGCATAGGTTTTTGTTTGTTAACTAAAGTGACTGTTCAGGTCTCTGAAGAACCAGAAAAAAGGAGAACACCCTGCAATTAAATCTAGCTAAGTGTGAAAGGGCTGACCACATACAGGGGAAAAAAATGAGCGCCCATCACTAAAGCCCCAAACAATGCAAATCAATAATCATCTCAAGACATTTCCCATATCACAGTTCAACACACACCCTCCCTCAGTGTCTGCCACCATATAACTCATCAATCAACTTAAATCATCACTCACGCAATCAGTCACTCTCTATTGCAATAGTTGAAGTTACCTCATCCAATCCAAGCACGGGTAGTTCAGGTAGGTATTCAATCATCTTTGATGCAGGCAACACATTGGAATTTGGTATTGGCAGGCAGTCTTGTAGGTGATAAATAATTTTATGGTGCGCCCTTCTAGTGCTAAGTGCGCGGAGTGCTCGAATTCCACAAACTCCACGTGCGAAGTGGAGTTTACCACCCGGTCTTAATTAATATTTAACATAAAAACATTTTTACTAATTTATTATAATGTTAAAGAAACCTTTTCAACTTTTTAACCCCAACTGTGGAGTTTCCCTATGAAGGACAGGACACGAACGGACAGCGGACAGCTACGCCGCCCACAAGAGCGCCACCCGCAGTCACCATCACCTCATCAGATCCGCCAAAAGGGCCTCACTCAAAGACCGCCTAGACAACAACGCACACAACAGCAAAGAGCTCTTCAACATCGTGAAGGAACTCTCCAACCCCAGCTCCAACACCAACGACATCCAGCCGTCGCGAGACCTGATGCGACTCACTGGCCACCTTCTTCCACTGCAAAATCGCCGACATCCACGACAGCTTCAACACCACGACCGCCCCGGCAACCACCGAGACCACTGCCCCCACAACCACCAACCGCCTGCTCTCCTGGACCAACATCAACGACGAGGACACCAGCGAGATCATGAACACCATCCACTCCGGTTCACCGCTAGACCCGTGCCCTCACCACATCTTCAACAAAGCCAGTACAGCCATCGCGCCCCATCTCCGGAAAATAATCAACATCTCCTTCGAGACAGCAACCTTCCCGGAAAGCTGGAAGCACGCCGAGATCACCGCCTTACTCAAGAAACCCAAGGCAGACCCCAAGGACCTCAAGAACTTCCGACCCATCTCTCTGCTCCCGTTCCCCGCGAAGGTCACCGAGAAAATCGTCAACAAACAACTGACCCGCTACCTCGAGGAGAACAACATCCTGGACCCTTCCCAGTCCGGCTTCCGCAGCAACCACAGCACCGAAACCGCCCTCATCGCCGCCACCGATGACATCAGGACCCTGCTAGACAACGGAGAAACAGCAGCCCTCATCCTCCTGGACCTATCAGCCGCCTTCGACACGGTCTGCCACCACACACTACGAACACGCCTTCACGACACCGGGATCCAAGAGAAGGCCCTGGACTGGACCACATCCTTCCTTTCCGGCAGAACACAAAGCGTCCGCCTCGCCCCCTTCCGATCCAAGGCCACCAAGATCATCTGCGGCGTACCCCAAGGCTCCTCCCTCAGCCCAACGCTGTTCAACATCTACATGGCACCCCTCGCCCACGTCGCCCGACAGCACAACCTCAACATCATCTCCTACGCCGACGACACCCAGCTGATCCTCTCCCTCACCAAAGACCCTCACACCGCCAAAGCCCACCTCCACGAAGGAATGAAGGCCGTCGCCGAATGGATGAGGACCAGCCGCCTGAAGCTGAACTCGGACAAGACGGAGGTCCTCATCCTTGGTTCCAACCCTTCAGCCTGGGACGACTCCTGGTGGCCAACATCACTGGGAACAGCCCCGCCACCCACCGACCACGTACGCAACCTAGGGGTCATCCTCGACCCCACCCTCTCCATGACTAAGCAGGTCAACGCCGTTTCCTCATCCTGCTTCAACATCCTCCGAATGCTCCGCAGGATCTTCAAGTGGATCCCCACCGAAACAAGAAAAACAGTCACCCAGGCCCTCGTCACCAGCAGGCTGGACTACGGAAACGCCCTCTACGCAGGAACGACGGCTAAGCTCCTGAGACGGCTGCAACGCATCCAGAACGCCTCTGCACGTCTTATCCTCGACATCCCCCGACGCAGCCACATCACACCCCACCTGAGAGACCTGCACTGGCTCCCTGTCAACAAGAGGATAACCTTCAAGCTCCTCACCCACGCACACAAAGCACTCCACAACTCCGGACCAGCCTACCTCAACAGACGACTCAGCTTCTACACCCCCACCCGCCAGCTCCGCTCGACCAGCCTCGCCCTCGCCACAGTCCCCCGCATCCGGAAAACGACCGCCGGCGGCAGATCCTTCTCCCACCTCGCCGCCAAGACCTGGAACACCCTCCCCACCAACCTCCGACAGACCCAAGACCTACTGGCCTTCAGAAGACTCCTCAAGACCTGGCTCTTCGATCAGTAGCAGCACCACCCCCTCTTCCCCCAGCGCCTTGAGACCCTCGCGGGTATGTAGTGTGCTTTATAAGTGACATGATTGATTGATTGATTGATTGATTAAAGTATAAGGTAAAGTAAAAAGTTTATTTAACTCAACAACAATTTGTAAAAATATTTTAGGTTAAATATAAGAGTAAATTTATTTTATATATTTATTTTAAATGTAAAACAAAACTGAAAAATGCTACAGCACTATTAACTTAAGTTTGGAATACATTTATAATTAATTTAAATTAAATTAAAATTATTTTTCAGACGTTTAAATTAAAAAATAAATTCACACCTAAAGTAATTTTTTATTATGCATTAATAATTATTAAAATTGATGATTAGTATTCATTTAAAGTAATTTAAATATGTATTAATAAAAGTTAATGCAACATGAATTTACACATTTGTAAAACTTTGTTAAAATATTTTATAATTAAATAGTACACAGGCTTTATTTTTTTACATTACATTATATTTAGTTATATTTTTAACAATTGTATACAATTTAAGTTAATTTAACATTAAATCACATGGGGTTTTAATTTAAGTCCCTACTGCCATTATTTTCTATGGGAAGGTGTTGCAATACCAGTGGTTAGCCATGTGTGATGCTGAACTTACTCCAGCTCTGAGTCGGAGTAATTTACTACTGATTTAGGTCCCTTTTTGGCTGTGGTAACCTTGGAAGAAAAATGTGTGAATAGCAATGGGCTTACTTTTGTGGGTGAGTGCCTGTATCTTCCTAAACCCCTTCATAACCCTCCCTAAACCCATCCTTATTCCTCTTTAAACCCCTCCCATTTAGCAGAAAGTATGCCTCTTTTTCCAGTCATTCCGCCTGGTCCCTCCCACATTTAATACTATGTAGTAAACTCACACGTGTGAGGATCTCCCCATAGAAAAGATATGAGAGGCGGAGGTGGACATTTACACTTGTAGGTTTTGTGAATGGCATTTTGTAGTACTTAAGTAGTACTACTGTAATTGTACTAAACGTACTACAAAATGAAGTTTGTGTATAGGTCTGTGAGTGTGTGAATTCCGCTAACTGTAGTGAATATCTACACAAGAGCAAAGCAAATCAAATCCCGTTTAATCCTTTTCATGAGAAGAATTATATTACTGAATGTACTGATCTATAAACTGCTTTGTGTGTTCCCCCTGGTGACTTTCAGGATTTATGGCCAAGAGAGGGAGATCAACATTCAACTGGAATTAAAAACCTTCCAAAAAGTGATATTAAAGCTTTGATCAATGATCTGACACAATGATTAAAGGCAACCCATTGAAGAGAAATATATCACTCTAGAATGCTATAGTTCACTGCATTGCTGTAAGCAGAGGCTGAAGAGGAGTGCACCAACACCCAGATCACTGAAAATCGTTTAGACAGACCATGGGTATTCTTTTATGAAATTCATAGAAATGTTGTCTCAAAATATAGGTAGTTCTGGAAGTGAATAAATAAACTTTTACTGCAAGGACCTGATGATAAGGTTTACTTTCTTTACAAGAACCCCACTGGGCACGAATAAGGCAAAGTACCATAAGCACATGCACAATGAGCAGACCAACTTTGTGCAAACTAAAACATGCAAACAATAAAAAATAATCATGCACATAGAAATTATACATAGACTTCTTTCATCATGCCATCAATTAACTACAATAGAGGTCATAACATGCAAAGACTGCCACAGACTGTTGGAATTTGCAAGAAATGCACCTAGAAGATGGTGGTGTGTGGAAACAACTGACAGCGTGAAGCTAACAATATTTTGGGTTACCAAGGGACAACGTGAAACAGAGATATAGCCTAAGCAGTTCAATTATATTATAACTACTTGAACAAAGATCACCACCCTTAGCCCTAACAATAGGTATGTCCCATGCAATCCCTACACATGTGAAAGTAGTTGCAATTCTGCATCTGCTGGACTTAAGCTCCTCCCAGAACACATATGTAGCAGTATCTATTGTCTCACAAACTGCATTAGCTGCATTTCTACCACATGTCTTGGAGGCAATCTTGGCAATCTCACCTCAGCACCTAAGCTTCCCAAAACCAGGTTCAATATGCATCTAGTGCAGACTAGCTAATCTGCCATAGACTATTTCCCACATGTTGTAAGTGCTGTAGATTACGTGCACCACATTTGTATCACCGCTTAGTATCGTACACTTTTTTAGGAACATCAAACATATGTAAGCCACCAATATGCACCCAATCTGCAAGCTACCGTTTCACATCTATGGTAGCCAGGCTTCCAGGCTGGTATATTTTGAGACACAGTCCTATTAATGAATATTTTGAAAGTGGTGTGTACAGACAAAATATACCCTTAGGTAAATCAATCAATCAATCAATCAATCACTGAATTTGTAGAGCGCACTACTTACCCGCGAGGGTCTCAAGGCGCTGGGGAGAGGGAAGGGGGAGGAGGGGGTGCTGCTACTGGTCGAACAGCCAGGTCTTGAGTAGCCTCCTGAAGGTCAGCAGGTCTTGGGTCTGTCGTAGGCTTAGTGGAAGGGTGTTCCAGGTCTTGGCGGCGAGGTGTGAGAAGGATCTGCCGCCGGTGGTTGTTCTTCGAATGCGAGGGACGGTGGCGAGGAGAGGTCGGCGGAGCGGAGCTGGCGGTTGGGGACGTAGAAGAAGAGTCGTCTGTTGAGGTAGGCTGGGCCAGTTTTGTGGAGTGCCTTGTGTGCGTGGATGAGGAGTTTGAAGGTGATCCTCCTGTCGACGGGGAGCCAGTGCAGGTTCCTCAGGTGGGGGTGATGTGGCTGTGGCGTGGTACGTCGAGGATCAGGCGTGCGGAGGCGTTTTGTATGCGTTGCAGTTGCTTGATGAGCTTGGCCGGGGCTCCCGCGTAGAGGGCTTTCCCATAGTCAAGTCTGCTACTGACGAGGGCCTGGGTGACTGTTCTTCTTGTGACTATCGGGATCCACCTGTAGATCTTGCGAAGCATGCGGAGGGTGTTGAAGCAGGAGGAGGAGACTGCGTTGACTTGCTTGGCCATGGAGAGCGTTGAGTCGAGGATGACTCCCAGGTTGCGTGCGTGGTCGGTGGGTGTCGGGGCTGCTCCCAGCGTCGTTGGCCACCAGGAGTCGTCCCAGGCTGAGGGGTTGGAGCCAAGGATGAGGACCTCCGTCTTGTCCGTGTTCAGCTTTAGTCGGCTGATCTTCATCCAATCGGCGACGGCCTTCATTCCTTCATGGAGATTGGCTTTGGCGGCGAGGGGGTCCTTGGTGAGGGAGAGGATCAGTTGAGTGTCGTCGGCATAGGAGATAATGTTGAGGTCGTGCTGTCTGGCGATGCTTGCGAGCGGGGCCATGTAGATATTGAACAATGTTGGGCTGAGGGAAGATCCCTGGGGTACGCCGCAGATGATCTCGGAGGCTTCGGATTGGAAAGGTGGGAGGCGGACTCTCTGGGTTCTGCCGTCGAGGAAGGAGGTGGTCCATTCCAGGGCCTTGTCTCGGATCCCTGCGTCATGGAGGCGTGCGCGTAGAGTGCGGTGGCAGACAGTGTCGAAGGCGGCGGAGAGGTCCAGCAGGATGAGGGCTGCGGTCTCACCGTTGTCCAGCAGGGTCCTGATGTCATCGGTGGCGGCGATGAGGGCAGTCTCAGTGCTGTGGTTGCTGCGGAACCCCGATTGGGATGGGTCCAGGATGCTGTTTTCTTCTAGGTATCGGGTTAGCTGTTTGGTGACGATCTTCTCGATGACCTTGGCTGGGAACGGAAGCAGGGAGATGGGCCGGAAGTTCTTGAGGTCTCTTGGGTCCGCCTTGGGTTTTTTGAGTAGGGCGTTGATCTCTGCGTGTTTCCAGCTCTCTGGGAAGGTCGCGGTCTCGAAGGAGAGATTGATAACGTTGCACAGGTGGGGTGCGATGGAGCTGCTGGCTTTGTTGAAGATGTGGTGCGGGAAAGGGTCTGACGGGGAGCCGGAGTGTATTGTGCCCATGGTCTTGATGGTGTCATCGATGTTCACGCTGGCCCAGGCTGGCAAGGGGTCATGGTCGATGGTGTGCGGCGGGTCTGGAGTATCTATCTTGGTGGGGGCTGTCTGGGTGTTGAAGCTGTCGTGGATGTCGGCGATCTTGCGGTGGAAGAAGGTGGCGAGGGAATCGCACAGGGCTTGCGACGGCGGGATGTCGTTGGTGTTGGAGCTGGGGTTGGAGAGTTCCTTCACGATGTTGAAGAGCTCCTTGCTGTTGTGTGCGTTGTTGTCGAGGCGGTCTTTGAAGGAGATTCTCTTGGCGGACCTGATGAGGTAGGGGTGGTTACGGATGGCGTCTTTATGGGCTGCGTGGCTGTCCGGTGTCTTATCACTGTGCCATTTCTTCTCAAGTTTCCGGCAGGTACGCTTGGAAGCTAGGAGTTCCGGGGTGAACCAGCTGGCTCTTTTGGTGGTGTCGCTGTAGGTGAGTTTTTTCAGCGGGGCGAGGGTGTTGGCACAGTCGTCTATCCATCGTCTGAGGTTGCAGGCAGCGTCGTCGGTGTTGGATGGGTCGGAGGGAGGGCTGAGAGCGAGGTTTGCCCGTAGTTGGTTTTCGGTGACTTTGCTCCAGCAGCGGCGTGGGATCTGTTGGGTGCGGTGGTGTGTGGTGGGTTTCTGGAAGGTGAAGTGGATGCAGCGGTGGTCGGTCCAGAGGAGTTCCTTGGTGTGGGTGAAGGAGACGTGGGAGCTTGAGGAGAAGACGGGGTCGAGTGTGTGGCCGGCGGAATGTGTCGGTGTTGTGACGAACTGTCTCAGTCCGAGGTTGGCGAGGTTGTCGATCAGGGTGGTGGAGTTGCTGTCGTTGTTGTTCTCCAGGTGAAAGTTCAGGTCTCCGAGGAGGATGTAGTCGGTAGAAGTCAGGGCGTGCGTGCTGATGAAGTCGGCGATGGAGTCGCTGAACTGGGGTCGGGAGCCCAGGGGTCTGTAGACAAGGGTGCCTCTGAGGGTGGTGTTGGGGTCCGTGTGGATCTGGAAGTGCATGTGTTCGGCGGTGCAGAGAACGTCGTCGGTGCTGGTCGAGACCCTGATGGAGTTCTTGTGGACGATGGTGATTCCTCCTCCTACTCCGTTGACGCGGTCTCTGCGGGTGATCTTATAGCCGTCTGGGATGGCTATGTCGATGTCGGGTGCGGAGGAGTCGTTCATCCAGGTCTCTGTCAGGAAGGCGACGTCTGGTGATGATGAGTCGAGCAGGTCCCAGAGCTCGACGGCGTGTTTGCATGCGGAGCGGGTGTTCAGTAGGATGCATCGGAGGTGGTTGAGGTCCTTCTTGGTGGGCGCTTCGGTGGCTCTGAGGCTGGTGTAGCAGCAGTTCTGGCAGGTGAAGGGGCCATGTGTGCGTTTCGGGGCGGCCTAGAAGCAGTTGTGTCTCCGTCCGGGGTTGAGAGCGTGGAGTGTGGTGGCATCGTAACGGCGTCGGTCCTCGAGGCTGGAGCGGGGGCGCGCGGCCCAGGGGTTCTGGCGCTGGGCGCAGTCCAGGCGCGGACGGGCGCAGACGGGCTTGCCGGCGGCACGCCCGCTGCGCCGCCGCACAGCGGCCGCCATATATGGGGAGCTGGGAGGGAGGAGCAGCTGGGAGGCGGGAGGCAGGGGCAGCGAGTGGGCAGTCAGGGGGCGGGGCCGCAGGGACGCAGCGGCGGGGGTACAGAAGGCAAAGTTGGGCACAGCAGAATGGGGGCACGAGGGGAAACAGAAAGCAAAAGAGGACACAATCAATGGGTGCACGAGGGGAAACAGAAAGCAAAAATGGACACAATCAATGGGGGCACGAGGGAGACAGAAGGCAAAGAGGACACAATCAATGGGGGCACGAGGGGAAACAGAAAGCAAAAATGGACACAATCAATGGGGGCACGAGGGGAGACAGAAGGCAAAAGAGGACACAATCAATGGGGGCACGAGGGGAAACAGAAAGCAAAAATGGACACAAGCAATGGGGGCACGAGGGGAGACAGAAGGCAAAAGGACACAATCAATGGGGGCACGAGGGGAGACAGAAGGCAAAAGAGGACACAATCAATGGGGGCACGAGGGGAAACAGAAAGCAAACATGGACACAATCAATGGGGGCACGAGGGGGACAGAGGCAAAACGGGCACCAAGGCAACAGCAGAGGGGCGAGCTTACCAGCAGCAGCAGCGGGCAGGACAACACAGGCGGAGCTGTGTGGCGGGGGAGCGACCTACCTGGCAAGGTCAAGGGTCGCTCTCCTCACCGCGCAGCGGCCGCCATATATGGGGAGCTGGGAGGGAGGAGCAGCTGGGAGGCGGGAGGCAGGGGCAGAGAATGGGCAGTCAGGGGGCGGGGCCGCAGGGGACGCAGCGGCGGGGGTACAGAAGGCAAAGTTGGGCACAGCAGAATGGGGGCACGAGGGGAAACAGAAAGCAAAAGAGGACACAATCAATGGGGGCATGAGGGGAAACAGAAAGCAAAAATGGACACAATCAATGGGGGCACGAGGGGAGACAGAAGGCAAAAGAGGACACAATCAATGGGGGCACGAGGGGAAACAGAAAGCAAAAATGGACACAATCAATGGGGGCACGAGGGGAGACAGAAGGCAAAAGAGGACACAATCAATGGGGGCACGAGGGGAAACAGAAAGCAAAAATGGACACAAGCAATGGGGGCACGAGGGGAGACAGAAGGCAAAAGGACACAATCAATGGGGGCACGAGGGGAGACAGAAGGCAAAGAGGACACAATCAATGGGGGCACGAGGGGAAACAGAACGCAAAAATGGACACAATCAATGGGGGCACGAGGGGGACAGAGGCAAAATGGGCACCAAGGCAACAGCAGAGGGGCGAGCTTACCAGCAGCAGCAGCGGGCAGGACAACACAGGCGGAGCTGTGTGGCGGGGGAGCGACCTACCTGGCAAGGTCAAGGGTCACTCTCCTCACCGCGCAGCGGCCCGCCATATATGGGGAGCTGGGAGGGAGGAGCAGCTGGGAGGCGGGAGGCAGGGGCAGCGAATGGGCAGTCAGGGGGCGGGGCCGCAGGGACGCAGCGGCGGGGGTACAGAAGGCAAAGTTGGGCACAGCAGAATGGGGGCACGAGGGGAAACAGAAAGCAAAAGAGGACACAATCAATGGGGGCACGAGGGGAAACAGAAAGCAAAAATGGACACAATCAATGGGGGCACGAGGGGAGACAGAAGGCAAAAGAGGACACAATCAATGGGGGCACGAGGGGAAACAGAAAGCAAAAATGGACACAAGCAATGGGGGCACGAGGGGAGACAGAAGGCAAAAGGACACAATCAATGGGGGCACGAGGGGAGACAGAAGGCAAAAGAGGACACAATCAATGGGGGCACGAGGGGAAACAGAAAGCAAAAATGGACACAATCAATGGGGGCACGAGGGGGACAGAGGCAAAACGGGCACCAAGGCAACAGCAGAGGGGGCGAGCTTACCAGCAGCAGCAGCGGGCAGGACAACACAGGCGGAGCTGTGTGGCGGGGGAGCGACCTACCTGGCAGGGTCAAGGGACGCATAGCAAAGCTGTCATGCGTCCTAATGCAGCAAGGTAAAATGAGCTCCTTTGCACCCTTTTGGGTAGTAAAAGAAAGACATAATTAGAATACAGGGGGCCGGTTGTACCATTATGCTTGGTGATATTTGACACGCTACCCCCATGGGTAGTTATGAATGACAAATATGGGTACAAGTAATAATCTTAACAAGATGTCTATTGACATGAAGGTGGAATTAGTTCTGAACTTCTTCACATAGGTGACCAGAGTTACACATTGAGACTTAGGCTGATGGCAACATACAACCTCTTACGATAGAAGCAGACAAAGAATGAAGCGCTATAAACAGAAAAAAGGAAGTATCGTAGATAGATATTTCGGCATTATGAAATCAAAAATCAGTTGCCTAGACCTGTCTGTTATTCAGACCTAATTATTAAGTGTGCTACATAAATGTTTTCTATTGCACTTTACAACACTTAGCCATACAAAATGGAATCTACCTTGACGACCACAGACGATGATGGATGATGAGTCATGAGATCACACAGACATCTTTCCTTGCGAGTTTATGCCCAAATAATAAACACTATACATTATGAGCAGGTCAACATCTCTAAACCCATGCTTGTGAACAAGGAAGTCTGTGAAAGAAATTCTTATAGATAAGTGACTAATGGCTAACTTTAGATGAGTCCAGACCTACGCTGATGCATGTCTCTGGCAAATGGAGTACTCCACACACATAAAACCTTTGCATGATTCCACATTTCCCATAAATCAAATTATTATAAACAAAATCTTACTTGAGAGAAAGACAATGTAAGCATGTGTTTAGTGATGACCTTTAGCCAGGAATCCTGGTCTTGTAGAATGTGGAATAGTGAATCATTATTTCCTATGTACACTACACCTTTGAAATGGTTCCCTGTAGTCAATGACCTGTCCTTGCCCCCTACCCCAACCACTGTGGTTCATGGTTATTCAGACAGAGATTGCTGCATGACTCCTTCATTGAGACTTAAGGGGGTTGGATGGTAGCAAAGGATCCACTATTTTAGTGATGCACTATAAAACCATGATGATAACCCTTTGTTATCTGGATAGTTCCTGTTGCTCAGGTTACGCATCGTAAAGGCATATAAGCCACCTGTAAGATTGCTAATCTTTCTGCTCAGTGTCTTTGGTGACTTATTGATGTCTACTGACATGCTCATGCCATCTGACTATGCACTTCAACATTTCCATCCCAGGATACATACCTTTCAGTAAATCTCTCTAGGTTATTCAGTACTGTTTTGGCCACTAAAGCTTCTTTTATGGCCAATGAAGTATTTTCTTAATCTATCAGGAAGCTGTTGTTGTAACCTATCAGGAAGCTGTTGTTGTTGTTCCACCAATATATTTGTGTGTTACAAGTCCTTTCAGATTTCCAAATCAGAGTGGGTGCATGTCACGCCATCTTCATCAACAATGGCAGTGTGATTCTGACATTTGATGTCCCCGGCTGTTGAAGTGAATGAGATGTGGTTGAGTATTTGTGGCCCTTCTAACTAGTGTCAATTTTGTGGGAATATCTTTCCCAGTGACTGATGTGGATAGAGCTTTCGCGATATGTTTGATGCTAGTTGGCTAGCTATTTATGGGTCAGTGATGGTCTCAAGCAGCAAGTCCACATTGTCATCATCACAGAAAGCATCAATGACTGGCCATTACATGACAATATCTTTGGAAGGATGAGTACTATTGTCTGCCACAATGGTTTCACTCGCCCAGTAAGGAAATAATCGATATGGTAGATTCTTGCTTCTTCAGGAATTTCATCGGCAACATACTACATTCACATATGCAGTTACATTTGTTTTACTTTTTTAATATCAGTACCTAAGATTTACATTGACATAAATTCTAGAGAGACAGAATTGTATTCTGTAGTATGTTGCATCCAATGTTTGCCAAAAGCTATATTTGTGATAATTCATTGCAATGGACAATAGGTCCAAAGATGCAATGTAATTTTCAATGATAGCTTGCACTGTCTACCACAAAGCGGCTACCATTGCTGCTGGATATGTCTGCTGTGCAAGAGGATAGACAACTACATTGTTGATGTGTGACTCACAATTACAGTAAGATTAATTTCACTTGTGATTCGGTACTGTCCCTATGTGATACATCATGGTAAATTTGTAACGGGCTCAGGGTCAATGAATAGCATTTTCAATGCCTGCACTCCCACGTGCAAGCACTTTCTTTCATCCTTTGTATCTGTTTTCTGTTCTTGCCTTGCATTCTATACCTTCCTGGGTTGAGACATAGACATGTGAAGCAAACTAGGCATTTAACATGTACGTTGTAAGTTCCACATATGTGCATGGATTCTCCATCCTGGTCTTGGTTCCTCCTCCATGCCTGTAGTGTCTCAGCGCTGTTGTGGTTGCCGCCTCTTCCTCATGGCACTGACTCCTTCCTGGGTATGTGGCTCACTATCCATTGAATTGTGCTGCCTTTCTGTTTTAGCCAATTTCTCTTTTGTTCAGAGCTTTAAATTATTCCACCTCTTCTTAATCTCTTCAACAGTCCTTTTTGCAGGTCCCATTGCATTGATCTTTGCAAGGATGCCATACCACAATGCAGTTTTCCCCAGATGAACATTTGAAACTCACAAAGAGTTAATTTTTGTCTTTATTGACTTGAGCAATGAAAATTTCAATTTGCCTCATCTGTGAAGCCCAGTTTTCTTTTCTAGCACTCTCTGCTGGTACCTGATCCCAAGGACATTTGGCTCCCAGACCTCCTGTGGCTCCCAGACTGTGCCATGCGTGGTCCTTGACACTTCACTGGGTGTGGTCTCTCTAAGCAGGGACAACTTGAACATTTTGGTAGGCCATTTGTGCCTTTTTTGCACCAAGATACAACGCAGTACTTCATGTACATCACACTTGCTTTGCGTTTTTAGCACGTGGACATATGCAGACATCATGACCAAGCAATACTTTGTAGGTCTGATGCAACACAACATTCTGATGCTGGCACAACGTAATGCAGCCGCATTTGGCATTACATTGCCTAGTTCACATGTTAGTGTATCTGGTCCTGCACCTCAAGAAGTAGATGTTAATGTAATGGTTTAAGAACCCCATGTCTGTTTTGCTGAAACAGTAATCCATTATATTCTTTTTGCAAAAGTTGTACATTCATAGTCTGTGGAACACAAAATTTACATATCTGGTTTAGATCATGTTCAGCATTAGTTACAGTCAGGGCCACTGGAATTATGCGATTCTGAAGCCGCAACATTTTCCGCATAGTTATAAATTTGCCACATAATCCATCATCTGCAGCACAATCTGCAGATTTTAACAGAAAAAGCTTGTTTTTAGCTCAAACAGATCAAAAGTTACTAAAACCGTTGTGACGTGTCTCACGCAGTAGAAGGCCTTTTGCAAAAGTTGACTGGCCATCTTTCAGTTGGATATTGCTATATTTGGCCGCAAAATTGGCACTATTGAGGTGAAACCTTAGTCCAGACAATGCTACCATAAATAAAAAAGACAAATATTCAATTAATAGTATCACAAAATGTGCCACATTATGGCGCATGATTTGCCTTTTCTTGCCACATAATTTAGTCAACTAAGCCACATAATTTGATCCTACCCTTTCCGCATAATTTCTATGAACTTGGTAACAGTTAATGCTGTCTTTCAAATGATTTCCTTAGCAAGGACTGTCGTGTAGTTCCTATAAAACCTATATAGGGTCTGCGCATTTAGACAACATACATTGTAGGATTGGTTTCAGACTGATTCTAGACACCAATGAATACGATAAGGTAAAGGGGGTCCCAGGGAATTTAAAGACCTGCGAGGATAGAATCCCTGACAGTAACAAGTAAACACAAGAAATCCTCGGGTCTGAGTAAAAGACTATTGACAGAAAAAGAGATGCCAAAAATGATCTCAGGATACTACTGAAGGAGTCCTTTAATTAGGACCTAATCCCATCACCCACTGAGGTGGCATGCTTCATCATCTGGGATTCTCCTCTTGACGGGGACCCCTAGCCCCGTCAAGGGCTACAACCCCCTCAGTGTGAGGGAGGAGCTCAGGGATGTTTTATTCCTACTCTGTTTAGGATATAGTAAATCTCTTTGAAGAGAAGACACTTAGACTGGTTAGGTAACGGGCGCAGTGCAAAACAGAAATCAGTTATAATGTGAGGAAGTGATACTAAAACTAGCTACCCGGAGTGACAGAAACTTTATTGATACATTCCTGGTGCCAGGATTTAAAACAGAGCAAAATGCAGTCTGAAATGATAACTGCATATGGTGGACGCAAATAGGTCTACGTGTTTCAGCCTACAGGACCCTACAAGGTGTCATGGCTTTCGTCAGGACCATCAAATAATTATGCTACTGCGTAGAAAGGTGAATGGTGATAAATAAAGAATTTAAATACAAAACCAGTAATCCCACAGTTGTGGTCGTACCTGTGGAAGACAGAAGCAAAAACAGAGATCAAAAATGCATACATCTCTTAAAACAAACAATAGGGAAAATTCATATAACCATGTGAGACGCTGTCCTCATCCTAGGTCCCTTACGTGTTAGAAACAAGAGAACAAAGTAAATTTGGCTTACCCGCTATTTACGGATAAGGAACCTCACCTCAACCTGGCCACAGCTCAGGGGAGAGGCACCGCTCTGAAAAAAGGAAGTTAACTGTGTCAAAAGAATAATTATCTATGGTAGTCATTTGGACACATTTCTAACGCTACAAGTTAAAAATTGTTCACAGAGTCAAACAGCATAAAGTGTGAGTCAGATGGTCCACTGGTGGCACTTGGCAAGGATAGTGAGAAGGCTCACTGATAAGATGTGTCCAAACTATACGCTTTGTTATGTCACCCATTGTTGGACTGTGACTCCCAGATGATGAAGCATGCCACCTCGGCGGGTATTGGGATTACGTCCTAATTAAAGGACTCCTTCAGTAGTATCCTGAGGTCATTTTGGTGTCTCTTTTTCTGTCAATAGTCTTTTACTCAGATCCGAGGATTTCTTGTGTTTACTTGATTCTAGACACCCCCACCGGGTATGTTGGCCTGTGTACCAGCTAGCTCACAGTGCCACTAGAAACTCCTCTTACCAAGGAGAGAATAGTTCTTGGCAACTATCGAACATGACAACCCTGATCCCTCAGAATGGTGGAAACAGTACAGTACTTTTCGCTCAGTCACTCGTGCTCACTTTGTTTCAGAGAGATACACAGAATAAACGGTAGGGACGTTTTTCAATAAGCATTGAACAGTCATTAATCTAGTGTAAAATAGGTGGGCTGAAACAACCATTAGACAGTAACAGATATAAATGATTAGAAGCACTAAGAAAGTGAAATGCTGGTAGATTATCATCATCTTGCTATAACCCTGAATACAGGCAAGTATATAAAATACATGACAATAAAATGCGTACTCCCCATTACCTGAAGTGAGAGACTGTGGGACCCCGTCTTGGTCTCGAGTTGGATACCCCGCAAGGGATGTTAGACCACTGCGAGCTGGAGTATCTGCATGCAGGAGCCTCAGCGTCTCACGTCAGTGTGTCGGCAGGGAAGTCCTGATCTCCTCTGTTTGTCTCAGCAAGATGTGATGTTTATATACCCAAAGGTCTCCCCAGGGGTTCTACCTTGCTGTGCCACTTGTCGGACTTAGGATGACGCCGGGACGGAACATTATATATAGTTATTATACAGGAGATGGTAGTCTTGCTGAGTCTCCAAGAATCCTCATGCATAATGTATGATGCTTCTACCAGGGAAAATCCCGCGTTCTGTGTGCATTGTCGTATCTAGGTAAAAGGTCAGTCCCCAAGAACCGTTATGTGTGTAATGTAGGGGAGAGTATAGGTGAAAGGTTACAACGTTACCCGAGCCTATATTGGGGCACCTATATGGCATATAACACCCACTCCTCATCCGACTGGACGACATAATTAAATTCTAACGTACTACTAGGCTGTCTAGGCACTGGTACGCAAACAACTACAGTAAAACAATAGTTCTGCTAAAAAATGTTTAAAAATTCTAAAATGTGTTACAAGGAAAAAATTGGCACTCAAACAATAGCTCTAATGTGTCCGTATATATAGTTCGAACCACTACAAGCATCGGATAGCCATACAGATCATAAAAAGTGTCAATTTGTTTTGGAGTTCCAATTTTTTAGTTTGTGTAAAAAAAGGCCAAATTTTTCCCAGCACACGACGAGCCAAATGTTTATGTGTTCTGGCTGGTAGACGCAACATTGCTGTTGCCTGCCTCCGCAGACGACGACCCTTGTAACACCTCGCAGAATACGTCAATTGAGCACAGATGATCTTCCGTACTGCCTGCAGCCGATGCTGGGGCAGCCTGTGTGCCATCCAAGGCCTGGGTGTCTGTGGAAGAGCCGGTATCCATTTCAACAGGAGCTGAGACTTTCTGTGGAGGCTCTAAGAATGCCGCCATCAACATAGGAATACGCTTGGGACACTGCAGAACATGGGCCGTTATCGGGTCCAGTAAAGCATCAAAGTCCGGTTGCGCAACTGATGGAAGTGTCAGACAGAGATCCAACACGCATTCTTCTCCGCAGAACAGGCATCGGAGAACAGGTAAGACACAGTCTATCCAGACTGGTCTAAATGACAGGGACCAAGAGGTGCTTAGTTCCCGTAGGCGAGGTGTGTCCAGATGTCGTGCCATGCGGTAACAATATTTACGCTCCAGGAGTGCTTTTTCCATCTCCTAGGTGACTGGGACATCCATTGCGTAGCAGAAATTACAATCAGGATCCCTGCTATTAGAAACAGGATCAGCGGAAGTCCTCCAAAAATGCTTCTGAATACGGAGTGTAGTAAGTTTGGTATAACTCCGAGGACCATCTGAAAGGTGCTTAACAGTCCTGAACCTATGGTCTTAAATAGGTGGACTATACCTGTAATATCAGACATGTTAAAGATACGATTCACGATTTCTGTGAAATGGAAGGAGCAATTCGTATGTATGAGTGCCTGTATCTCTGCCAAGGACCTTGCTATTTGGAGATCAAAAGTCTCCCGGGCGGAGGTTAAGGGCACGGTTGTCTGATGAAGCATGGCTTTCATTCTGCTCAGAGTATCAAACTGTATAAAGGACACATTCAATGAAAGCCATAGCGGCGCCTCCCTGACTTTGTGTGTCGGTGGAAACAATACTTGCATACAGCAAGTAACCCTGGAAGCTCACGGTGACAAGATATACGATGCCCGGAAGCATCCCACAACAACCTTGATCATTCAGCATCAAGTAACTCCCATTTGAAAGTAGCTTTAATACTGGGGTAATCACAGCTGCCGGGGTACCCCTCAAGTGACAGGATAGGTTTGCTGCTGAACCATTGCAGGCCCCGTGCAGCATAATATCCTGCCATATGAGAGATCCACTTAAAGCGTTCTCACAGTTTGTACTGCTTAGAAATACTTCTAGATCCCCACTCCTACATCGAAATCTGTACGGTAATTCCCAAGATTCCTTGATGAATTCCCTACCCATTTCTTCATATCTGCCTGCCTGTTGTTGTTCTAGGCAGTACTGAAACTGGAAAGTTGGGACCGGTAATGTTATATGGCCATGGATCACCACTCTGTGGACGGTAATTCTGCCACAGTAAAAGGTAATCTGTCCAGTTTTTCAATACGCAGCATTGTATATTTTGCTCCCCTCTGTGCCATTTTCATCTGTTTTTCCATTAGATTGTATGCAGAAAACAGTGACGTACTGTTGATAAAACGTCAAAGCACACAACCTGTGCGCAATGATTGCAGCGTCCAGCTCAATAACATAATAGAACGTAATTGCGATTGCCCGTGCTGTAGTATGGACAAATCTTGTTCTGGTACATCAATAGCAGAAGATACAATGTTAACCAGTGAATAAATCCTGGAAGTTAACATAGTCATGCCATTGTCAACTACGGCTAACGCCTTTTCTAAATTGATCCTATCTATTTCTCGTAGTCTCTCCGCTGCTTCTTGTTGGGAGATTTTCCAAATTTTGTTAAAGATAGCATAATAGAAACATTTTCGACGTGGCTTTCTGGGACCTAGTAAAAAATCCTATAAGTCCACATCTTCTGTAAGTAAGGATAAGTGTTGTTTCACCTGTGGTAGTGTTGAGGGTTTTAGCCAATTGAGGCACAACTTCCCAACACTGTATGATGTCACCACCGCTAGATGTGCTCTTTGTACATAGCGTGGGTCTAGCCTGTGGACACTAAACCCTTCGGTGGTACCCCTGAATCTTCCCTGATTCTTCGCCAAACCAACCATCCCTTCCAGTTGGGGTCTGATCTATTTTATTGTAACATGTCATCTATTGTAACCCCTTCTTGTGATGTAAAATTACCCTTGGCATCCGAGGTGTGTTCAAATCCTTATTCTTGGCTATTTCAAGACAGGAAGTCTGTTGCACAGTATCATTTAGAAATATCATCTGCTGAGGAATGAGGCATGCTCTAAATAGCGCTTCTGTTCCCTGGACTTGCCAGTCTCTAGAACCCCAGACTGATTTTAAGTCTTTAGGGTCCTTCCATAAGTCGAAACCCTGTTCAGACAGTTGGGTAATAAAGGAAGCAGAGTAAATCTGTTTGGTGTTAGTCAGGTTATTTTTCTGTGCGGCTGTCGGTGCAACCTTATAGTAATATGAGGTCGGGTCATAAATGTTAAACCTGAAAAATATGAAAATTTCTGTGCAAAAGTTTTTGAACTACTTTTCAGTGGTGTAGGGCAATGTTCCCATTGTTGATATGTGAAACTGGATTTGTGTAGAAAATGATGATCATAATGTTGATAACAATACATGGTATTAAAATCTGATGTGTTTTCTAACATTTCATTGCTAGAAAATGCGGCAGTTTGTTCTAAACCAGAGTATATAATGGTTACAGTTTCAAAATCCCAATCATCAGAAAATGGACTGGAGGTAATGATATCATTTAAGGAAATTTTAAATAAATGAGGTATTTTTAAAAGTTCAGTCGGACCAAGTATATCATAATACCATTATAGAGCAGGAAAATTGAAATCACAGTCCCGACAATCAGGAATAGGACCAGCACAAGACCTCCAAAAATGCTTCTGAGCACGGAGTGAATAAATGATGGAATGACTCCCAAAACTGTCTGGAAGGCGCTGACCAAGCTAGAGAATAATTTTTTTTTTAAATGCGCTACTCCCGCTGTATGAGACATGTTAAAAATGTGGTGCACCAATTCTCCAAAATGATGTGGGAAATAAGTGCGGAGTAGTGACTGTATTACAGAAGAAGACCTTGCAACTTGAAGATCAAATGTCTTCTTTGCAGATTTTAAGGCCACATCTTTCTGAAACAATAAGGCTTTCAGTCTGCTCAGGGCATCAAAATGCATGTTCGAAAGCTTAATTGAAGGCCAAATTGGGGCCTCCCTAACTGTGTGGGCCAGTCGAAACAGTACTTGTGTACAAGTGACCACGGAAGAAACCGTGACAAGATAGTTGATGCCACAGCAACCCTGATCGTTCAACATCAAATAACTCACATTCAAGTGTAATCGGAAAGCCGGACTGTTGGAAGGTGGATTATTAGTAGGGGTAAGTAGGCACCTACCACTACCAATAGAAACAAGGGGCCATCCAAAAGCATGACAGCTTCCTCTAAAGTGTGGCATTTTCTTGTCCCACAAAGCACTGTACTTTAAATATTCAAGATGGAGAATTGCTCTCCTTGGGAGTAAGAGCTGGCTAAACCCACCTACTGGTGTGACTCATTTCCCTTAATACTCCCTTTTCAGACCTTCTGCATATTCCATTCCTGGGGCTGCCATCTGGCTGGGGGGTACAGGAAGAAGTGGTAGGCCTGGTTCCCATTCCTTACTGTCTTGCTCTCTTTGAAGCCCAGTTTGATTTACCCAGCCCCCGTCCAGGCCTGTTCTCTGCAGCTGCAGAGCTCCCCCACCAGATAACCTCTGTCTCTATAGAGGCCACTTATCTCCTCGTCAAAGCAGTTTGGCTAAGCCTGTTAAGGGCTGGCCAATCAGCCGAGGCCACTAGAAGGCTGGATTTTGGCTCACAGATAAGAAAGTTCTATAACTTATTTTCTGTAATAGTTATGACAAACTTAATAGTGGCAAGTTGTTGGATTTACCATTAAGAACTCTTCAAGTCCTTGAAATATTATTTTAGCTCACTCCAGTCAATATTTACACTGCATTATGGTATTCCAATGTTAACCTATGGAGCTAAAAGTGCTAAAATGGGGAAAGACGAAATTGGTAGTTTTGCCCTCACCAGGGCATATAAAACATCTTTAAAATGTCCCTGCATATTTTTACAAGGCACCCTTCACCGGGGGCACTAGGGTAGACCTTAGGGGTGACTTATATGTAAAAATAATGTCGTTTAATATTTTGGAAGTACCTTTAAATCCAAAGTCTAATTTGCATGCAGTTTCAATTTAAATGTAGCTTGCAAAGCAGGGCTGACATTTAAAATGACAGCAGGCCACACAGCAGTGCACACTTAAGTGCCTCAAATGTCCTGGGCCTCTAACCCTACATGCCCTGTCATATACTAGGGACTTACAAGTAGGGTGTCAGTGCCAATTGTGATTACACCTTATTACCATATACATTTTTAATCAGAGCACTGACCCTGGGCCTGGCTGCAGAGCCCAGGGCGCAGTCAGAGTCAGTTACCACCAGTTTCAGTAAAAGAAAATGGAGGTGATAAGGGCAAAAATATGACTTTCTCACATGGAAGAATCATGGTCGCTGGGGAACCTTTTTAAGTAGCAAGATAAGTTTGCTTTGGAAGCATTGCAAGCCCCGTGGAGCGAAACCTCCTTGCACACTAAAGAACCACTTAAAGCATTCTCGCAGCCAGAACCACTGAGAAAGACTTTGGTTTATTTATTCTGATACTGGTATCTGAAAGCTAACTCCCAATACTCATGTACATACCCTTCCCCTAGCGCTTCATATCTGTCCACTTGATGGTGTTCTAAGCAGTGTTGGAAATAAATGGTCGAAATAGGAATAATGAACCCATGGATTATCCAATCCACTGAAGGTGTTTCTGCAACAGTGAATGGTACCTCTCTAACTTCTCTATGTGTAACATAGTGTATGTCGCATTTTTAAGTTCCATGAGCATTTACTGTTTCATCAGTTGGTACGGTGAAACAGTCTTGTAGCATTGATATGTCGCCACGGAGTGTCGGAAGCGTCCAACTCAATAGCAGTATCGATCTAAGTTGTGATTGTGCATGTTGTAATGCAGATATTTCATGTTGTATGATATCTTTTGCTGACTGCACTTTTACCCAGGGAGTAAATTCTATAGGACAGGGTGGTCAAGCCATTTTCAACTACTGCTAAAGCCTTCTCTTAATTAGCCCTGTCAATCTCACGCAGTCTTTCAGCAGTTTCCTGCTGAGTAACTTTTCATATCTCATTGTTTATTGCAAATAAGAAGCGTTTTTGAGGACCTAACAAGAAGTCATGTAGTTCCAGGTCATCAAAAGAAGGGTCAAGTGTGGTTTCACCTGGGACAGTGTTGATGTTTTTAACCAATCAAGGCACAACTTCCCAACACTCTATGTTGTTACCATCCCGAGTGTTCTATCTGCACATAACGCTGATCAAGACTTCTGATCTTAAAGCCCTCGGTGTTCTCCGGGAATGATGCTTGACAACTGTTAGTATCTAGTGGCCACACTAACCATCACCTCCAATTAGTGTCTGATGTATTGTAAGTTCCATTGCATAGCATGATATCTAGTGTTTCCTCCTTGTATTTTGTAAACTGCTGCAAGTTTTCAAAACGTGCAAATGTGGGAATGCGTGGTGTGTTCAAAGACGTTTGTTGCACAGTTGTGTTCCGGAAAATCATCTGTTGTGTAATTAGGCCCTAATCAAAGTCTCGTTTCCCTGAACCTGCCAATCTTTTGTCCCCCAAATTGATTTTACATCAATAGTGTTGTTATATTCCATATAGGTACCCCAATATAGGCCAGGGTAACATCCCAACCTTTCACATATATTCGTTCCTACACTACATACATGACGGGCAGCTAGGACTGACCCTTTACCTAGTTACAGTACTGCTTACAGAACGTAGGGTTTTCCCTGAATAATAGCCTCATACATTATGCATGAGGATCCTTGGATTCTTGGAAACTCAGCAGGACTACCATCTCCTGCATATTAACTATGTAAAAGGTTCATTCCCAACGTCATCCTAAGTCCGACAGTGGCACAGCAAGGTAGAACCCCTGGGGATACCTTCGGGTATATAAACATCACATCTTGCTGAGATTGTCAGAGGAGATCACGACTTCCATGCCAACATACTGACGCAAGACGCTGAGGTTCCTGCATGCAGACACTCCACTCGCAGTTGTCTGAACATCCCTTGTGGGGTGTCCAACTCGAGACCAAGACGGGGTCCCACAGTCTCTCACTTCAGGTAATGGGGTTGACTTTATTCTAGAGGGATTCTTGGCTTAACACCTAAATACATGCTAGGTACACTTAGGTACATCTAGTTAGGGTAGCATCATAGGAGTACGCATTTTATTGTTATGTATTTTATATACTTGCCTGTATTTATGATTATAGCAAGATGGTAGAAATCTACCATCCTTTTACTTTCTTGGTGCTTCTAATCATTTATATCTGTTACTGTCTAATGATTGTTTCAGCACACTTATTTTACACTATAATAACGACTGTTCAATACATACTTATTGAAAAACATCCATACCTTTTATTCTGTGTATCTCCCTGAGACTAAGTGAGCACAAGTGACTTAGTGTAAAGTAGTACTCTGTTTCCACGGTCCTGAGGGATCAGGGTTGTCATGTTCGATAGTTGCTAAGAACTATTCTCTCCTTGGTAAGAGGAGTTTCTAGTGGCACTGGGAGCTAGCTGGTATAACAGGCCAACATATCCAGTGGGGGTGTCTGGAATCAGTCTGGACACAAAGCCCGCAGTGTATGTTGTCCAAACGCGCAGATCCTGAATAGGTTTTATAGGAACTACACGACTTGGCGCCACCAATGTTGGTTGGGTACTTATTTAATAGTCAAATCTGAGCAGTTCAGTCATGCTATTCTCAGAGACCCCTACTCACATTTCCCTTGAGACGTATGGAGTGGGAGGGAACAAAATCCACCGCAGCTGAGTAGGAAAAATCCTATGTATTGGCTGTTGGTTAATGAAGCTTGAAGGACACATTGATCCTGTAGTGCATAAAACCTTATCAAAGTTCCCTTAAAAAGGCTCTTCTTACTAAAACAATGACTGTACAGGAAGATCCTGTGGTTGCATTAAACCTCTCAGGAGAAGAAGGAGATGCAGATGCAATACACATTGCGGAAAATGTTAGAAATGCCATCACCCTAAAACTAGTAGCATACGGTGTTATAGCTAGGGGTGGGTCAGTAACAGTTGTGATTGAGGCACATGAATCATTTAGAACAGAGGTATTCTATTCATGGGTTTATTTCCCACAAGCGAACGCACTAACAAAGACATTTCATTACTACACAGAAGATGAAATACCGAACGAATAATGTCCGTACGAGGACATTGAAATTCCACTTACTTACCAGGAACATTTATACTGGTTTAAAGGCGCCCTACCCCATACAAGAAATAGAGTAAGACTCGGTCCGCTCGGAAGAGACGGAGCAACATGGCCAGTATTAGCGGCCTACACACCACATCCTGACATTAACACAATGCCAGGAGGAGACTTACTTATACAGCATAAAGAATTAATAAAACTTTACAGAAACATGACACAGTTTGTGATGAGAACACTCACACTTCAGCCAACACCGGCTACACAACCAGGACCAGTCCAAACTTCTACAACTAAAATTACACCATAAACGTTACACGCAGTGATGGGTAAAATACACACTAAATGTGAACAAATGTCTTTCTGGATAGCTCAGAAAATAACACAACTAGAGGCAGTATTTCCACACACTGGTCCACACGAAAAGCACAGAATGCTAACAATGTGCTTGCCAATGGGGGTAGCTCCCTCGATAGAGGATTGTACTCGTGGGGTACAGCTTCGCTGCAATTTATACCAGAACTCATGGTATCCCTTCATTAGCCGTAATACCGGATGTATTAAGACTAATACAGAATGAGTATGGAGCAGAACCTGCTCTGAACTTAGGGATGAAGTTACTAAACAACTATGCCTAGGTATCAGCTATAATATTAGCAAACATTAAAGGGAAGCAGCATAAGTGACAATACGCCAACGCTTGAGAAATTTCACTCCTTTACAACAGGAGACAGAATTACCTAACATTATTGAAACTGCTTATGCAGAATTAGGGAGAGATAGTTTGGGAGCTAGACCAGTAAAACCTCAACTAATGGGAGGCCCAGATAAAGAACAGGCAAAGCAAACACCAGCTTCTTGAAAGAAGAAATGGGACAGTAACAAACAACAAAAGAATAAAGACAATAGATCTCAATCCAGAGGTTGTTCTCCTCAACAGGAGCCCTCCGAAAGGAGGTATAACCTTAGGAATAGAGACAACATTAGGAAACCTGACAGGTATCAAGATACTGATACATGTTCCTCTCGTTCCTTTCAGGGTACATAAAAAACTCGGAGAGGGAAGCACGGTCAGAACACAGACAAGAAGAGCGTACAAAGTCTAGAGACTCACAACGCACTTCAAACTACGCTTCCAAAAAGAAGAAAAAGCCTAAAGCAAAACCGCAATTCAAAAAGAAGAAAATAGCAGGTCTCAAAGTTAGACATGCCCAGAATTCTGAGGACTCAACGACTGAACGGGGAATGGGCTCTGACGATGCTAGACAGCGCAGCAGAAGTAACAATAGCTCGCCAGAACCTGATGGAATTTCTGGTGACAGCGTAGTTGAGTAAATATATCACGGTGGAAACACCTGATACTAGGGTAAGCGTCCCACATAGGTTACATGAAATAATACTCCAAATTGAAGGGGACAAGCCCAGAAAAATTAAAGGTCTCTTTTGGGAGAACCTGACTTTTGGCTACAACATCCTTTTAGCTGAAAGAGATTGGCCTCCCACTATTATTATGGATTGCCCAAAGGGAGAGACAGTAATTATGCCAGCCTTTTCCGACCTCGTTCCCCAACACTTAAAACACACATTTATTTATTTATTTAAAAGGTTTTATATAGCGCTGGCTAGACCCAAGGGTATCAGAGCGCTTTACAAGGAATGAGTGAAAAAAATTACAGAGTAACATTTGTATAAAGAGATAAAAATACAAGACAATTATAACATTATACACGTTGTAAATATTACATGTGGTCGTAAATAAAGAATACCTTTGGGCAAAGACAAGAATTGGATAATAAAATTAGTAAAGGATGATTAGAAATGAGGTGGTGGCAGGTGTGAAGGTGGGGGTGGAGCTGAGGAGGATGATGGGAAAGGTGATAGAATGAAGGGGTAGGGGGTGACTACAAGAGAAAATAGATAGGGGAGGTAGTTGAATATGTGTGAATGAGAGGGGGGAGTGGGACAGGCAGTCAGTCAAGGGAGCCTCCAATAGTCAGGGATTCGATCATAATCTAAGTTGGGTGAGCAGGGTTAAGGCCCCCAGAATCTGTTGAGAAGATGCAGCTTGAGGTCCTTTTTGAAGCTGTGGTAGGAGGGGTTGCAACGTAGGTCTTTAGGGAGTGAGTTCCAGATGGTAGGCGCATTACCGGAGTAAGAGTGTGACTGTGTAGATTTCTTGTTAAACAAGGGGGGACAATGAGAAGGGCGTTGGTGCTCCTCATTTCTCTAGAGCAGCCAGCCTTGTGGAGTTTATCAGAGAGATATAATGGGGTGTGTTGATGGAGGGCTTTGTGCGTAATGCAGGCGGTCTTGTAGATGGATCTGCCTTCGATGGGAAGCCATTTAAGGTCCTTGAGGACGGGGGATATGTGATCAAACCGCTTACAATCCGAGATAAGTCTGGCCGCAAGGTTGAGGACCGATTTAATTGGGGCTAGGTGGACTTTCGGCGTACCAGCGAGAGTGGCATTACCAAAGTCCAATCTAGACAGTACCAATGATTGCACAACTAGTTTAAAGTCATCAGCAGGAATGAAGGATTTAATTTTCTTGAGATGTTGGAGAATGAAGAGAGCTCCTTTCGCTGTATTTTTTATGTGGGGAGTAAGACTAGTGTTTTGCTCAATGCTTATTCCAAGGGATTTGACTGAGGTAGCGCTGGAAAGAGTGCAGTTGAGAGCTTTAAGGTCGGAGATCCAGTGATGGATGGGGAGCCGGTTGTTTTTGGGAGAGAATAGGATGATTTCCGTTTTTTAGGGTTAAGTTTGAGGTGATTATGATGGAACCAGTGTTGAATTTTAGTCAGGGTATCATTGAGGTGTAGAATGTCAGCATGGGATTTAATCTTGTAGTAAAGTTGGGTATCATCCGCGTAGAGGTGAAAGTTGATTCCTGATTGCTTGAGAATGAGGGTGAGGGGTTCCATGAAGAGGTTGAATAGAGCGGGAGAGAGTATAGAACCCTGGGGGACACCCAAGGAGACGGGCATAGGTTTAGAGAGGCAATCCTTGAGTTTAATTTGTTGGGTTCGGTGTTGGAAGAAGGAGGTGAACCATTTGAGGACAAGACCGTTGAAGCCGAAGCGATCTTTGAGCGTGTTGAGTAAGGCGGCGTGGTTAACAGTATCGAAGGCAGCAGAGAGGTCAAGGAGTATGAGAAGGGAGGACTCCCCTTGTCGAGAGAGTGGTGAATGTCGTCCATAATGTTGAGCATGGCAGTTTCAGTACTGCAGCCCTTTCTAAAGCCTGACTGTAATGGGTCCAAAAGGTTGAAAGAGTCAATGTGTTTGTCCAGTTGGAGCTGGGCGCATTTTTCAAGGGCCTTAGATAGAAGAGGAAGGTTGGAGATGGGTTGCAGATTGTTGAGGTCATTAGGGTCAGCTGTAGTATTTTTGAGGGTGGGAGTGATTTGCCCCATTTGGAGGGAAGCAGGGACACAGCCCGTGGACAGAGAGGCGTTGATGATGGTGGTCCAAAAAGGGGCAATGATGTATTTTAAATCTTTAACAAGGGTAGCAGGGAGAGGGTCCTTAGTATGAGAGGAGGGTTTAAGCTTAGTGATGATGTTGAGGACATTTTGCTCAGTCACTGGGCAGAAGTTATGCCAGGATGCATTATTTTTAGCTGGGGGTTAGCGAAGTCGGGTACAGGCGAGGCCACAGCGAGGGGGAGAAGACCCGCATCCGGCGAAGGAGTAGGGATGAGGTGGGATTTGGCGGAAATGTCATAGGCGGGTGAGGAGTAATGTGGGGGAGTTAAGGCAAAGGATTGGTCAATCCTGGCGATTTTGTCCGAAAAGAAGTTCGCGATTTCTTCGCATCTTTCGCTAGATGCAATCAATTTAGGTGGGGCAGCAGCTATTTGGTTTTTGATAATACTGAATAGTTCCCTGGGTCTGTTTTTAGTCCAGTCAAGTTGGACACGAAAGAAGGCGGCCTTTTCATTGAGGATGTGTTTTTTGTAATTAGCCCTTGCTGCTCTAAGGAGAGCTAGGTTAGAGGGGGAAGGGTGTTGTCTCCATGTACGTTCGGTCAGCCTAAGGGATCTCATTGTTGAGATCGGCATTAAACCAGGATTTCGCGGGGTTATTTTTTTGGAGCTTTAATTTGGCTGGGGCTATTTGGTCCAGAACTTCAATGATGGATTTGTTGTAATGTTCGGCAAGTTCGTTTGTGCTTTGAGAGGGAGGAGTAAGCTGAAGTTGTGCTTTGATCTTAGTCTCAAGATGGCCTGAAGGAATAAGGTGAAGATTTCTGGTTAATTTCCTGTGTTTGCTGCTTTTAGGGAGGGGGAAGGCGTGGCGCTGGCGATCGTGAAGAGGATAAGGTGGTGATCGGACCAGTCAATGGGGACAATGCGGGAAAGGGAAGCCAAATCTTTGCTTGTAATGATGGCGTCAAGTGTTGCCCCTTTGGAATGTGTTGGTGAATGGCAGAGTTGTATCAAGTCATTAATGTCGAGTAGGTCATTGAGGAGGTTAACCGCAGAATCATCCTTTTTGTTCCAATGGAGATTAAAGTCTCCCAGGAAGAGGTTATTGGAGTTGGCCATCGAGGATTGGGTGAGGAGGTCGGACAGTTCCTCAACAAAGGAGAGATGGTCATCAGGGGATGGTAGATATTATGTAGCCGGATAGGAGGAGAGCCCTGTACTCTAAGCTCAGCACTGATGTATTCAAAAGTAAGATGATCGGGGTTATGAATAAGTGAGAGTTGAAGTTCATCCTTGTAGATAATGGCAAGGCCCCCACCAATTTTGTCAAGTCTATCTTTCCTGAGAATGGAGTAACCCGGGGGAGCTAGCAGGTCAAGAATAGAGGAGGAGTGAGCATTGAGCCAGGTTTCCGTGAGAAATGCGATGTCTATGGCTTCAACAAGGATGGTTTCAGAGATTTCTGTTGCATGTCGGGCAGCCGAATCGGCAGTTAACCAGCATGCAGCAGAGGGGTTTGGGGCTGTCTTTAGGGGGGGAGCAAGAATGAATAGTAGTGAGTTGTGAAGGGGGCCTAGGCGAGACCGGGGAGTGAGGGAGGCGGCCTCTCCCCAGAATCACAGGAATAGTTGAGCAAAGAGCAGGAGGGTCGGTCGTCTTGGAGATAGGGGAGGGGCATTATTGAGTTCCTGGGGGTCAGGAGAGGGGAGATGGCTCGGGCGTGGGCTGATCTCAGAGAACAGTTACCAAGAGGTAGTCCACATGAAGAATTATCACAAGCGGTAATACTCCCTTGCTGAGGGAGGGAGGAGTTGGATTGTACGGAGTCAATGATGTCTGTGTTAATGAGGTGATTGCTAAGAGAGAGGGATTTAAAGTCTTGTCTGAGAGATGAGAGTTCCAATGCCAGGAATGAGAGGTGGAGTTCAATATTGAGAAGGGACTGGGTTAAAAGCGATAAGGGTGGGGTGGCAAGGAGGTCGGGGGGAGGGGGCATGTTTCGTGTTAGTTGGGGAGGGAGGTCTAGGAGAAGGAAGTGGAGGGAACCCGGGTGGTGGACCAAGGTGGGTGTTCCAGAAGTAAGACTGAGGGCTAAATGTAGTGGGAAGGCCCGCCTCAACGAGGGCCGTAAAGGTGTCATGAGATGAAGTGGGGGCGAGAGGGGGTGGAGGAGGACGCCATCTTGGTTATGGGGGTGGAGGTCATTTAGATCGGAAGAGATTGGTGGCCAAAGAGGGGCAGTGGGGGGATTAGTGTGAAGTGGCAGGAAGGAGGGAGAGGGACGAAGGGAGTGTTTAGGATTGCATGAGGTAGAGTCAAGGGGAGGAGAGGGAGTTAGGGAGGCCTGGTGTGTTGTAGGGATGTCAGGAGAAGAAGGAGATATAGGCGAGGCGAGAGGAGAGGGGGTTTGGGAGGCTGGGTATAAAGTGGGAGTGTCAGGCGGAGGAGAGGATTCTAAGGGGGCAAGGGGACCATAAGTCTGGGATTGTGGGACTTCCAAGGTACTTGCTAGGTCAGGGAGCGGAGGGGTTGTTGCTACAGGGGGAGAGGACGAGAGGACTTCCTGAGATTGTGAGGTTGAAGGGATATGGGCAGGTGTAGATATAAGGTAGGATAAAGTGCTAAAGTGGTGTTCAAAGATAGTGAGGTGGTTTTCAGAGGCTTGTATTAGGATATTCCCGGATTTAAAAATAGAGATGTCAATTTCGCCTAGAAAAGTGGCGGAAGGGGTGGTAGACAATTTTACGCCGTAGGGAATTTTGCAAGATTTTGTTATGGGGAGGTGATGTAGGAAGATGCTTTTCCATTTAGAGGGGCGTTTGGAGTAAAAGATGTAGTTGGTTTTAATAATGGAGGTGAGGCTAAGATAATTATCTACAAATAAGGTTTCTTGGTGACTTATTAATAGTTTGTGTTTAAAATTCTTCTTCGCATTTTTAGATAGGTTGGGTGGGAGCGGGAGTAGGCAGTAGCCCTTGCTCCTACATTATATCGCAACCATATTGGGTGGGATGAAGAGTCAGCCCACCACGTAATACCACTAAAATCTACTACAACGCCACAGAGACAGTATCCAATAAAACAGGAAGCAAAAAAACAGGTCAGGGAGATATTAGATCAACTTGAGTACCAAGGTGTGATTGAAACTTGCACCTCATCAATGAATAATCCTTTGTTTCCCGTAATGAAACCCGATAAATCTTATCCTCTAGTTTTAGATTACAGACACCTGAACTCATGCCCAAAAACATTTGCAGTACAGAACGCACACAGTGCCGTATTAATGTATAACATTGTGCGGAAAAAATACAAAACAACACTAGATATCTCAAATGGATTTTTCTGCCAAAATATAGTGCCTGAGAGCAGATACTTGACAGCATTCTCAGCGCTGAGGTCCCAGCTGCAATTTTGTCTACTCTCCCAGGTGTATAAGAATAGCCAGGGGTTGTTTTCCACCAGGGTAACTGAGTTACTTCAGAATCTGGATGAGGAGGCATTGTCCTATGTAGATGATATTTATCTGACGGGTAATGACCTGGAGGAACACTTGACCAGGGTGAGCACCATCATTTTGGGATTTGCCTCAGAGGGCTACAAATTTAACTTCAGAAAATCAAAAATAGCCCACCTCAATGTCCTATTTTTGGGATATGAGCTTTCAAGTGAAGGAAAAAGACTGGCGGCCAATTTTTTGAAAAATGTGCGCTGCTCCAATCTCCAAAATCATTGAAAAATGTACAATCCATACTGGGACTCCTGAATTTCGGCAGAACATACATTTTGGATTACGCAGAAAGGGTTAAACCTTTCTACGACCTCATAAGACCTGATTTTTCAGTTAGGCAATGGACACAGGAACACACATATATCCTTCGTTCCCTACAAGCTGACATGATAGCATCTAAACATTTACATACATGCGTAAATGTCCGCAATCTAGTGATCCGTATAGTTGCGGGTCAATCTGGGTACACCTACTTAACATACAATGAAGGTGAGACTGTCCCAATAGCGTACAAATCACATTTGTAAACAAACGCTGAGATTAGTTTTGCATCCACAGAAAAGATTCTGACAGCCGTACAGACTGTTGTAGTAAGAGAAAGAGCACTGGCTCAGGGGAAACTAATTATTGTCGTGACTCCGGTACCGGCCTTAGAGGCTGCTACAAAGGCAAGCGTTCCAAATGCTAAAGCTTTATATCCGCGATGGATACAATGGGCTAATTCTCTCACTGCATCAGATGTAGAATACAGGTACGACCCAAGTCTAAAAACACAAGCATTCCTCCAATACGAACAAGAATGTCCTCTCCCGAACGAAATAATGCCTCTAGATCAGTATGAATACATAATTAACACTGACGGATCATAGGAACTAAACAACAATACAGCGCTGCGTGTGCGATTGTAAAAGGTCATATGCGAGATGGTAAGTTCCATCCAAGCTGTACAAAGACTCAGTCTCTAGGAGACTGCACTGCTCAGTTAGCAGAACTAAAAACTCTTTTACTGGCACTGATAAATACAGATTGAGAATTCCCCACACTAATCGTGTGCGATTCTTTTTACTGTGTTTAGTCATATAATGAATATCTACACTATTGGGAACAAAATGGGTTTAAAGACTCAAAAGGTGGCACAATAAAGCACAAAATGCATTGGGAACAGGTAGCGGAGTTGAAAAACGAGCTACACAGAGCTCACGTGATACACACGCTGAGTCATCAACGTGATTGCGTTCACGTTGAAGGGAATTCATTGGCTGATGAAGCCGCGAAGGGGCAGTACGAACTGTGTCCGTAGCTGCAATCACTCGTTCAAAAACGAGAATAGACGGACAGATAATGGTAGCTGTCATTGCATCACGCAAAGACAATAAGGCATTGCTGAAAGGTTTTCCACTCAAGTACTCCTACAAGTTAGATGCAAAAAACGTTCCATTTGCTCAGATTCCAGGAGTGGGGGATAGAGTAATACCAAATATGGATCGCAGATAAGGCTTAATTTTACCTGCACACGAGGGTCTAGGTTCTGCGCACGCAGGAGTTACGGCGACAGGTTCTTTACTGAAACAACGCTAATGGTGGCCAGGATTAACAAAGCAGACCAAAGACTATGTCTTAAAATGCAACATCTGTCAACAGATGAAGGGCTCCACCATAACATGTCCTGCGCAGACACCATTGTTGATATCAGACAGACCTCTCGCATGGGTCTATTTGGGAAACAGCGTTTACAACGCTGCCATTACATCGCGTTCCTATTACAACGCGGTCGTTACAATGACCGCGTTGTTAGAATGCAATGCCTTTACATCGCAAGTCATTAGATTGACTTGCTGTAGGGGGCGCTTGAACCTAAGGAATAGTATAATTTACTATTCCAACACCTTCCCTACTGTTGCGCAGGCTGGAGTTGGAATAGTAAATTATACTATTCCGAAGTCCAGCGCGCCTCCTACAGCAAGTCAATCTAATGACTTGCGATGTAAAGGTATCACGTTCTAACAACGCGGTCGTTGTAACGACTGCGTTGTAATAGAACGCGATGTTATAGCATGCAATGTAACATGCTATATTCGTCTATTTGGACCACTACGGCCGCTTACAATCTGATGGGGCTTACAAGTACATAATGGTTGTGGTGGATTCCTGCTCGAGATTCCTATGGGTATGGCCTCAGCGCTTGGCTGACACTCTAACTGTTATCAAAGATTTGCGAGTCTTTATAGGGACATACTCAGTTGGCACATTACATTCTGACCGCGGCCCCGAGTTTAGCTCTAGGGCTTACAAGGAGGCCATGGGAGGTTTGGGTGTAGCATTGCGGTACTCCTCTCCGTACTCATCCCGGGGAAATTTGGTCGTGGAGAGGAAAAACCGAGACTTAAAGCAATCATTAACAGCAAGAGTATTAGGCATGGGTGGTAGTTGGGTCAATCGCCTATATGGGGTTCAGAGGACCTTAAACAACATGCCAAGAAGCTCTCTAGGGGGGTCACTCCGTATGAGCTCCTATTTGGGACGAGGATGTAGGTACATGACCTAGATTGTGAAGGCACAGTGGCGGATGAAAAACCTTTTGACATCAATAAACATTTGGCTGTTTTACAGGAACTGAATGAATCATGGGCTCTACAGAGCAATGTCCAAGTGAAAAGGTTCACCACTGGGGAAGTCAAGTCAGTCATGGCAAGACCTGTCTGGATTCCTTAAGTCGGGGATCTGGTCAGGGAAAAGATAACGGGCAAAAACAAATTTGGGCCATCATACAGGAAGCCTGTACCTGTCCTGGCAGTTGAAGGAACAAGAACTGTACTTCTGCCACCTCTTGCCGGAAAAAAGGAGAAAAGCTTTGTCTCCATTGTTCTGATAAAACCACACTATGTGGCCGATACTGAATAGTAGGCCTCGTGGGCTCCTGGGTAGCCGACGCCCTCCTCTCGCTACCATACAGGAAGTCCAGACGGAAAGGCTCATCACGTTTGAGGAGTCTCCCATACGGAATGATGGACTATGCAACAATGCCATGGAACTCATTCCTCTTGATACAGAAAATCAAAATCAAAATGAAACACAAATTTCAATTCGACGGAACACTGATGTCTACATCAACATGCCACAACAAGAGCCATCTACAAGTTCAACAAAACCTGCTGAGCTACCAAAAATAGAACGGACTGCATCTGGCTATTTCATCGACTTTGATACATTTTCATTGGATCCGAGTGAACCTGAAACAACGCCAGCCCCAATTTCTTGTAAACAACAAATCAAAGACTTCTACATTTTTCTTAAAAAGACTTACCTGGTGTCACCTTGGATAGAACTTTAAATAAGCACCGGGATACTTTTCTTTCTCTTCTGGTTAGACTTAGTAACTATTTTCTGCTTACTAATTAATGGAACTTATCTTCGCCAAAGCTCTGCAGCATCAAAAGTGAACTTGATCCTGAAACCTCATGTTTCATCACATCGTGAACAAAGAGACTTGTCATCAGCAAATATTACAGCAGTTCCTATACCCGATGGCATAGTATGGGACAAGGTTAATTATGATATATTCGGACCAACAGAACTTTTAAAAATACCACATTTGTTTAAAATTTTCTTAAATGATATCATTACCTCCAGTACATTTTCCGATGATTGGGATGTTGAAACTGTGAACAATATGTTGTCTGATTTAGAACAATCTGCCGCATTTTCTAGCAATGATATGTTAGAAGACACATCAGACTTTAACACAATGTATTGTTATCAACATTATGGTCATCATTTTCTACACAAATCTAGTAACCCTAGAAATGTTTTCACATATCACTAATGGGAACATTGCCCAACACTGCCAAAAAGTAGTTCGATAACTTTTGCACAAAAATGTTCATATTTTTCAGGGTTTAATATTTCAGACCCAACCTCATATTATTATAAGGTTGCACCTACACCTGCACAGAAAAATATATTGACTAACACCAAACAGATTTACTCTGCTTCCTTTATTACCCAACTGTCTGAACAGGGTTTTGACTTATGGAAAGACGCTATAGACTTTAAACCAGTCTAGGGTTCTAGAGACTGGCAAGTCCAGGGAACAGAAGCGCTATTTAGAGCATGCCTCATTCCTCAGCAGATGATATTTCTAAATGAAGCCATGCAACAGACTCCCTGTCTTGGGAAAGCCAACACCATCACAGGCCGAGGGTAATTTTACATCACTGA